>SJYT01027105.1:169640-276684 GCA_006410635.1 Cephalophus harveyi | reverse complement strand
AACAGGGAGGCCTGGCGTGCTGCGATTCATGGGGTCGCAAAGAGTCGGACACGACTGAGCGACTGAACTGAACTGAACTGAACTGAAGAATTTTTTAGTGCATATGTCATTCCCACCTCCCACCCTATCCTCTCACCTCCCAATCTATGTTAAACATTTCATTGCAGTTCTTGTTTGACTACAAGTTGATTACAAAAGTTTATAACCACTAAATATCCTAGCATGATCGTAACTATATAAATAGTGCTCGTGAAGTCAGAGTCTGCTGCAGTTAAATTTCATTGTCTGCTCTTCCTAACATCACACCTCCCTCCATCATTTGAATAACAATAATCCTACTATCAAAGTTACTGGTGAAATGTCTCCTCTTTCCCTTTAAAACCATGACATATTGGATTGTTTTATATTTGGGCCATGAGTTGTACTTTTTTCCTGTCATTTCTTATTGCCTTTCTTTTTTTATATAGTTGAAAGAAATGAATCCCTTCAGTTCAGTTCAGTTCAGTTCAGTTCAGTCGCTCAGTCGTGTCCGACTCTTTGCGACCCCATGAATCGCAGCACGCCAGGCCTCCCTGTTCATCACCATCTCTCGGAGTTCACTCAGACTCACATCCATCGAGTCAGTGATGCCATCCAGCCATCTCATCCTCGGTCGTCCCCTTCTCCTCCTGCCCCCAATCCCTCCCAGCATCAGAGTCTTTTCCAATGAGTCAACTCTTCGCATGAGGTGGCCAAAGTACTGGAGTTTCNTCCAGTCCAGCGTTTCTCATGATGTACTCTGCATATAAGTTAAATAAGCAGGGTGACAATATACAGCCTTGACGCACTCCTTTTCCTATTTGGAACCAGTCTGTTGTTCCATGTCCAGTCCTAACTGTTGCTTCCTGACCTGCATACAGATTTCTCAAGAGGCAGGTTAGGTGGTCTGGTATTCCCATCTCTTTCAGAATTTTCCACAGTTTATTGTGATCCACACAGTCAAAGGCTTTGGCATAGTCAATAAAGCAGAAGTAGATGTTTTTCTGGAACTCTCTTGCTTTTTCCATGATCCAGCGGATGTTGGCAATTTGATCTCTGGTTCCTCTGCCTTTTCTAAAGCCAGCTTGAACATCAGGGAGTTCACGGTTCACGTATTGCTGAAGCCTGGCTTGGAGGATTTTGAGCATTACTTTACTAGCATGTGAGATGAGTGCAATTGTGCGGTAATTGGAGCATTCTTTTGCATTGCCTTTCTTTGGAATTGGAATGAAAACTGACCTTTTCCAGTCCTGTGGCCACTGCTGAGTTTTCCAAATTTGCTGGCATATTGAATCCCTTCATCATATGCTAAATGTTTTGCGGGGTCTCTTTTACTTGATATACATCCCTATCTTTTGAAGATACTTTACATGGATCCCACTAACCCCACATTCTAATTTGGAGTTGCTGCTTTGTATGCCAAAACTTCAGCTACTGTCTTAGTATCTCTTTTTATTGGATTCATGATTTCAATAAATTCTCTCTTTTGGGTGCTGGAGTATATCCTCAAGTAATTTTCTCAGATATGGTTACTACAAAGTAAACTTCCTGAGTTTTTGCATGTTTGGAATGATTTGGTTTTACTCAGAATGTGACTCCGTGTTGGTTGGGTTTTTTTTTTTTGATTCATGCTGCTTTATGGATACCAGACTCTTATTGCAAAGATTCTTTATTCTCCATAGCTTTGGGACTTTTTGTCCTCTCACTTCTTTAGTACCTTCCTCTGCATTCATTCTGCTTTCTCTCTCTCTCTGGATATCCTGGTAGATAGAGGTTTGAACTCCTGGACTGATCCTCCATATCTTTCATTATTCCTATGTGTTTTTTGTCTTTTTACTCTGCATTCTGGAATCTTCCAAATTTTATGTTAAGTATGTTATTATGGCAATCATGTTCCAGTTTCCAAGAGTATTGTGTCTTCTCTTAATGTTCATCTTTTAACAACCTGTCCTTGTTTTATATGTGACATACTATTTTGACTCTCTGAAGATCCCATTCACATTTTTTCAAGAAGTTTTTTTAATTAAAATGTTTATTGAGATAATTGAGATTTGTGTGTGTGTGAGTGCACACATGTGTGCACACATGATCAGTCATGTCTTAACTCTTTGCAACCCCGTAGACTGTAGCCTGCTAGGCTCCTCTGTCCATGGAATTTTTCAGGCAAGAATACTGGAGTGGGTTGCCATTTCCTCCTCCAGGGGATCTTCCCAACCCGGGAGTTGAATCCCCATCTCTTTCATATACTGCATTAACAGGCAGATTCTTTTCCTAAGAAACCTAATTGGGATTCATATGCAGTTGTAAAATATAATACACAGAAATCCTAAGCATCCTTTACCCAATTTGTCCCCACCCAGAATTTGCAAAACTGTAGTATGATATCACAATCAGGATATTGACCATACATGAATGTTACTCAGATTTCTCCAGTTTTGCTTGAATTCATTTATGTGTATGGTTGTATATTTAGTTCTGTTATTTGTGTAGGTTTGTGTATTCTTTACCACAGTCAAGGGTAGTAGTTCTATTACTACAAGGATTTTTCATGTTGCCTTTCTATAACCTCCCACCTCCCTCACAGCTCCCTTCATCTCTACTTGACAACCATTAATCTGTTCTCTATGTCAATAATTTTGTTATTTTAAAATGTTATGTAAATTAAATCATATATTATGCAATTTGGGGGGATTTGCTTTTTTTATTCAGCATAAATTACCTAGAAATTCATCCAAGTTGTTATGTGTATTGATATTCTGTTCTTTATTTTTCAGCAGTATTTATGATATGTATGTAGCACAGTTTAACCACTTACCAGCTGAAGGACACCTGGGCTATTTCCAGTTTTTGGCTATCATGAGTAAAACTGCTATGAAATTTTCATGTAGAGTTTTTGTGTGAACACGTATAAATACCCAAGAGTGCAGATTCTGGGTCATATGGTAGATGCATGTTTAGTTTTACAATGACTGTTGCCACTATTGCAAAGGAGCTGTGCCACTGTACATTACCACCGATAATGTATAAGTGTTCTGGTTTCTGCACATCTTCACCAGAATTCTAGGTTATCATTATTTTCTTATTTTAACCACTCTAATAGGTATGTCGTGATAGTTCATTATACTTTTAATCTGCATTTCCTTCATGGCTAATGATGAGTATCTTTTAATGTGCTTATTTACTATCTGTATATTCTTGTCAGTGAAGTGTCTCTATGTAAACTTTTGCCCATTTTCTTATTGGATTCTTTGATGGAGGGGTGGGAGTTCTTTGTATATTCTTGATATGGGTATGTGGTTTGCAAAAATTTCCCCTAGTCTGTAGCTTGCTTTTCCAGCCTCTTTACATGGGATTTTGCAGTGCAAAAGTTTTAAATTTTGAGGAAGTCCAAATCCAATTTGGACTGGATCCCAAAGATTATGACCTATGTTTTCATTTTCTAAAAGTTTTATATACATTTTTTTACATTTAAGTATATGATTCATTTTGAGTTGATTTTTGTAAAAGATGTGATGTTTTAGTCGAGGTTTAATCTTTTGTCTATGAATGTCCAATTGTTTCTGTATCATTTGCTGAAAAGGCTCTCCTTCCTTTGTGAATTGCGTTGGTTCTTTGCCAAAATCAATTGAGCATATTTGTGTGGGTCTATTTCAGGGTGCTCTTTTCTGTTCCATTGATCTGTGTGTATATCCATTTGTCAATACCATACTGCCTTGGTTATGTAGCTATATGCTGCTGCTGCTAAGTCACATCAGTCATGTCCGACTCATAGACGACTCATGTGACCCCATAGACGGCAGCCCACCAGACGCCCCCATCCCTGGGATTCTCCAGGCAAGAACACTGGAGTGGGTTGCCATTTCCTTCTTCCGTGAATGAAAGTGAAAAGTGAAAGTGAAGTCGCTCAGTCGTGTCCAACTCTTCATGTCCCCATGGACTGCAGCCTACCAGGCTCCTCCGTCCGTGGGATTTTCCAGGCAAGAATACTGGAATGGGTTGCCATTGTCTTCTCCAATGTAGCTATATAGTAGCTATATAGGCCTTAATATGTGATAGAGTGACTCCTCCTACGTTTTCCTTCTTTGTCAAGGTTGCTTTAGCTATTCTGGGGCTTGTGCCTTTCCACATAAATTTTAGAACAAGCTTGTCCATGTATATACAAACCCTAGCTGGGATTCTGATAAAAATTGCATTGACTGACAGATCAGTTTGAGGAAAATTAACATCTTTACTATGTCAAGTCTTCTAATTCATGAACATTGCATGTCTCCCCATTTATTTAAGTCTTCCTTGATTTCTTTTATCAACATTTTTTTAATTTTCAACATATAGATCCTATATAGGTTTAAGTTTAATTTTTAAGTTTATATTCTGAGAAAATCACAATTGAAAGAGACTCATGTACTCTAATGTTCACTGCATATTTGTGTGTATAGCAATTGCTTGATAGTATTGTGTTGGTTTCTGCCATACATCAGCATGAATCAGCCATATGTTCCCTCCCTCTAGAACCTCCCTCCCTCTTTCCACCCTATCCCACCCCTCCAGGTTGTCACAGAGCGCCTGATTTGAGCTCCCTACATCACAGAGCAAATTTCCATTGGCTCTTTGTTTTAAATATGGTAATGTATATGTTTCCATGCTACTGTCTCAGTTGGTCCAACTGCCTCCTTCCCGCACTGTGTGCACAAGTCTGTTCTCCATGTCTGCATCTCCACTGCTGCCCTGCAAATAGGTTCATCAGTACCATCTTTCTAGATTCCATATTTATGCATTGATATATGATATTTTTCTCTTTCTGACTGACTTCACTCTGTATAACAGGCTCTAGGTTCATCCACCTCATTAGGACTGATTCTAATGTGTTCTTTTATTACAGCTGAGTAATATCCCATTGTTTATGTGTACCACAACTTCTTCGTCCATTCCTCTGTCAGTGGACATCGAGGTTGTTTCCATGTCCTAGCTCTTGTGCTGCAGTGAACATTAGAGAACATGAGTCTCTTTCAATTATGATTTTCTCAGAATATAAGCCCAGTAGTGGGATTGTTGAGTCATATGGTAGCTCTATTCCTAGTTTTTTAAGGAATCTCCATACTGTTGTCCATAGTAGCTGTATCAATTTACATTCCCACCAACAGTGCAAGACCGTTTCCTTTCCTCCAGACCTTCTCCAGCATTTATTGTTTGTAGACTTTTTGATGATGGCCATTCTGATCGGGGGCTTCCCAGGTGATGCTAGTGGTGAAGAACCCCCTTGCCAATACAGGAGACATAAGAGACCCAGTTCGACCCCTGGATCAGAAAGATCCCCTGGAGGAGGACATGGTAACCCACTCCAGTGTTCCTGCCTGGAGAATCCCATGGATGGAGGAGCCTGGCAGGCTATAGTCCATAGTGTCACAAAGAGCCGAACATGGCTGAAGCGACCAAGCGCACACACATGCCTTCTGATCAGTGTGAGGTGATACCTCGTCAGAGCCTAGGTATGTTTTGTTAAGTATATACCTAAATATTGTCATTTCTTTGAAGTGGTTATAAACGGTATTGTCCCTGTTATTTAGGTTTCTACAGGCTCATTGTAGTATATAGAAATGGGATTGATTCCATATGTGTGTTGATCTTATATACTGTTACCTTGCTGAACTTATTATTTCTTACTGTTCTCATATATTCTTTGAAATTTTACATATAAAGTATCATCATCTGCAAAAAGAGACAATTTTTTATCTCTTCCTTCTCAACATATATGCCTTTTACCTCATTTTCTTGCTTCGAGAGCTAGAACTCCCAGTACTATGTTGAACAGTACTTGCCTTATTCTTTATCTTAAAAGGCAATCATTCTCTCTTGTCATAATATTAATTTTTGGTAGACTTTTTGGTAGACACTCTTTATAAAGCAGAAGTAATTTCCTTTTATTTCTAACTTGCTGAAATTTTTATATCATCAATGTGATTTGAATTTTGTTAAACATTTTTCTTCCTTAATTGAGATAGTCATATGCTTTTTCTTATTTAGCTTGTTGATATGGTAGAATACACTGACTGACTTAAATGTTGAACCAGCCTTACATACCTGGACTATACCCAACTTGGTCATAGTGCATGATTCTTTTTACATATTGTTAGATTCAACTTGCTTATAAGTTGTTGAGGATATTTACACCTCAGTTCAGAAGAAATATTCATATATAGTTTTACTTTTTGTGCTATCTGTCTGGTTTTACTATCAGGGTAAGGGATTCTATAACATTTTCCAGACTGAAAGTCTTCAACCATACTTTTTAAGTTCTATTCTGTTACCTACAAATTTTCTGTTTCTACCTACTTATTTATTTTTGTCTTTCCTTTTCCATGCTTTAGGGGCTCTTAAATGTCTCATAATTCTTAATTTTCCATTCATGAACGTATGGGTATTAGGAAACTGATAAGAAGTTCCATGTAAGTAGGTGGGGCTTGTCTACTTCAGAGAGCAAGTCATCAGTACATGAAATATTATTTAAAACTTCAAGGACAGAAGGCTATTAAAAAACTCAAAGACATAAAACAGCAGAGATGTTTGCCCTAGAGTACACACAAGGAGATCTGCTTGCTGATTAGAAGGAAGATGATAGCAGGAAAGACCCTGAGAGATAAGCTATAGCAAATGAAATGGAAAGGACGGTGACAAGTGGTAATGAAAACACAGAATTATTTCAAGTTCTATATTTGGAACTGTCCGATTTTTCCTACCTCTTTCCTTATTGTCTTCTGTTTTGTTTTATCGACAGATAAGATCTTTTCTAAGTAAGTTGAAATTATGATTGGTAGAAGTTAGGGCAACTATCTTAGTGCCAAAGCTCAAGAAAAAAAATCTTGCTTCATTACAGATTTTATAGGTATCTAGATATTAAAAGATTGTGTCTTAGATTATATACTCATGTTTTCAGGTTGTCATTTTGAATCAAAATCTAGTAGAATGTATTATAAAATTTATTTTAAGAAATATGAATCTAGAAGACAATGGTAGAATTTTCATCCAGTTTTTCTCTTTTTATAAAGAATAAGAAACATCCCTCTAATTTTTAAAGCACTAACCAATTAGTAAACTCTTCCACTTCTTGTCTATAAAGAACATGGTGTTTAAAATTTTAGCTTTAATCTCAGACATAAAGTCCTCCCGTTCTACTCTCACCTTTGTGAATCTAGTGCCATAGGCTGGGTGATACATGGAATAGACAGCTAGGGCAATCCAAGGTTTCGCCAAAGATAGAATAGGAACTCAGGCGAAGAATGTAGTAAAACTTGAAAAAAGCCCACAACAAGGTTATCAAACACCAGAGACCTCATCTGTAAGGTAAGTTCACAGGTCAGGCAAAAGACAAAGATGCAATACCTTTTTTTAGATGAAAAGGTTCTCTCCAGCCAAGCAAGATCCTGTAATGGTTTGGGGTAAATTTCAAAGAGCAATGCTATTAGAGAAACAAAGGAGGGCCTCAGATGTCATCACTATCATTACTGACAGACAGTCTGATCAAATACTTCCAATGGCAGGGAAGTCAGTAGGAGATTGCTCATACTACCAGAAAATATTTCTTCTTTAAACTGTTCAATACATATAACTCCCTGAAATAAGAATGGCTGTGTGTCTTGGTTTGCCCAGAGCAGTTATAGGTTATACCTACCATCCTAATATGACTATTAAGTGTGTACCCTTTCATTCTCAAAAGTCTCCTGGTCATCTTCCTATAATCGCTAATATTTAGCTCTAGCTTTGTTTCTGAAATTATGAGGTTCTCCATATATGAGGATAATCAATACCCCAAAAAAGATGGTCACTTAGAGGAAATACATTTAAAACAGGAAGCAAAATCACAGGGTGAAAAGTGAAAAAAGTGTTTTGATTGGGCAGTACTTCAAAACTGAAACTTTAAATTATAGGAAAAAGCCTATTTATCTTGTGAATGGGAAAGCTGTTCAGTTGTATCTGACTCTTTGTAACCCCATGGACTATACAATCCATGGAATCCTCCAGGCCAGAATACTGGAGTGAGTAGCCTTTCCCTTCTCCAGGGGATCTTCCCAACCCAGGAATTGAACCTAGGTCTCCCACATTGCAGGTGGATTCTTTACCAACTGAGCCACCAGGGAAGCCCATTCCACAAGGGAGGAATGGTTGTGAGGAATTAGTTGTGAGGTTGAGTTGAGACTTCTCTTGTTTCCTGAGGTAAGATTGTATTGTTATAAACTTCCCTCTTAGAACTGCTTTTACCATGTCCCATAGGTTTTGGATCATTGTGCTTTCATTTTCATTTATCTCTAAGTATTTTGAATTTCCTCTTTGATTTCTTCAGTGAACCATTGATTGTTCAGTAGGGTATTGTTTGGCCTCCCTGTATGTGTGTGTTGTTGTTTTTTTCCCAGTTTATTTCTTATAGTTGATTTCTGATCTAATAGCATTGTGGTTGGAAAAGCTACTTGATATGATTTCAATTTTCTTAAATTTACAGAGGCTAACTTTGTGGCCCATCATGTGATCAATCCTGGAGAATAGTCTATGTGCACTTCATAAGATTGTGTACTCTGCTGCTTTGGGATAGAATGCTCTATAAATATCAATTAAGTTCATCTGGTGTAATGCATCATTTAGAGCCTATGTTTCCTTGTTGATTTTTCTGTCTGGATGATCTGTCCATTGGTATAACTGGGGTGCTAAGTTCTCCCACTACTATTCTGCTGCTGTCAATTCCTCCTTTTTAAGTGTCATTTGCCTTATATATTGAGGTGCTATTTCAGGTGTGTATATACTTAAAACTGTCATATATTCTTTTGGATTGAACCCTTGATCATTACGTAGATCCCTTCTTTATTTCTATTTTAAAGTCCATTTTGTCTGATATGAGTTTTGCTACTCCAGCTTTATTTTGGTTTTCATTTCCATAAAATACCTTTTTCCATTCCTTCACTTTCAGTCCATATGTATCTCTAGATCCAAAGTGAATTTCTTATAGACAGCATATATACAGGTCTTATTTCTGTATCCATCTGTAGTCTATGTCTTTAGGTTGGAACATTTAACTCAACATTTAAAGTAATGATTGATATGTATATTCTTATTGTCATTTTATTAATTGTTTTGGATTTGTTTTTGTTGATATTTTTTTACCCTTCCTTTTTTGTTCTCTTATGATCTGATGACTTTCTTTAATGCTGTGTTTGGATTCCTTTTTATTACTTATGTATATCTATATAGATTTATTTATTACTTATGTATATCTATATAGATTTTTGGTTTGTGGTTACCATGAGGTTTTGATATAGTAGTCTATACATATATACATGATTTAAGCCTCTGATCTCTTAGTTTCAAATGCATTTCAAATATCTCACATTTGTACTCCCCTCCTGTCACAATTATTGGTTTAGATATATTTGTATGTGGTTGATTGCCTACTTTTACTGTATGTTCACCATTACCAGTGAGCTTTTTCTTTCATAATTTTCTTGTTTCTAGCTGTGGCATTTTCTTTTCCACCCAAAAAAAGTACCTTTACAATATGTTCTAAAGCTGATTTAGTGGTGCTGAATTCTTTTTGATTTTGTTTGTTTGTAAAGCTTTTGATTTCTCCATTGAATCAGAATAAGAGTCTTGCTGGGTAGCGTATTCTTGATTGTAGATTTTTCCCTTTCATCATTTTAGATGCCACTCCCTTCTGTCCTGCATCTCACTTATTTTCTTCCAGTTTCAGTTCAGTTCAGTTCAGTCGCTCAGTCGTGTCCGACTCTTTGCGACCCCATGAATCGCAGCACGCCAGGCCTCCCTGTTCATCACCATCTCTCGGAGATCACTCAGACTCACATCCATCGAGTCAGTGATGCCATGCAAAGTAATGTCTCTTCCAGTTTACTTATCCATTATTTTGCTATTTATTACGCTATTTACTCCTTCTAGTGTATTTTTCATTTATTATTTTCTTCAACCCTGGTTAGTTGTTCTTTTTCTAATTCTAAACTTTTTGTAACTTTTCACTCTGCATCCATTCTTTTCCCAAGTTCTTGGATCATCTTTATTAGTCTGAACTCTCTCTCAGGTAGATTGCATATCTATACATCACTTCAGCTGTTCTGAGGTTTTACCTTGTTCCTTCATTTGGAATATATTCCTCTTTCTCCTCATTTAGTTATACTTCTATTTCATTTTTATGTATATGGAAGATTAGTTACAGATCCCAGCCTTGGAGAAGTGGCCCTCTGTAGGCGATATCCCATGTGTCCTGGCAGTACACTCCCCTCTTAAGACCAAATGACCAGGGACCAACTTATCCCCAGGTAGGTTCTGACCTGTGTTTGCAGACTCAATTCCACAGGCTGTGGGACTGTATATCTCATGTTTCTGGTGTCTGCCCCCTGGTGGATGAAGTAGGTCAAGAGGCTCATGTAGGCTTCCTGCTGTGAGGAGCTGGTGCCTGCCCACTGGTGGTGGGGTTGTGTCTTGGCCCTCTGGTGGGCATGGCCAGGTCAAGGGATGTATCTAGAAGTGGCTCTGGGTTCAGGAAGCCTTTAGGCACCATGTCTGTTGATAGATGAGTCTTATTACTGTACTATTGTTTGTTTGGCCTGAAGCATACCAGCCCTGGAGCCTAAAGGCTATTCGGTGGGGCTAAGTCTTGGTGCCAATGTCCCAAGAAAGACCCACAGCCACCTCCCACCTCCCCAGAAGACCCCTCAAGACTAGCAGGTAGGTGTGGCCCAGGCTCCTACAAAGTCATTGCTCTCACCATGGGTCATGGTACACACAAGACCTTATGTGCATCCTGCAAGAGTGGACTCTGTTTCCCTCAGTACTGTGGAACTTCTGTGATCAAGACCTCCTGGCAGTCAAAGCCAAATGCTCTAGGGGCTCCTCCTCCCTGACTGAGAGCCTGACATAGGGTCTTAGAACTCTCACACCTGTGGGAGAACTTCTGTGATATAATTATCTTCAGGAGCCTGGCAGTCTATGGGGTCATGAAGAGTTGGACACAATTGAGCAGCTTTCACTTGCCTTCCAGTCACCCACCCAGGGGTTATTATATCGCAAGTGCACCGCTTTGACCATTTCGTCGTGGTTTCTTCTTTGTCTTCAGATGTGCAATATCTTTTTTTATAGGTTCCAGTCTTTCTATTGATAATTGTTCAGCAGTTAGTTGAGATTTTGGTGTTTTCATGGGAGGAAGTGAAGTGAAGTGAAAGTAACTCAGTCGTGTCCATCGCTTTGACCATTTCGTCGTGGTTTCTTCTTTGTCTTCAGATGTGCAATATCTTTTTTTATAGGTTCCAGTCTTTCTATTGATAATTGTTCAGCAGTTAGTTGAGATTTTGGTGTTTTCATGGGAGGAAGTGAAGTGAAGTGAAAGTAGCTCAGTCGTGTCCAACTCTTTGTGACCCCATGGACTATACAGTCCCTGGAATTCTCCAGGCCAGAATACTGGAGTGGGTAGCCTTTCCCTTCTCCAGGGGATCTTCCCAACCCAGGGATCGAACCTAGGTCTCTTCATGGGAGGAGGTGAGCTCATAGTCTTCTCATCTGCCATCTTGTCATCTCTTTTTGGCTATTTCCAAATCTTATCCCCAACCAAGATGGATTCAAACCCACCTTTCAAATGTGAAATTATTCTCATAAGTTATTTTGGGTAAAGGTTTCATATAGCAGGGCCACAGCTAGCCAAGAACATAAGACCTTTTAAATATGACCTTGAGTATGACTGCTGATAAAATATTATATGAAAGAAATCCCTGTAAATCATAACTTTGACTTGTCCTGTCTTTTGAGGAAAATGAGAAAAAGCCTTTTTGATTGTAAAATTATGTAAATCTCTGCAAATAACCTACCTTGTGTAATTAAGTGTCTTAGGTCAAATTCCCTTGAGGCATACCCTGTGACAAGGATTTAAGTTTAAATATGCATAAATTGAGGGAGTACTCTTAAGAAAATATCCTATAAGGGAAGAGTGAAACAGGATAAAAGGAAGAACAAGAACTGAGCAAGCATGTGGAGCAAAACTGTACCACCAAATTGTGTGGTTATGGCCATTCCTTGGGATGGAGGCTGATGCTTAAGAACCCATGAGGTAAAAGCAGTTTCTACTGTGTGGAAGGTCATCAGTGAGCTGTAACAGCCAACATTCACAGCAGCCTGCTAAAAGAGACTGATGGAACACCAAAACAATGTCTACCATAATCTACCCCTTGGACTGCCAAATCCGCTTGTTTCTCACATTTCATTCAGTCTACCCAGAACCCAAGAACAGTTGCTCCCGGATTCTGTGGTCATAATTCCTAGGGAAATTTACAAGAGGGAATTTGTGGGTGAAACTACAGTGTTTGGCATTGCAGTTAGACCCGGATCATAATTGGTATTACTATTCCCATCCTTCACCATCAGTTGTACTTCTCTTATCTTAGCTCTTATTTCTGATGCTCTATGTCATCTACCTGATGGGATGACCCGGATCTCGGGTACTTATGAGGCCATCGTTTCTGTACTTGGCCATTTACAGGTCAGCTTGAGCATCAGTTCACCAAGAGACACCTAAGCAAATTACCTTAATACCAAACATGTTCTTCCCTGCTCCATTGTATAGCAGCATTCCTACCACTTATAATGATCAGAGACAATTACCCCCCACCAATGTGATAACTGCCTTCCATGCCTGTTGGTCTACTTGCTCAGGGAACTCAGAGTGATCATGCAGCAACTTTCACTTCAAATTGAGTGAGGCTGACTGTGTCCTTTGGTAGAAGTATCTCCCATCTAGAACTGGGACCATTAGACGGACAGTATGAAATTGTGAGGATGGGAAGCACAGATTCTCCCATAAACTCTCTGGGAGTAATGAAGAGCAGGCCCCTTTACCTTTACCCTTTGTTTCCTGGACTCAGTATTCTAGCCAGTTAACAGTATCACATAATAGTCACCCCTCCGCTTGAGTCTCAATGTTCTGAGAGCCCATGGAATTTAGCTGTGGTCCTGGGAAAGTTGGGAGGGTGAGTGTCTTAGACTAGTCCCTCTGAAACAGACCTGAGTAAAGGGTCTAAAAGTAAGAGGCTTATTTGGGTGACGATTACAGGAAGCCTTCATAAAGGCATGGGTAAATAAAATAGGAATGAGAAGGAAAACAATACACATGTATCAGTGAACTAGTTACTGCCCTTGGCAACTTTGAATCAATCTCAATAGCAACGTTTGGAGAGATTGTGAAATACACCTCAGAGTTTTCCACCGGAGGAGCTAGGAAGCTAGAGTATTTATTCTCCAATTCCCATTCATAATTGGCTGAGGGCTATGCTGCATTTTGCCCTCTATGTGGGTTAGAGAGAGCCCTCTAACTGAGAGTTATAGAAGTTAGCAGTAAGACACTGCTGGCAAGTACAGTGAAAGCCCAGGGCATATGGTAAAGACACCAACAGAATTTACTGCAGGAAGTTTCCACCACCCAATTAAAGAGGGATTTACAAGAGATGTTTAGCCTGAGTTACTTTAGGAGAAAGAAAGCTACATTTGTTATATACTAGATTTTGTGGACGAACGTTTACATACTTTACAATTACATTCATAGTTCACTTTTTGATATAAGAAAATCAGTTCAGAAGGTTGCTGTGTACACCATCAGAACCATGAGAATGACTGGACCGCAGCTAAGAATTTGCAGTACGGCTCCTAATGGGCCTCATTTTCTCCCTTGGTAAAAAGGCAGGCACCTAATTCCAAGGAGTTTCATTTCTGTAAAAAGCATTAAAGTTCTGGGATAAAGAGGAACTATAAAATGATGCCATAAAAGTTGACAGATCTCAATTTACTGGTAAAGAAGTACAAATAGCACATATCAGAACTGCATTAGCCAAGACTCTCTAATTACAGATATTTATTAAAATTAATTTAATAGCCAGTAATCTGAAATTTTAAAAGCACTTGTGAGAATCAAATAAAATGGAATAAGAGCAGAGTGCAATTTAGACTTTTAAGGAAATTATCGACTAATGATTTCTGCAGGAATCTTATGACAAAACTACCCCAGACTTCATACACACTCTGAACTGGGTCTGAAACTCTACAGTAAGCCAGATACAGAATCTTCCATGTTTAAGGGTATGACAATTTTAATTTACCTGTTTGAGAGGAATAAGCACAAAGAGCTTCAACGAAGACAATAGTATGGTAGAGTAGAATGATGTAAGGCTTTAATCAGAAGATCTGGATTTTGGTCTTGTCTTTACCACATGACTAGGAAAACAGTTTCTAAGCTTCACCAAACCTATTTCCTGAAAGTGATAACAATGATACCTTTCTATACACACTATTGCACGGTTATATTAACTGAGATTTTATATATGTGTATATATATAAATACTTTGTAAGCCATGTATGTTCAACGTGGTTAAGGTCTTAGATTATAGTACAGTGATAAAAGTGCAAAGCAGAGTTAACCAGATCCAAAAAATAAAAATCCTATACCATGCAATTAAAAAGCAAAGATGGATGGTACATAATAAAGGCAATTTTGTGTATACCGCTGATAAAAAGGAAATGTTGTTGAATCACTGTGGTAGTGATTTCTATTCCTTACATCTATCCAGTCTTCTCTTCTCCTGGACATGTGAGGATATTCTTTTCCCTGCCCGTTTGGAACTGGACAGAGCTACAGGACTAGTTTTAAGACAGTAGTTTGTTAGCAGAAGTGATGGCTGAATCTAGCTGCCAATGCAAATTCTTCCAGTACTCCCTTCCCCTACAAAGGTGACTAAGGGGGACTCAGCTGAGATAGTGGAACAAAAAGATCCAAGCTACCTGGAAAATGCAGGTCAGGAAGCAACAGTTAGAACTGGACATGGAACAACAGACTGGTTCCAAATAGG
This sequence comes from Cephalophus harveyi, assembly GCA_006410635.1. NCBI lineage: Eukaryota > Metazoa > Chordata > Mammalia > Artiodactyla > Bovidae > Cephalophus > Cephalophus harveyi. Next base: position 261,790 of record SJYT01027105.1, on the reverse strand, counting down.
AAAAGGAGTACGTCAAGGCTGTATATTGTCACCCTGCTTATTTAAATTCTATGCAGAGTACATCATGAGAAACACTGGGCTGGAAGAAGCACAAGCTGGAATCAAGATTGCTGGGAGAAATATCAATCACCTCAGATATGCAGATGACACCACCCTTATAGCAGAAAGTGAAGAGGAACTAAAAAGCCTCTTGATGAAAGTGAAAGAGGGGAGTGAAAAAGTTGGCTTAAAGCTCAACATTCAGAAAACGAAGATCATGGCATCTGGTCCCATCACTTCATGGGAAATAGATGGGGAAACAGCAGAAACAGTGTCAGACTTTATTTTTTTGGGCTCCAAAATCACTGCAGATGGTGACTGCAGCCATGAAATTAGAAGACGCTTACTCCTTGGAAGTTGGAACTCCAGTACTTTGGCCACCTCATGCAAAGAGTTAACTCATTGGAAAAGACTCTGATGCTGGGAGGGATTAGGGGCAGGAGGAGAAGGGGACGACAGAGGATGAGATGGCTGGATGGCATCACTGACTCGATGGACGTGAGTTTGAATGAACTCTGGGAGTCGGTGATGGACAGGGAGGCCTGGCGTGCTGCAATTCATGGGGTCACAAAAAGTTGGACACGACTGAGTGACTGAACTGAACTTAACTGAACCTAGAAAATTAGTTGCAAAGTGAAGGACCATTTTCACTTGGACCCACAACAGACTTTGCATCAGCAGGAAACACTGTGACAAAGAGTTTGTTTTATTTATTGATTTTGTTACTGCAGCATAATTCAGCCTATCTGACTAGTATAATCAGTAAGGTCATTGTCAGGGACTTCTGTGTTTCTACATATGACACGAACACAGAGCTCTGAAGATGTTGAACTTTAGGCATCTGGATCTCATATATGTTATTAATCAAGAAAACTTTTTTGTATCAATACTTTTCAAATCTTTTAATTCACTAAGGTGAATTAGGCTCAAGGAAAGTTCCTTTCCCTCACTCACGAGTGTGCTCCCAGAGCCACTGCTGAATTTTTCCACTATCCCAAATTTATTTTAGTTATTAAATATGTAGTATGATGCACCTGGCTAATTGCAATGTGGTTTCTAAGAGGATGGGGATAATTTTGTTATTGTTTATTCATGATCCCACATTCTTCTAAAAGGATTTGGGATATAAATGATGAGTTATTCTCCAATTTCCTTAACTTGTCTTATTCTATAGCAAATCGCATTGCAATGAAGCAAAGACCTGGAATTAAGTATAATGTACAGGATATGTCCACTTAAAAATATTGTAAAATGTGGATTATAAATCAGAAAACTGAGCAGCCAGAAAGATGTCTCTATCATTACCACAAAATCTCCATGACCGTGGGCAAATTATTTATGTTCTATAACCATTTCTATACCTGTAAAATCAGGAATGTGTTAGTCATTTCAAATATACCATATAAGTAAAGACAGATAGTACTGGGGAAGGGGAACTTATATAGAAAATAAGAAAATGTTCCAAAGGGCACTCAGCTCATTAGAAAAGAGACTTGCAAAGTAAAATAAAAAAGAACATCTCATTTTAAAGTGCAGAGCTTTATCAAGTATATATGTGATTTTTAATTTCTCTTTTATTTTAAAGAACTGACTAGAAAAGATTAACTGCCTTTTAGAGAAAAGAGGGATTATGGGGTGAGTTTCTGTGAGGGACACTTTGTTTACTAAGTGGCTTTGAATCTGCTCTTTTAAATACAAATCAATGACCCTAACCTTTAAGATACGTGGTTTTGTGGTTTGGAGTTTTGTTTCTGATTCTCATTTATAGAATGAGAATGTAAAAAGACTAATGTAGTGGTTGTCAAAGTGTGGTACCTGGACCAGCAGAAGCAGCAGTATCTGGGGACTTCTTAGAAATGTAAACTCAGCCCCACAGCAGCTACTGAATCAAAAACTTGGGGTGAGGCCAGGCCGTCTGCTATAATAAGTCCCGCCTGTGCATGCTAAAGTTGGAGAGACATTGAACAAAAGGGTCTTTTCCTAGAAATATGCAAAAAACACCCTGATTCATTAAATGCATACTAGTATTCAGAGTTCAGATATAAATTGAGTACCTGTAAGACACCAGGTGGCGTTAGTAGTAAAGAACCCACCTGCAAATGTAGGAGATGAAAGGGATGTGGGTTCGATCCCTGGGTCGGGAAGATTCCCTGGAAGAGGGCATGGCAACCCACTCCAATATGCATACCTGGAGAATCCCATGGACAGAGGAGCCTGGTAGGCTACGGTCCATAGGATCGCAGAGTCGGACACAACTGAAACCCCTTGGCACAAGACCTTTTCTAACATTACGAATCTATATTTTCTGGTTCTCTTAGATTAAGATCTGACACGCTAAATTTCAAAATGGAGCTGGTTTTTATGTTTAAGTAATAAACTCTTGAAAATATGCAATTTATATTGGAAGTGCTGACACAATCTTAATGATAGCATTGCAAATGGCGATGCTATAATTAAGCTTCGATCTCCTTTGGGGAAAAAATAGAGGGAGAGAGAACGTGAAGAAGGAGGTTACTGTTCAATGAACTGCTCTGTCATTTGCTGCAGTGATTCTTAATTGTGTCTCATTACAGCAAGGTGATCATTACTCTACTTGTCTGTCTGATTTAGAGACCACTAAAAGTGTCTTGTAACTCGCAGCCGTCTCCCTTGCAACAGTCCTTTGCCTCTCACCCTCATTACTCAGAATCTGTCCAATTATTTGTCATTAAGGTAATAAAAAGGACTGCAGCAGAAAATGTGGGAGGTAACTGTTGGAGGTCTGCCCAGGGAAGAAGAAAAAATGCAAACTGTTTTCAAGGCACTGGGAAGGTGACATCGTTAATTAAGTGTTAGGGAATATGCAAATCAGTCCCACTCTCAAGAGACTGTAATAAAACTGAGAAAACATTATTATCACTGCAAGTAAGAGAAGGCTGTTTTACCCCATCTGGAAGACTGTCATTTTCCGGTGGAGACTCAAGCAAGGAAGGGAGGGGGCTAGGAAGGAGTGAAGAAGGTGGGGTTGTTCGGGACCATTGAGTCTGCTTAGGTTGTTAAGAGTTCAGAATTAAGGTGTCAACACAGAGGGCCAGTGGATTACAACTTTTAATGAGGGATGTTTGTCTAATCACAGGATTTGCACACCCAATTTCCTCTACAAAATGACTTACAACTCATCAACAGGCAGTGTTTTTGTAGGTTAAAGGAAGGGGAGAGGAATTGAGGTGGAGGCTGACAGCTGGCACAGTAGGCATCTTGGGTGTTTTCTAAAGGCAGTAATGAAGCACTTGAAGTTATGTGGACACTTTATTTATTAAAAATACACTGACCACCAACAGAAGCCTCTGGGCCTTTGCTCAAACTGAAACCTCTGCCTGGAATGCCTTTTCTCCATTCCCCCTACAACATTCTGTTACTCTGGCTAACTCATTTCTTATCTTTTGAAGTTCATAGTGTCAATTCTCTGTGCAATCTATACCATGTCCACCCAGATGAGTGTGCTAAAGCAAGAAGAATGTGCTTGTCATGCAAACACAGCTTTGGGGAAGGTTCTCTTGCTTTCTTATTCTATCCAGGTTGCAGGTGTTTATATAAAACCTTCGAATATGGAGATACAGCAGTCACACCTGACCCTAGAGTTTCCAAGGCAGACTTTCATTTGATCACAAGGAAATGAAAGTATATCTCAACAACATTTAGGAACAATCATCTTGCATGCTGCATGAGTTAGTACCTGCTGTTTAAACAAGCCACCCCAAAACTGTGATGTTTGATTATTACTCAGGGTGTATATTTGTGCTGGGCTTTCACCACCTGAACGCAGGGTTAGTGAGTCTACAATTGGGTAGGCTGACTCCTTCACATATTTAGGTGTTCATTGGCTCTAAATTGGCCTAGAAAGGCCTTGGGATCTTCTTCAGAGGGTCTTTAATCCTCCAGTAAGTTAGTGTATGCTTGTTCACAGGCTGGTGATAGGGGTTCTGAGAGTGTATAGAAGCATGCAAGAGGTTAAAGTATAGGCTTGGAACTGGTGCACTCTCACTTCGGTCCATTTTATTAGTCAAAGGACTACTGTAGAATCAAAGGGTAGGAAACTGCTTCCACCACTTCATGGGAAGAGCTACAATGTCACACTTCAAAGAACTTGGCAGCAGGCAGGATTGAAGGATTGAGGTACTCAGTCCTCATGTGTGGCCATGACCAGAGCTAACTATCCTATACTGTATGGATCATGGTGGGGTACAGGGAAGGATCTTATTTATGCCACTTCCCTCTTAACCAGGAATGAACTTCCTTACGGTATTAATTTCCTGAAGCTGCTGTAACAAATGACCTAGCAGCTTACAAAAATGTAAATTTATTCTCTCACTATTCTGGAGGCTCAAAGTTCAAAATCTAGAGTCATGTTCCCTCCAGGGTATCTTGGAAAGAATTCTTTCCTTGCCTCTTCTAGCTTCTGGTGGCTCCAGGTATTTCTTAACTTATGACCACATCACTCCAATCTCTGTATCCCTGGTCACATTGCCTCCTCCCTTTCTGTCTCCTATAAGAACACCTTCCACTGGATCTGGAGTCTAACCATATAATCTATGATGATGATGGCCTCCTCTCAAGATCCTAACTTAATTTGAAAAGACCCTTTTTTCCAAAAAAAGGTGAAGGTGGCATTTATAAGTTCTGAGGATTAGGACACGGCTGCATCTTCTTCAGGGGCACCATTCAGTCAACTGTGCTTGCCTTCACCTTATCACTGTAGCTGATTCAGTTATGAGAATAGAAATAGCTCCCATCCCCTCCTTATGTAGATGGAAAAGCAGAAGCCTGTGGAGATGATGAATGGCAAGACTCTGCAAATGACGGTGACTGGGGCATTCCATGTCCTTTCCCATTCCTGCTCTCTTTCAGTCAGTAGTTTCAAGTGGGAAATTATATCAGGGATCATGCTCATAGAAAACTGTATAACAGTGTTCTAAGAACTCAGAAAGCCTGGGCAGTGAGTGACTCTGGAATTACTAAATCTGGTTACACACGCCTTAGTCCTCACTGACTCATGTGAATTCTTTTTTCAGTTCAGTCACAGTCGTGTCCGACTCTTTGCAACCCCATGAACCGCAGCCGGCCAGGCCTCCCTGTCCATCACTAACTCCCGGAGTCCACCAAACCCATGTCCATTGAGTCAGTGATGCCATCCAACCATCTCATCCTCTGTCATGCCCTTCTCCTCCTGCCTTCAATCTTTCCCAGCATCAGGGTCTTTTCAAATGAGTCAGCTCTTTCCATTAAGTGGCCAAAGTATTGGAGTTTCAGCTTCAGCATCAGTCCTTCCAATGAACATCCATTGTCCAGCATCATATTAATGTAGCAAGATAGGGCCTGAAAGTGTTATACTTATTAACTTTTATTATTATTAATAAGCTGTCATTTACTGTATGCCAAGATCCATGATGAGTGCACTGCTGCTACTGCTGCTGCTAAGTCGCTTCAGTCGTGTCCAAATCTGTGCGACCCCATAGACGGCAGCCCACCAGGCTCTCCCATCCCTGGGATTCTCCAGGCAGGAACACTGGAGTGGGTTGCCATTACCTTCTCCAACGCATGAAAGTGAAAAGTGAAAGTGAAGTCGCTCCATTGTGTTCTACTCTTAGCAACCCCATGGACTGCAGCCTTCCAGGCTCCTCCATCCGTGATGAATACACTATGTATATTTATTTAACCCTCACTGTAAACCTTGCAAGGTAGATATCCCTATCCTAGTTGTATAGATGAAGAATTTGAGGCTAGAGAGGTCACCTAGCTTGTCCTATGTCCACTCAGATAAGTGCTGGAACTAGGGTTCAAATCCAGCTCTAACTTCCTCCAAATCCCAGCTTCTAGAAAATAATGTTCATTTTTCTGATAAGCTTTTTACAGATTTGCAAATTTCACAGACTGAAAGAAGTAATGAATCCCCTTCACTCCTATTACTGCACACCCCATTTCTAGAGAAGAAGTTCTGGATTTTACCTCTCATCTGAATTTCAGTCAATAAGCCTATGTGACAGACTTTCCAAACTCAATGTGAAGAAAATTCTTCAGAGAAGTGGAGGATGTCACACATGTGCCAGCCCATTTGAGTAGCCTTTGTTTGGACTACTCAAGACCACTTTGGGGCCAGACTTAGTTGTGCATAATATCCCAGAACAAACAAACCCAACTCCAAAAGCTTTGGCAAACTGATGTTAATTTTACTAATTTTTTAATAGTAATGGAGAATTAACACCACACATCAGGTTGCCCATAACCTAAAAGAACAATGTTACTAGAAATCTTTGTTTCCCTAGCGTTCCCTCCCCTTTATCATCCAGTATATGACTACCTTCTCCCATTTGCTCTACAATCTCTTCAAATGCCCTTTATTAACTTAGTTCTTCCCTCAGTTTGAGTCCCCAATTCAATAATATAAGAAAGACAAATACCATATGTATTATTTATTTATGGAATCACAAATATGACACAAATTTACCTATATATGAAACAGAATCATGGACATAGAAAACAGAGAGGTGGTTGCCAAGTGGGAGAGGATTGGGAGCAATGGAATAGGAGGTTGGGGTTAGCAGATGTAACAGAAGCAAGCTTTTCTATATAGTATGGATAAACAAGGCCCTACTGTATAGCACTGAAAACTATATTCAATATCCTAGGATAAACCACAATGGAAATAATACACTTTAAAAAGAAAGTATATTTACATCTCAGTCACTGTGCTGTACAGCAGTAATTAACACAATGTTGTATACTTCAATTTAAAAAATAGGAATTAAAAAAGACTTCATTGGAAAGAAGAATTTGTTGATAGATAACAATTTTGACTTTTTTTCTCTCTCATGTATAAGTTAGTGACAATGTTGAGCATTCCAGAAGGGACATCCACATCTTTTGGGTGCATGCTATATATCTAGATGTTTTCACATAAGTGAACAACCAAAAATTAAAACAAAATTAATATTACTATCCTCATTTTCACATAAGATGAACTGAATCTCTGAGAAGTTAATTTGTCCATGTTCATACAGTTAGTAAGTTGAACTATGTAAGGACTCCATCCACATACATTTTGTTATCCATCCCAGAATGACTAGGCACAAAGTTTCCTAGAGATACTCAAAATATTAACTGACTAAATTTATACTCAGTACTGATAAGCTTATACCTGCACAAGCATACTGCAGTCATGATCATCACTTCTGTAACTAGGTGAATACTTAAGGGAAATAATACAAGTTACAATCACAAGGGACAAGTCATTTGGTAAATGCAAACTCCTTTGAAAGAAACTAGAAGCCATAATTTCTGGAAAGTAGTAGAACAAGTTAGATGTTCCCAGAATAAAAAGAAAACCACAGCGCTAATTTCTGACACTTCTGACATCACTGACAAAGGCACAAGTTCAGTTCCTCTTCTTAGGATGCTAGAATGAGTTTTACTAAGGTAACATGGCATGGAATGTTGTGTGTTCCTGGGTTGCTACTTCCTTTTCCTCATGAGAGGACAATGAGGCAGTATTTCTTAGCCTCCCACATGAATGAATTCTAGCCAACAGAATGTGGGCAGCAGTGATATCTGCCCCTTCCAAGTCTGACCCATGGATCCCCTGTATATAGTCCTCCACATTCTTGCACTTTCTTTTGGAAGACCCAGAGGATAGGAGAGCTTTAGGATGCAGAGAACATATATCCCTGAATATCTTAGCACGTGCTCCCCTGAAAGAGACAGGTATAAATATCAGGTTGGCCACAAAGTTCATTATGGACTCGCTATGGTTTTCCCCCAGTAGTCATGTATGGATGTGAGAGTTGGACTGTGAAGAAGGCTGAGTGCCGAAGAATTGATGCTTTTGAACTGTGGTGTTGGAGAAGACTCTTGAGAGTCCCTTGGACTGCAAGGAGATCCAACCAGTCCATTCTGAAGGAGACCAGCCCTGGGATTTCTTTGGAAGGAATGATGCTAAAGCTGAAACTCCAGTACTTTGGCCACTTCATGCAAAGAGTTGACTCATTGGAAAAGACTCTGATGCTGGGAGGGATTGGGGGCAGGAGGAGAAGGGGACAACAGAGGATGAGATGGCTGGATGGCATCACTGACTCGATGGATGTGAATCTGAGTGAACTCCGGGAGTTGGTGATGGACAAGGAGGCCTGGCATGCTGCGATTCATGGGGTCGCAAAGAGTCAGACACGACTAAGCAACTGAACTGAACTAAACCGAAGAGTCCATAACATCTTAGTACAGAAAAACCTGAACAAACTTTGTGGCCAACCCAACAGTTTTTTGGGACAGTGATCCCAGAAGCAGGATAAGAAGGCAGAGATAGTGGGTGAAGGAAGCTATTAAAAGGGTGAGGTATTCAGGTCACTGGGGTAAGGAAAGAGAGCATAGTTCAGGAGATCTCCTGAGAGGCCTGCAAAATCCCACCCAGGTTTTTCTGCCCAAAGGTTGGGAGGTGGGAGCATCTGTGTAGTAGCTCACATCTGTCATCCTTCCACAAACCAAGAGCTGCCCTCAGGGATATTAATCCCACTGCTGTTCTAAGCTCTCAAGTGCCAGGATTGAGTGCACTCCTCCAACACCACCCCTGAGAATTCAAAGCTCTCCAAAGAAAGAACAAGGATGCCAACCACGATGCATGCTGCAGGTGAGATGCTGACAGCAAGAACTGTTCATATCTGTCCTACTTGACAATCAGAGACAGGATCAAAGATGTGGGCTGAGGCCGATAATGTGTCTGCTGAAAGATTGTGGAGCAAAGCATTCCCTCTCCAACGCTGAACCAGCCCACACTGAACCGTGACAAGAATGAAAAAGAAGCTTTTGTTGTGTCTAGCCTGAATTTTACAGCTTTTGTTCAGTTTGATTTGGGAGGAGTGTCTAGGTTACCCTGATAAATACAAATGGGAGAGTGGACAATCCAGAACCAATGAAGTTTCCAGTTTTTTCTTAAACCATGATGTATATTTAATCACCATTATTAATTATTAATTAGATGTTCAATATTCAGATATCTTAGCGGGAAGCCATGACAAAGTGGAAGTTATTTTCCTGAGACTCATTGACAAATTTAAAATGCAATGTAAGTTTTAAACTGAAATTTTCATTTTTTAAATAAAATTTTTAAAGAACATTAATATTCACAATATTAAAGAAGGGTGGTAAAGTACACAATAAATATTATGGGAAGTATAAATTAATATACTTATCCATTCAGTTCAGTTCAGTCACTCAATCGTGTCCGACTCTTTGCGACCCCATGCATCGCAGCACACCAGACCTCCCTGTCCATCACCAACTCCCGGAGTTCACTCAGACTCGAGTCCATCGAGTCAGTGATGCCATCCAGCCATCTCATCCTCTGTCGTCCCCTTCTCCTCCTGCCCTAAATCTTTCCCAGCAACAGGGTCTTTTCAAATGAGTTAGTTCTTTGCATCAGGTGGCCAAAGTATTGGAGTTTAAGCTTCAACATCAGTCCTTCCAATGAACATCCAGGACTGATCCCTTTAGGATGGACTGGTTGGATGTCCTTGCAGTTCAAGGGACTCCATAGCATATAATTGGAAGTTAACTAAATGTCCAATAACTGGAGATTCATTAAGTTATGGCACATCCATATAATGGGCTATTATGTGTTCATCATAATTCATGACTTCAAAAATATTTAATGTCCTTAGGAAGTGTTCATCCATAAAGTTATATGAAAAAAGATTCAAATTTGAATATGCTATACAGTATGTAACCAAAATACACATATATAAATTAACAACTGGAGGAAAATATATTAAAACATTAATACTATATCAACATTGTAACAATACACCTGCTAGCAATAGGATTATGGCTAATTTTAATTTTATTGCTTTGCTTTATTTCCTATAATAAATTTGCTATTATGAGTATACATTTCCTTTACTATTATAAAATTATTAAAATGTCTTAAATTGCTTTTTCCAAATGTATTTTGTGTACATAATGATGAGTCTGTTTTATGTACAATCCAGGTGTGTTGGAAGAGTTTCCCTGAGACCCATGGAGCCTTTTGCTAGCAAACTTTGCAACAGGTGGACAAAGTTGTACAGGGTATATTATTTACAGCATTTAATTAGGGCAAAAGTGCTTAAATAGAAATGTGATCATGTTATTCCAGAACTAAAAATTCTCTGGTCTCCCCCACCCACCACCTTCAGAACAAAGCTCCAATCCTTTAGGGTGGTACCTAAGACCATCTCTGTCAGCCCTTGCCTGCTTCCACAGCTGACCTTTTGTTCTGCCCATAGCCACTGCTCTCCAGCCACAGTGACTTCCTGGCAGTTTGGGAAACACACAGTGCTACCTCTGGTCTCAGTGCCTTCAGATTGCTGTTTGTTCTTGGAAGAGAATAGGAGTGAGTGAGCAGAAGGGGTGAGAGAGAAAAGCCAGTTTACGGGCACATCATCACACTATTGCTATAAGGAAAGAGACTCAATTCACTGGTCTCTCTTAAGCCTACAGAAGTCCTCCCATATTCTCCACTCAAAGGACAAGAGTTACAAGCATTTATCCATCAAGTCCCATCTTCTGTTGATTAAGAGTTGCCACAAGGACATTAACTCCCTTTCGTGTTTGAAAAGCATGCATAGTAGGGATGCCTGCTTCTCCCTGACTCCCCTTGACTTACTCTTGTTGACCACTCAAAATTAGTTTCAGAGTTTCTTTGCAAAGATTCCTATGATCACCTTCTATACCAAACTCCTAAAGCTCCCTTATGTACCCCTACTCCAGGTACCGTTAACATAAAGCTCTCCTGCAACTAAAATAGCACCCTGTAATCATGCAGTCTACATTTGTAAGCCTTTTCTCCTATTTCTGGGGCCACAGGGGCAGAATTTTCCTTCCATTTCGGTGCTTCTGCCTGTATTCTGTACCTGCACAGGATCTGGCAATAGTAGGCACTTCATACATATATGTCAGTTGAATGAGTGCAGCAGGTAAGATACACTTTTAACTAAGCATAATAAGCATTACGCCTATATCCCATATTGTCTTCAGGCAGCTGACTGAGTCCTTCTCCTGAACCAAGTCTCAACAACCTTGACTCCGAAACCACATCTCATTGAAATCTTGGATAACCTGCAGAAAGCAGAGCTATATGAAAGCCTGTATCATCTGTTGTCTGTGTGCCAAGAAGATAAACCAATCCCTATAGAGAACTTATGCAGTATAGCACATCATAGTAATACATTTGTGCCAAATCAGCCTCCCAGCTTTACAATTGTTCACACGTCCTCTCTGCCAACCTGGATATGATTTCTCAGTCAGACTTGGCTTCAGACCTCTTCATTAACGGTCCCTTGAGATCCCCAAATCCTCAATTCTGACTTCTACAGGATTCTTTTTTTTTTCCCTAGTCTGGGGCTGTCTCTAAAAGTCCCCACTCTGAAAACTAAGGCTAAGATTTACTTTATTTTCCTCAATATGATTTACATATTACATTTTATTTTATTCATTAGAAATGCCAAGGGGTAGTTTTCATATGTAATTTGTACAAAGGCACAAAGACAAAAATATAAGCAATAAATACTGTTTTTTTACCAACAGTTATTCAGCCCTATTCTCAACAAAATGTAAGTATCTCTGTCAAAATTCTTAACAGTATCCTCCTGTTCTTCATTTCTACCACAAAGCACCCAAGTTCTCTGCTAAATACATACTGAGAAAGTAGTTAAAGAATATTAAACAGGTAACAAATCGTTAGCCTTTCCAAGATAGTCACAGGTTCCTGATTGTACCATATTTTTAGTTGTGCTTTTGGTCGATCCGCACTTCTATGTAGACAGAGGCATGCCTAGCACAGCTGTCCCTCTAATCTCAGATACCTTATAGTCTCTTTGTCGCACAGTGGGGCGTCTGGGAGAATCAAACAGCCTCAGAGTTTTTGAGTAATTTAGAAACTGGAACCACTCAATACTAATAATCTTCATTAAGTCATTAAACATTCTTTTCTCACAAACAAACCAATACAAAAGACATTTTGTAGTCGAGACAAGGAAGTCAATATTTTTCTGTTAAAGGACAGTAAATATTTTAGGCTTTCTGGGTCATATGATTCATCTCATCTATCCAGTTCTGCTATTGTAATGCAAAAAAACTGCAACAGACACTATGTAAACAAATGGGAGGGGCTGTATTACAACACAACTTTATCCAAAAAAGCAGGTGGTAGGCCAAATTTGGCCCATAGGCTGCTGCAGCTCCCTGGTCTGGATAAGTCAATATTATTCTCAAAAATCTAAAAAGTTCAAAGGAAAACAAACCTCTCAATAATTAAACTCTTATTTACCAGGTTTACCAGGATGACAATAGCACAGCTATTTCTTTTATTAAAGCCAAAGTATCAAACTGACCCAGAGCTCTATGACAGGTGATCTCCAACATCTGGCACTGAGGCAGCTTGACTCTCGCAGAGTCCCACAGATCTGAGCTCAAGGTTTTGTTCGGTTTTTAGTAATAACCAGTAACTCACAGTAAAGTGCATGCTAAATAGGGAAATCTAATTACATTCATACCAGGTTTACCAGGATGACAATAGCACAGCTATTTCTTTTATTAAAGCCAAAGTATCAAACTGACCCAGAGCTCTATGATCTCCAACATCTGGCACTGAGGCAGCTTGACTCTCGCAGAGTCCCACAGATCTGAGCTCAAGGTTTTGTTTGGTTTTTAGTAATAACCAGTAACTCACAGTAAAGTGCATGCTAAATAGGGAAATCTAATTACATTCAAATAATCAGAATCTGTATATTTTGCTTAAAAGTAACAGGAAAAAGCTAATTTGATTTCCTAATGTAATACACAAAAACACATTCCTGTATTAGAGACTCCTTGGAAATCCTGATGGAAGGCTCCAATTTGACATCTTAAAGGAAAAGGAGATGATCCTCTTGGAAAAAGACAACCAGCAGGCTGTGTATCTGCCCACTTCTACTTTCTCTTTTTCAGGTCTTTTCTTGCTGAAACTGGATTTGTACTGATTAGAAGCTATGGTTTTCAGAGAATTCAAGATAGATTATTTTTCATAAGGTTGCATAAGCACTTCTATTTCCTATTCAGGGTTTAGTTTTACTTGAAGAAAAGAAAACCTATGAGTCAGAGGAACTTGAGTGCATGGAAAAGTTACTACCAAAGGATTGTAGACCAGCAAATGAAGTGTTTGAAGATTCAGTTACCTCGAAGTAAACCCCAAATCTTTATACCTTCCCTCAGTGAGCTGCTCCTCTAGGCCAGGTGCTTTCACTTAAGAAATTCATTGGCATCAGACAGTGGTAAGAAAGAATTTATCTCTTAGATCAACTCATACTGATAACCAGTTTTCAGGGGTAACTTACTTTAAACAAAACTAATGCATTTGACTCTATTAGCATATTTAATTTTTTAACTTATAGTCTAGTTTAGGGGATTTTAAACTTTTTGTGCTATGGACCTCTTCAGCAATCTGCTCATGACTTTGATCCCTTATCAGAAATAAGGTTATTAAATTCATAAATTAAGTTACATAAGTAAACATGTATATGTGAGTACAAAGGAAACCAAATTTACTGAAGTATGATTGTCAAAGATTTTTAACATCTTTTTTTCTGCCTTTTCCATTTTGTTGTTGTTGTTGTTGTCTCTACTTCTTCACTTTTTTGCCATTCTTTCTCTTTGCTGTTTAGTAAACAGAGATCGAGGAAACAAAAAACAAACTTTTAAAGAAGCTAAGAATCTCTGCATTTCTAAAGATTCCATGTACCTACCAGTAACAGAGGAAGCTAAAAATCCATCCAACTAAGAAAATACTAATCTTTCACCTAATCCAGTTCTAGGTGAACCATGGACTCACCTCATCCTTGATGTGGAATGTCTCTTCCTAGTATAGATAGTAGGCATTATTTTCTGACCATAACATTATTCTTCCAACCAGCACCTCCATATATGGGGATCTATCCATCATTTGGATCTCAGCTTGAATAACATACCACTGCTGAGAACTTTCACTGACTCCCAGGATTCTGGGCAAGAATACCACACTTTGCAAACCAGCTGTACACTGAATATCAGAGAACTCAGCAAGTCATACAATACCTGTAATTTCCAATTTACATTTTAACATGTCTGTTCCCTACATCAGCTTCCTTCCAGTGCCCAGTACAAAACCTTGAATACGTAGAGACTCAAGGAGTATTTATTGGAGGAAAAAACCATCCTAACAAGGCAGGCCTCCAGCACCACATTTATTATCATTCTTTGCTTTTATACCCAACTTGGACTTTTCCCAAGAAAGCCCTACAGTTGGATGGCCTAAGGCACCTCTTTCAGATTAATAACTAATCTGAAGAATTTCTAGTTGAATCCCCAAGATTTTCTTTTCACCAAAACACATGTGTTAGAATGTTCATATCAGCACTAGTCATTATAGCCACAAACTAGACACTACCCAAACACTCAGCAAAGGTAGACTGGATGAATAAGTTATGATATATTTACATACCAGAATATCAGAAGGCAATGAGAATAAAGAAACTAATGAGTAAATCATATAACCAATTCTGAGTCCAAAAAAAAATGTGAAAAGTGTAGTCGCCCAGTCTTATCTGATTCTTTGTGACCCCATGACTGTAGCCCACCAGGCTCTTCTGTCCATGGAATTCTCTAGGTAAGAATACTGGAGTGGATTGTCATTTCCTTCTCCAAGGGATCAAACCTGGGTATCCCACATTGCAGACAGATTCTTTACCATCTGAGCCACAAGGGAAGCCCTGAGTCAAAGAAGCCATTAAAAATGTACTTAGTAGATGAGTTCATTAAAAATAGGTGAAATGGGAATTATTTTTTTCAACAAATGGGCCTAGGACAACTAGATATCCACATGCAGAACAAAAAATTTGGAATCCTACCTCATATTGTATACAAAAAGTATACCAACAAGGACGAAAATATAGACATAAGTATTTATGATCTTGGATAGGCAGTATTTTTAACACAATACCAAAAGCACAAACACCACAATAAAAATAGACAAATTGGACTTGATCAAAATTTTAAAACTTTTGTGCTTAAAAGGATATCATTAAGAAAATGAAAAGAGAGCCCAAAATGAAAGAAAAATTTTGCAAATCATGTGCTTGATAAGATATCTATATCTAGAATGCATAACAAAGTATTTCAACTCAATGATAAAAAGGCAACTGAACCTAAAAGTGGACAAAGAATCTAAACAGTTTTCTAAGGAAGGTAGAAAAACCCCTCAGCACATTAAAAGATGCAACGTTATTGGCCATAAGGGAAATGCAAGTCAATGCCACAATGAGATGCCATTTTATACCCCTGAATATGGCTATCACTGAAAAGACAGACAACCACAGGATGCAGAGAAATCAGAATTCTCATACACTGTTAGTGGGAATGTAAAATGGCACCCCTGCTTTGGAGAACAGTTCAGTAGTCACTCAAACATTTAAGCATAGAATTATCATGTTATCAATCCAGCAATTACATGCCTAGGAATGTATCCAAGAAAAATGAAAACACATTAGTCTTAGAATCTAAAATGTGGCAACAACCCAAATGTTCATTCACAAATTAATGTATTTTAAAAATGTGATGTATTCATACAATGGACTGTTATTCAGCAATAAAAGAAATGTGTTGGTACATGCTACAACATGGGTGAATTTTTAAAACATTATGCTAAATGAAAGAAGCCAGTCACAAAGGAACACATATTATGAACAAGTTATGAAAATTTATTGAGTGGTATGTTGATCATTTTTTAACTTTTTAGTGTCTATGTTTTCATGAAATAATTTTTATCTAGAAAAAATATAACTTGGTCTGGTAAACAAGAAAATGTTCTCCAAAACTACCCATATATCCAACTAGCCATAGGAAACAGTGAATGTATTACCTTAAAGGGAATTGGGGGTTGCAGATGGAATTAAGGTTGTCAATAAGCTGATCTTAAAATAGGGAGATAATCCTGGATTATTTATGTGGCCCCAATGAAATCAAGGTTCTTAAATGTGGAAGCAGGTGGCAGAAGAACGGTCAAAGTAATGTGATATGACCTGAGAAAGGTTCAGCTTGCCACTGCTGACTTGAAGATGGAGGAAAGAGCGACAAGTCAAAGAATATGGCAGCTTCTAGAAGCTGGAAAACGCAAGGACGTGTGCCTACTCGGAGCCCACAGAAAGGAACGCAGCCTGGCAGACACCTTGATTTTTAGCCCAAGGAGACCCATGCCAGACTTCTGACCTCCAGAACTGGAAAATGATAATCTAGTGTTGTTAAAACCACTAAGTTTGGTATGGTATTTGTTTCAGCAGCCATAGAAAACTAATACACTGAAAAACAACAGTTTCTAAATACCTCTTAAATTAGAATTGAAGAGAATCTTCTTAAAGATAGCCTCAGGAAACAGAAAAATTACAGAACAGAAATCATTTTCTCTAATGAAGCAGAATAACATTGCGTATGGACACAGACCCACCACTGATGTTAACCTCTCATATATCTCATCTATGGCCAGTGATAGCAGATCCCAGTAAAGAAGAGAATTAATAGCTAATATGTCCCCAGATTACCCAAACCCTGGCAAGTGGCCAATTTAACAAGGTGTTATGCAGTAAGCCAATAAATCTAGATAGCTGTAAAAAGTAGTGGCAGTAAGAGAGAAATGAATGGGAAAGTCTCAAAAGTTTTAGACTTAGATCTTATGACGTTCAGTTCAGTAGTGCTCTCCAATTTTGTTCTAATTTCAAAGCTCAAATGTCAGACAAGATTTTTAATAGATTCTTTTCCAAAGCCACAAAAGCCACATTGAAAGGAAAATGGGATGGGTAACTCTTGGAGCATAAGTATATTTTTAAAATTTACTCTAGTTTCACCTTTGCATGTGCAAAAATAATGACAAGTACAAAATGAGCCTGAAAGTATGGTAAGAAAAGGTGGTAAGGTGGCGGTCATGAAAATGACTGTTACCACAATCTTAAGCATATTCAAGCAGTGTTCTGGAAACCACAAAACTTAGAAAACATGACCCCTGCACCATTTCCTTTCCCTTTAAATAGGAAATACTCAAATTACCCAATAGAATAAAACTCCTCTTATTCTCTCTCACTCATAAAACCCAAAAAGACAATGTGTGAGTTCAGGCATAGAGACAGCCTCCTCCCTAATTTTAATATGGCTGAACTTTTACCCAGAAATTATATGACACATTAAGTTTTAGGAGAAATAATACTGTTTCTACCCTACTCAAATTAGAATATTTTTCAGATTACAAAAGTGTTCCCCTGATTCAAGACATAGCATTCAACTGTGAAATCAATTTCTAAATCCAGAGAGTAACATTTATTCCTAGTGCTACTGTTCCATGATTCCATGAGAGAACAATTCCATTCCACCCTGAGACTTCGGGCAGAGATCAGAGCAAAGGTCCTGATATCATAAACTTTCCAACAATGTCAAATCCCAAAACAGAAAAGAGGAAGGAAGGGCCTCTGCACTCCTTCTTGAAGCTCATCAGAGCCCTTTCTTGGTTGATCTTAGAGAGATAAATTACCTCCCTCTGTGCACTCTTTAATTTTCTCTCTTCATATTCAACATGAAGAGGGACCTGAGAAGGTTAACTGAAGAAGGTTAACTCACACGCAATATGCATTACCCATTGCCCTTTCCTGATTTCAAATTAAGTATATAATTAGTGGGAAAGGAAATCCATGCCTTCTGGTGATGAAAAATTAGGAAATCAATAGGTGGTTGCCTCTGCAGGGACTCAGGGGAATTTGGGGTCGTCAGTTGGGGCTGCCAGTTATAATATCTGAAGTGGCTACACAGACATCCTGCTCAAGCCTCAAAGCACTGAACAGATGCCCCACTTCTGGGCTGGCTGGCTCTGAAGACTTGAAAAGAGAAGTGAAAAGATGAAATTGATCTGAGAAAATGTAGGTAACAAAGTAAAGGCAACAAGATTGCTTTTAATACTTCCAGAAAGCTTAGGAAACAAGATTTATACACATTTCTCAAAATATTAAAATAGAGAGAAACTATTTTCTCCTCCTTTCCCCCACAACCACTACAAATGATGCATTCCTTCAAGCACTGTCTCCTGCTTCACGCAGGAAGTTGTTATGTGGCTGCCCTCTTAGGTGTTGGAGGATATATAGCACCTTTACCCTTAATTGTGTGCTGCCTTGATTTTATGGCCTGCCTGCACAAACCAGCATTATTTTAGTGCTGTTTAGGGGATGAACACATTTACTGATGTGTGGAGCTTTCTGTGTTCATAAACTCCTGCATATGGGGACTTGAATCAACCTTCCTGTGTAAATTTTTTCAGTGACACCATCCTTTTCTAAACACTAGGAACCCGCAGCCAACTGAGGAAATAAACAGCCAGGTTCATTTATTTGTATTCCGTCTCTCTCCTCTGTTGTACAGTGCTGTATAGCATACCGTTTCAACACTACATAAATAAACCATAGTTGTATTCATTCACTTAGGTTTATGAACAGTAGAATCCCAGAATTGTCTTTCTGCATTACAAGCCTCAATTACTGCTTTTAAAGAAATAGACTATTTAATTAGCACCACTGGATTTTCCCCCACAAGATAGATGTAATGTCTCATGTAGTGATCTGTATTTTAAAATTTTATTATAATTTGTGCAATAGAAAATCAACCTAGATTGAGATCACAGGTGTCCTTTTGAGGTATTTTTAACCTGGTTTCTTTAAAGTTAAACATAACTGCTATTCCTTTCCCTTTGACTAGCTACCAGGAGAGGCTCCTCCTTCAGACCTCATGGATTTTAAAAGCAGGGGCTTTGGAGGGAGCCAGACTTAGATTCTACTCCTAACTCATTCTACATGGGCTCTCTGGACCTTGATTTTAGTGCTTTTAATAGAGAATATTTTTCTTACATTTTAAAGTATTTAATACAGCCATCATGGAGAACAGTATGGAGATTCCTTAAAAAAAAAAAAAAAAACTAGGAATAAAACTACCATATGACCCAGCAATCCCACTAGTAGGCATATACCCTGAGAAAACCATAATTCCAAAGGATACATGTTCCCCATGTTTATTGCAGCACTATGTACAATAGCCAGGACATGGAAACAACCTAAATATCCATCAACAGATGAATGGATAAAGAAGTTGTGGTACATATACACAATGGAATATTATTCAGCCATAAAAAGGAACAAATTTGAGTGATTTGAACTGAGGTGGGTGAACCTAGAGCCTGTTATACAGGGTGAAATAAGACAGAAAGAGAAAGACAAATATTGTACATTCACACACATATATATGAAATCTGGAAAAATGGTCCTGATGAACCTATTTGCAGGGCAGAAATAGAGATGCAGATGTAGGAAATGGACTTGTGGACACAGCAGAAGGAGAGGGTGGGACAAAGTGAGAGAGTAGCATTGGCATACACACACAACCATATGTAAAACAGACAGCTAATGAGAAACTGCTATATAACACAGGGAGCTCAGCCCGGCACTCTGCAACAACCTAGAGTGGTGGGATGTGAGGATGGGGCAGTATGGGGAGTGGGAGGGTGGGTCAAAAGGGAGGGGATATATAAACTTATGGCTAATTAACGTCATATGGCAAAAACCAACACAACCTTGTAAAGCAATTAAACTCCAATTAAAAATTTTTAAATTAAGTATTTAAAACATTAAAGGATTGACAATAATATGCTTTGCCACTGGACTGACTCATACTCCAAGTCTCAGATTTATCTAGGGAGCCAATGGACAGGAGCAGGCTCCAGGAGATGGGGAAGGACAGGGAAGCCTGGCGTGCTGCAATCCATGGGGTTGCAAAGAGTCAGATAGAACTGAATGACTGAACAACAGCAATTACCTCATCCCAACTGATGCACAGATGTATCCCAGTCCTTCATATACAGGAAGCCATAGTAGACACTTCATAAACTCTTAGTACATATTTTTCCTCACTGAACAGTGCTACTAACCAAGATATACACTCATTAGTATGGTTCATTATACAGCGGTCTTGCTTTCCATGTGTTCTAAGTTCTCTTGAACTTGGCAGATTTTTGTAGCTACAAGAATGAAAGGCCTATCCTCCACTATTTGAGCCATGGCCAGGCTTCCAGCAATCATAATCTGTAGAGAAGTCTTGTGTGGCCTGCCTTTGCTCTTACAGCAACAAATCATATTGGGTTAAAACTTGTGCTAAGTTCGTCATACTGTCTCTGGTAAAATAAACTGATATTTTCTAAACTTTAGGGATTGGAAAGAGCCCTCTTGGTCAAAGTTAAAGAAACAAATTCACTTGTGTCACTAGAAAGAAGTAAGGTGTTTTCTACAAAAATCCAACCTATCATGGGTATAAACTTTTTTCTCTTTGGTTTGTTCATTTGAGGACCCTCATGAGTCTTTAAAGTTCTTGAGTACTTGAGATTTTTGAAGAGTAAATCTTGAAAATTATGGAAATAGTAATTTTTTTTCTTCTTCTTCCGATGGGGCACTATATCCAGGCAAGAGACCTCTGACCTTTGGTCCTGTATACATGACCAGATAAGGGCAGAAACTGAAGAAATTAAGAGAAGGGATGAAAGGAAAAACAAAAGTTCAGAAAGGAAGGAGACAGAAAAAACTGTATCAAGAGAACACGATACAGGGGAATTCTTAGGCAGTCCAGTGGTGAGACTCTGGGCTTCCACTTTAGGGGCACAGGTTTGAACCCTGGCTGGGAAACTAAGATCCCACATGCTATGTGGTATGGCCAATAAATGAACAAAGAAAATAATATAAAAAGGAAAACACAGCTTTTGGAAACCAAAAAAGACAGTGGGAAATTTGGTTAATAAAATTATTAAACTAGTGAGCAATGAGATGGAGGAAGAAATGAGACACATCCCTTAAAAGTGAACTATGTTGGAGACACCAATATCATTGTGACCAAACAGGTCAGACAAAGTATAGAGAAGAAAACCATACAACTTGAAGGCCAGGTCTCAATGACAGAGCAAAGAGGAAAAATAAGGCGAGTATAATAATAACTCATAATAATGACCTAGTTAGAATGATAATTAAGGCAAAGGTGGAAGGAATTTTGTATGAGTTGTATTGCCAGTTCGCTCAATTTTTTTGTTTTTACCAGTATAAACCTAACCCCAGCTATAGTGATCCTTCCTTCACAACCACCACCACCTACCAGGGTTCTGGCATCATATAAATACATCTTTGTTATTTTCTACTGTGGATAAGTGCTTTGCTCATGAACTTGGAATTCTTAAAGCTCACTGTTTTCTGACAGAGCTAAATTCTAGCTGAACTAAAAAAAAAAAATCAATTGGGAAAATGAAAAATATAGCAGGATACAGTAAGGACCACACACATAATGTTTGGCTGCTTTATCTGGTTTCTCACTCTTACGTACATTTTTTTAAATCTATGAGCATTTTCAGAAAAATAAAACCACCAGGATATTTGGGAAATATTAAAACTCATGACATTCACAGAAGAGTGAGGAGGATGAAAAGAAACGAGACAAGTTGATGATGGCATCAGTTAAATACGTTTGCCTTTGAGGTGCTCCAAGAAGGGAAGTTGTTCAGCCATAAAACAAAGACACTTCATCGTTCTGCATGACTATCCCTGAAAATAGACCAAAGCATTTTTCAAAATCTCTGAAAGCTTCAAAAGGAGGGAAGAAAAGTTCTTCAAAAACTCAAGTCACATTGAATCAGAAAATATGTGAAGCTGGAATAGACCTAAGGAAGGCTTTGATGCCACACAAAAGATGTTCAGAATAAAGTACTGAGCAGAACAACCAGTCTCAGAACCTAAATGGTAGAAGCAGTAGAAGATTAGGTTGACTCAACCATCCATATTTGTTACATTCAAAAAGAAATTAAAACTAGTTTTTCAAAATTTTCAACTCTACTTTTTCAAAATAATACATATACAGAAATATATATACATACACAATTCACACACATATATGTGTGTGTACATATAAATATATACACATAGATATTAATACATATAATACATTATAATGTACATTATACATTAAGACATTAATACATATGCATGCATATGTGTATGCTTTGTGTGTATATATTATATGTGTACAGATACATATATGTGTGATGTGTGTGTGTGTGTGTTTTTTTTTTTTTCCAATAGAACAACTATTTCAAAGAGTTGTTCTTCCAGGACTGAACAATATTTTACCAGAAAGGAATATTCTGGAAAAGGTTAAATTTAAAATACATAAAAGTAGATTTGGTGGTGTAAATTTCCTGTAGGTAAGAACATTTGAGATCTGGTACCCAATAGGCACACAGTGATCATTTATTGACTGAATAACAACGGCAGAGTTATGAAAGAGAGAGGTCATTATTATACTTATAGGCTGTGTATGTAGTAAAGGATTTCAGTGACTCCAGAAGCCCTTATTTACTATTTTTATTATCGTTTGGTAAAAATCAATTGTCATAATTTCTAGATTAAAAAGGAAAACCCTGCAAAAGCAAAGAGAAGAGGAAAATCATGGGTTCAAAATTCTCTCCTAGGAATGAAGTCCAGAGGTGCACTTCCTGGTGCCTGCAATTATATTCTGTTACATTCCTCCTCTGCTTCCTATTGGCACTAGACTAGTTATGTAACTTCCCTGAACTTCACTTCTTATCTCTAAAGTAAAATTGATGAGTTCCCTTTACCTTTACTCCAGCCACAGGATAGAAATGTTAAAGAAGGAGTTAGAGGGGACAGAGCTCAGGAAATGAGCAGCCTGAGTCTACACCACTCACTCCAAGCAAAATCTGCCAATTATGACTTTCAGATAGGATGTTAAAGGGTACAGAAACCTTTTTGGGAACAATAGAAATTAGAAGTGAAGCAAAATTTTTAAAGTACTGGAAAAGCATTAACATCTATACCCAAAAAAAAATGTGCTCTAAAAAGTGACCATGAAATAAAGATTTTTTGCAGATCTACAAAAACTGAACAAATGTATCCCCATAGAGGAATCCACAAAGGCAACAGATAAGAGCTGGTTGGACCCTTTAGTTTTGTCTCAGGGGTATACAGGAATTCATCACCAGCAAACCTGCACTATGAGGAATGTTAAAGAAAGTCCTTTGGGTTGAAAGATAACAATTCGATAGGATGGAGACCTGGATCTATACAACGGAATGAAAAGCACCAGAAGGAGAACTCTTCAGAGCCTTGTGTCAAATCTGCCCACTACCATCTCTTCAAGAAAGATGTTCCATGAAGATCTCTGGAGGACAGTGACAGTGTTACAGATTGATATACACTTACTTGTCAAGGCTGAGGCTTCTGCCAACTTCAGAGTTTCATGATATATGAAGATATATTTTGACAAGTTCCCAGAGGTTGTGGAAAATGGCTATTTCCTGAATCAACAGGTTGAATGGGAAACACATTGCATAATTTTTCTCTGAGATCTCTAATTATAAATCGGCTAGATCACAATAAACTGTGGAAAATTCTGAAAGAGATGGGAATACCAGACCACCTGACCTGTTGAGAGTCCCTTGGACTGCAAGGAGATCCAACCAGTCCATTCTGAAGGAGATCAGCCCTGGGATTTCTTTGGAAGGAATGATGCTAAAGCTGAAACTCCAGTACTTTGGCCACCTCATGTGAAGAGTTGACTCATTGGAAAAGACTCTGATGCTGGGAGGGATTGGGAGCAGGAAGAGAAGGGGATGACAGAGGATGAGATGGCTGGATGGCATCACTGACTCGACGGACATGAGTCTGAGTGAACTCCAGGAGTTGGTGATGGACAGGGAGGCCTGGTGTGCTGCGATTCATGGGGTTGCAAAGAGTTGGACACAACTGAGCGACTGAACTGAACTGAACTGATGTCCTTCTCAAAACCTACAAAGAGAAGCTCTGACCCCTCGTACCTCAGACTGTGACTGTATCTGGAGACTAGGGTCTTTAGAAAGGGCAATTAAGTTAAAATTAGGTCACTGTGGGGGCGGGGAGGGGGCTAGTCCAATATGACTGTTGTCAGTATAAGAGGAACAAACTTGGACACATCCGTGCACATACACAGGCCAAAAAGTGACCACTGCAAGAAGGTGGATGTCTACAAGGAGAGAGTCCTCAGAAGAAACCAATCTTGCTGACACCTTGATCTTGGACTTCAGCTTCCAGAGTGGTGAGAAAATAAATTTCTGTTGGTTAAACTGCACCCTCAAAGTTAAGCCACATCATAAATATATTAGACAGAGTAGGGCAGGGGGGAAAACTCATAGAAAAGGCAAAAGAAAGACTTCACAAAAAAACCAGAAGGGAGCTCCTTGTCCCTTTGATAAAGTACTGCTACTTTAAAGGAACAAAAACATGGATGCAGAATCACTTTGGCAATAAGATGTTCAGGGACATCAGGTACATTCATGAATAATAAAATGGGGGCAAATTAGTGGCAGTGAATCAAAGACAAAGTGCCACTACATGCCCCTGGTCAGAGGGAGATCACACCCAGGCAATGGATAAGGTGAAGTCAGAATGAGAATCAGAGGATCTGAGATGCATCGTGGACTGCAAAAGGGAGCTAGGATTGTACAGATTCATATGGAGGCTGAGGATGATATTTTAGGTAGAATAAAAAAAGGCAATAAAGTTAAGGATACCTCTGCCCTGTGCTGAAAAGTGGTATGTGAATTATCAGTTCTGTTACAACTCATTCACCATCTAAGAATAAAGTTAGTTGAGATAAGGCTAGAAAAGCAGGTCAGGGCTTATTATGAAGGATATCAGTGCTAAGGTGATTAATTTATTCTTAATTGGTAAGGAAAAATCAAGTCATTGAAAGTTCTCACTGACAAACTCTTAGTCATTATGCCAATGACTAGACTGAGAGTAATATTCCAGGGATCTATCTATATTATTACCTGGATTTACTCTTAACTAAAAGTGTGAAATTTAGAATTAACCGAGGGTAATGTGTGATGGCAGTATATCCTAGGCTGTGAAAATAAATCTGTGGAATATGAACAGACATACACATAGAGTTTTTAAGTGGATTAATTTTCACTGCAAATGAACACATGTTATATAGTATTACTGCTCATCTAAATTCTATAATCCTTTTAATATAACAGAATCTAATTGACCCTGGTGGGCTCCACAGGGAGCGGCCACATCACAGTTGTGTCATCTTTTCTCCCTCTGTAAGAAGGTACAATTACACTGCTAGATGAATCAAAGAAAAGAATGAATGATTTTTCCAGGAAGATAAACCAAATGTTAATTTTATATAGTCGAAGATGTTTGAGGCTCACAATGTGTTTTCATTTTCTCAAAACAGAGCTCTTAAAGTCAAGCTTAGAAGAGGGGGAATTCTAATGCTGCTTAGAGCACTGATGCCCTCATGTGGGAAAAAAACAGTTCACACAAATTTCAACTTCTAGGACACCTGGGGAAATTCTACATGCTAACCCTATCGGAAGAAATGGTTTGTTCGTGAAATGGTTATAAATGTACATTTGGAATTTTCATTCTCTCATTAATGTTCTTTAGGCATCTTTGTTTAGCGTTAGAGGCCACTAGAAATCAGCAGGAAATGCGCAGGGTGTCAATAAATCATTTTTCTTATAATAATAGTTACAAGAATTTTTCAGCTTAATTTTCCTTTAATCTAAAAAATATATTACAGCTTTTGATAAATGGTACTAAATGTGTACCTTGAGGTACTCCATTCCTTATATCTGTGTAATATTATCAGTGCCAAGATGCTGATTTCTTGATGAAGGACTGGACATAAGAACAAAAGCCTTACAAACTTGTAGCTATGCCACAGCCTGCAGTTTCTGCACCCTGATATCCCAGGGGCAAGCCTGCTCAGAATTAAAGAAATTTGCCCTAAAATTCAGTCTATCCTCTTCACCAGGCCAAGTTGCTACCTTTATTAGCTTTATTGGCCTATATCCACATTTAGGAGACCTGGAAGAAAACTGGGGCATCAACAGAGCCAGAGAAGAGGCAGTTGGAGGAGCAGGAGGAAATCCAAAATTTTTTATTCACCCTATTCTGTTATAGATATGCTGACTTAGTTATATTCCCCAGTATGCAAAGATCCAGAATTCCAGATAGAATTCATACTATCTTTGCTGGAAAACACACTGCCCTAGGCCAGCGCTCATAGACTCAGACAGGATGCTGAAAAGGTCATTAA
Source organism: Cephalophus harveyi (assembly GCA_006410635.1). Taxonomy (NCBI): domain Eukaryota; kingdom Metazoa; phylum Chordata; class Mammalia; order Artiodactyla; family Bovidae; genus Cephalophus; species Cephalophus harveyi. Next base: position 235,513 of record SJYT01027105.1, on the reverse strand, counting down.
AGAGGGCATAGAGCCAAACAGAAGTTTATTACTCCCAGCCACTGCAAGGAGCACGTCATCTTTTTTTGATCACAGGGTTGTTCTGAGGTCACCACAGTGAACTGTGAGGTCTCAGTGTTGTCATCTTTTCTGTCCTGTGTCCCCTCCCTGCTTCACAATCTCCCTTCCTTCCCTCAACCAGTTACCTGTTCCCCTCACCCTGTGAGACATGCTACGCATCAATGACAAGCTGCTGTAAAGAGAGCAGAGGGCTTTATTTCATAGCACTGGTGAATTAGAAACAGATGTCAGTGTCCCTGTGTTGAGAAGGATTCTGCGGTATGTGTAGGCTCATTTGGCAAATGTATTGGAACTGAAAAATGATGTCTCCCTTGAGGCTATGTGTGTGTGTGGCTGTGTAGAACAGGTCATGGAAGGGCCAGTGAAGCATTCGTGAGGTTTAGATTTTGTTCCTCTCCTTTATATGTGTTAGGCCCCCGGAAGTCCTCACCATTCTCTGATGACCTCAGAGGTCTGTGTCCTCTTATCCTCTCTTCCCTTCTTTAACTGATTAACTCCTGTTTGCTCTTTAAGACTCAACTCTTATCCCTTCCATTTTGGTCTCACAGCACATTGTTCATTTAAGTCTATTTTAGTTCAAAATATATAAAGTGTGACTATCAACATTTAGGTTCTATTAATCTGTGTGTTAAGATTGAAGGCAGAAGGAGAAAAGGGTGACAGAGGATAAGATGGCGGATGGCATCACTGATGTAATAGACATGAACTTGAGCAAACTCTGGGAGATGGTGAGGGACAGGGAGGCCTAGCGTGCTGCAGTCCACACGGTTGTGAAGAGTCAGACACAACTGGATGTCTGAACAACAGCAGCAGCAGCTGTGTGTTACCTGAGGGTGGTAATTTTGCCTAATTCAAGTTTTCATCTCTGGAGCCTATAACGGTGTTCACTCAAAAATAGGCACCAATTTTCTAGGAATAAAAGACAGAGAGAATGGAAAAATGGAGGAGTTCTCTCTCCAGAAGTATGTGATACTTTGCCTGGTATCTGAGGAACTTAAGCTTCAGTGCCTATGAAAGAGATTTCAAGCTTCAAAGAGGTGGACTTGCTTCATGAAGAAGCATTGTCTTCAGTCTCCCAACAGCCACCCGGCACAGCACTCAAGTCCCTTGATCAAAGCAAGCCTCGCATTTTTAGTATTCCTCAAATTTTTGGTGAACTTTCTGTGTTTGCACAAAGTCCTTTATATGTGTCACATTTGCCTCCTGGTCCTCAGATCCACTCTCTGCATATTCCTGCTCTGGTCTAAACACTAGGGGCTGAAACCTCAAATCACATTTTCAGTGGGGTCCAAGCAATGGGAGGCAATGGCAGGAAAAGAGGATGCCAGGGTATTTCTCTCTCTTTCTCTCTGCTTTGGGCAGTGTGTCCAGAGGTGACTATGTCTTCTTCATGCCCCCTACTTCTGAGCTGTGCCCACAGTATTTCCAGCTCTCCACAGGTGAGCTCTTCCTGGCTCCCAGACGCTGATAACAGCACTGCCCCATCTTTGTTTTCCTGACCCGAGCAGTGAGAGCAATTCCTGAAGTTGCTAATCCCTCCTCTTGGCTCTGTCAATTCTAAGACATTCATTACAAGATCCCTGTATTAAAGTACATCTAGTAAACCACCTGGTATAGGCTCTATTTTCCTGCCATAGACCTGCAACGTGTGCACTGTGCTAGAGCTGTTCATGTATGTTTTGAAATGTTACATATCATCTTCACATCAAATGGGAGCACATTACAGTATTCCCCATTCACCATATGCAACATACTTATGGGACTACAGAAACATAGTGAGAGGTGTATCAGAGGGAAGAGCACCCTGAGGATTCCGTACAGATACTAGACCAAAGGGGTAAAATTAAAAGCTGTAGTTTGCAGTAGGATTAAGGAGTAAGACAAAAGGAAAATTACTGGTAAAGAACACTCCTGCCAATGCAGGAGATACAAGAGACACAGGTTCAGTCCCTGGGTCAGGAAGATCCCCTGGAGAAGGAAATGGCAACCCACTCCAGTACTCTTGTCTGGAAAACTCCATGGACAGAGGAGCCTAGTGGACTACAGTCCATGAGGTGGCAGAGTCGGACACAACTGAGTATGCACGCACACACATTTATAAATACAAATACATATTTATAAAATATCCTCCCCTGTGTCCTATGCATGTTAGTCGCTCCGTCATGTCCGACTCTTTGCGACCCCATGGACTGTAGCCCACCAGGATCCTTTTTCCATGGGAATCTTCAGGCAAGAATACTCAAGTGGGTTACCATTTCCTTCTCCACCCGTGTCCTATAGGACAACAAGTAAGAGTGGGACAGAGAGAAAAGGCAGGGGAAAAAAAACAAAGAACTATATTCGTGCAGAAACTCAGAATGACCCCATCCTCTAGTGCAACTTTAGAGAACACTGACTTATTACAATACAAATTGGACCAAATGGTGAAGGAACTCCAGCGCCATCACAGGGCTTTCTCGCTTCGTTACACAGTGCAGTGGAGCGCAGCACAGACTGAGGGGGGAAGGAAGTCCTTTCTGTGTTTCGCATTTACCTGCTTGCCTTCAAACCCCAGGGCAGAGATTCAGTTAGGGGTGGGATGGGGGCAGAACATATTGCTGCATAGAGGCTGCATAATAGATGGAGAAAAACCAACCTGGAGTTTCCGCCAGCCCCTGTCTCAATTGGCAGTTGAGACAGAGGAGAAAAAAACCCACAGCAGACACCCTGTGCTCTGTTTTATTCCTCACAATTGAGTTTTTAGCTGAAGGGCGGAGTCTGGAAAAGAATGTAATTTGCAGCTGCATACCAGAGGTGACTGAAAAGCTCAAGCACAAAATGAAAAGCTCAAAAGCTTTGGGGCCTCATTTTAACTCAAATTATTACCAGAATTGCCAAACAATTCAAGAACAGTCAAACAAAGCCAATCAGAATGACAGAACATTTTTTCTTTTCAATAAAACTTTAATATCCCATTCCATGTGTTTTATTTTTTGTATAATTATATTATCCTTATTTTTTTACATCTTGTAATCATTTTCATCTGAAGAGTTAGTCTCCCATCAATAAAGCAAAACCTTTTCTATTTTGAAATTATTTTTGGTTCATAATTGGTTCTTGCTTTCTTTTTCAGACATACCAAATAGACATATGTGAGATATCTGCATTGTTATAATATATAATTTCCTCCAAAATTTCTTACATTTCCTTATCTACTTCCCTGCTTTTCTTTCAGATTCTCTCAAGTGTGTCCCCACTTTACAGATTTACATTTTGGTCATATAGATACTGTTAAATTCATTTTAATTTAAAACAAAGAAATCATCAGACAGAGGTGGCTTTAATGCCATGGCAGCCTACATAAGCAAACAAGAATCTGAGCTTGAAAAGGCCGTGAGGTTACAAAATTGAAACCTAAGGACCACTAATCACAGACAGGCTTTAAGCAATCAGTTCAGTTCAGTTCAGTCGCTCAGTCGTGTCCGACTCTTTGCAACCCCACGAATCGCAGCACGCCAGGCCTCCCTGTTCATCACCATCTCCTGGAGTTCACTCAGACTCACGCCCATCGAGTCCGTGATGCCATCCAGCCATCTCATCCTCATCACAGACAGGCTTTAAGCAATAGCCAATCAATAATGTCTTTGCTTTACTTCCACCTTTTCTCTGTGAATGTCTTTCCAGGATCTCCTGTCAATAGAGTGCTCCTAATCATTTCCAGTTTAGCACTGCCCAATTCAAATTGATAAATGTTCAAATGAACGCTTCAAATTTTCAATGTGTCTATTATCTTTTACCGGTCCTTTATTGCTTATAATTCATTTTTAAGAAGTTCTATAATGCAACTAACTATTTTCTCTATCTCTCCCTCTCTTTTCAGTTCTCTTTACCTCTGATTTTACTGTCTTTCACCTGTAGGAAGTTTTGTGTGTCTTTGTTATTATTTTCTGATTAGTCATCTATGAAAAAATTTTTATTTTTGCTGGCCTTGCTATCATAAATTCTAACAAAACAGGAAGACAGGACTATTTAAGATCATGTACCTCAAAAAAACTCACTAAAAGCAAAAATAAGGGAATATTGTTTGCTTGTTGCTGTTGTTCAGTCACTAAGTCCTGTCCAACTCTGTGATCCCGTGTGCAGCACACCAGGCTTCCCAGTCCTTCACCATCCCCCAGAGTTTGCTCAAACTCTTGTCCATTGAGTCCAACCATCTCACTCTCTGTCACCCCCTTTCCCTCTTGCCTTCAATCTTTCCCAGCATCAGGGTCTTTTCCAGTGAGTTGGCTCTTCACATTAGGTGGCCAAAGTATTGGAACTTCAGCGTCAGTCTTTTCAATAAATATTCAGGGTTGATTTCCTTTGGGACTGACTGGTTTGATCTCCTTGCTGCCCAAGAGACTCAAGAGTTTTCTCCAACCCACAGTTTGAAAGCATCAATTCTTCAGCACTCAGCTTTCTTTATAGTAACTCTCACATCCATGCATGACTACTTCAAAAACATAGCTTTGTCTATATGGACATTTGTTGGCAAAGCAATGTCTCTGCTTTTAATACTCTGTCTAGGTTTGTCATAACTTTTCTTCCAAGGAGCAAGCATCTTATAATTTCATGGCTGTAGTCATCATCCATAGTGATTTTGGAGCCCAAGAAAATATAATCTGTCATTGTTTCCACTGTTTCCCCATCTATTTTCCATGAAGTGATGGGACCAGATGCCATGATCATCTTTTTCTGAATGTGGAGTTTTAAGCCAACTTTGTCACTCTCCTCCTACATTCAACATGAGGCTCTTTAGTTCCTCTTCACTTTCTGGCATTAGAGTGGTATCATCTGCATACCTGAGGTTGATGATATTTCTCCCAGCAATCTCGATTCCAGCTTGTGAGTCATCCAGCCCAGCATTTCACATGATGTACTCTGCATATAAGTTAAATAAGCAGGGTGACAATATACAGCCTTGATGTACTACTCCTTTCCCAATTTGGAACCAGTCTGTTGTTCCATGTCTGGTTCTAACTGTTGCTTCTTGGCCTGTACACAGGTTTCACAGGAGATAACTAAGGTGATCTAGTATTCCCATCGCTTGAAGAATTTTCCAGTTTGTTGTGATCCACACATTCAAAGACTTTAGTGTAGTCAATGAAGCAGAAGTTTTTCTGGAATTCTTTTGCTTTTTCTATGATCCAACAGATGTTGGCAATTTGATCTCTGGTTCCTCTGCCTTTTCTAAATCCAGCTTGTACATCTGGAAGTTCTCAGTACACGTACTGTTGAAGCTTAGCTTGAAAGATTTTGAGTATTACCTTGCTAAGCATGTGAAATGATCACAACTGCATGGTAGTTTGAACATTCTTTGGCATTGCCTTTCTTTGGGATTGGAATGATAACTGACCTTTTTCCGTCCTGTGGCCACTGCTGAGTTTTTCAAATTTGCTGGCATATTGAGTACATCACTTTAACAGCATTGCCTTTTAGGATTTGAAATAGCTCAGCTGAATTCCATCACCTCCACTAGCTTTGCAATGCTTCCTAAGCCCACTTGACTTCACAGTCTATCATGTGAGTGACACTAGGTGAGTGATCACACCATCATGGTAATCTGGGTCATTAAGACCTTTTTTGTATACTTCTGTATATTCTTGTCACTTCTTAATTTCCTCTGCTTCTGTTACGTCCTTGTCATAACTAACCTTTATTATGCCCATTTTTGCATGAAATGTTCCCTCGGTGGCTCCTATTTTCTTGAAGAGATCTCGAGTCTAGTAGCAAACCATTCCAGTATTCTTGCCTAGAGAACCCCATGAAGAGTAGGAAAAGGCAAAAGATGTTTGCTACCATTTATTATTTCACATTTTTCTGAAACTGCTAGTCAATGCAATTAGTTTAGAAAGAGAAAATATTCGCTTCAGTCGTGTTTGACTCTGTGAGACCCCATGGACTGTAGCGAGCCAGGCTCCTCTGTCCATGGAGATTCTCCAGGCAAGAATACTGGAGTGGGTTGCCATACCCTCCTCCAGGGGATCTTCCCAACTCAGGGATTGATCCCATGTCTCTTATGTCTCCTGTATTGGCCAGCAGGTTCTTTACCACTAATGTCACCTGGCAAGCCCCAGTTTTGGAAAAGAGAACACAAATGTTGTATCATTTTCAAATCACATTACTATATGCCTAGAAAACCCCAAAAGAAGCATCCAAAAATTTAATGCAAGCAGTAAGAATTTGACATGTCCAATTACAAAGAGATTATAGAATCATTGTGTATAACTTGTTTATATCATTGTATAACTTGGATATATACTAAATATATCCAATTGGTATATTTACTAAAAATAACTCCAGTTGGAATTATGAGAGGCATAATCATTTCAATCAGAATTTATTTAATAGTAAGTGAAGGATGAAGGACTGATGCTAAAGCTGAAACTCCAATACCTTGGCCACCTGATGTGAAGAACTGACTCATTGGAAGAGACCCTGATGCTGGGAAAGATTGAAGGCCAGAGGAGAAGGGAATGACAGAGGATGAGAAGGTTGGATGGCATCACCGACGCCATGGACATGAGTTTGAGTAAACTCTGGAGTTGGTAATGGACAGGGAGGCCTTGTGTGCTGCAATTCATGGGGTCACAAAGAGTCAGACACGACTGAGTGACTGAACTGAAGTGAAGGATAAAAAGAAAACTTTAACTAATAAAAGGAATTTGTTGACTCTTGTATCCAAAATGTCCAGAGGTAAAAGCAGGTTTAAAATGGTGTTCAATATTGTGGCACAGTGTTAACATATATCATGATTCTATCTGTTGATCTTTGTTTTCTTTTACGTACTGTAGGAAAAATCACCTTTCCTCCAACTACTAAACAAAAGTCCTGGGCTTCTTTTTAACTGGCTCACCTTAGATCATAAACCTATCAACTAGTCATTATGAGTAATGGAATTCCATGTATTAATTGGCTTTGGACTGAATAATGTGGCTATCCTAAACCTATCAATATAGCAATGAGGTGGAATAATCTATATTTGGAGTTGGGGATGGGAGCAAGCCTAAACAAACCTGCTCGCTCTTAATGGAGTAGGGTGAAAAAGATATTGAGAAGGCAACCAAAATTGATAATGATGATAATGCTGACACTGATGGTAGCAACAGTAATAACAGATAAAATGATTGCATTTTATCATGGATCCATCATTGTGCTAATCTCATTCCTATCAGATTTAAATTTATTAACCTCATTTGGTTCTTGTGTAAACTAAGTAATATTATTCACACAAACTGCTTATTACCTAATAATAATGAAAATAATTATCATGAAAGAAATAGTAATAATAAGGCATAATAAGGGAAGTAATAGCAATAACAATAATATTGTTGTTGTTTAATTGCTAAATCATGACTGATTCTTCTGTGACCCCTTAGACTATAGCCCGCCAGACTCCTCTGTCCATGGGATTTCCCAGGCAAGAATACTGGAATAGTTTGCCATTTCCTTACTCAGTGGATTTTCCTGACTCAGGAATTGAACCCACATCTCCTGCATTGGCAGGTAGATTCTTTACCACGGAGATATCAGGGAAGCCCCAAAAATAACATTAGCAGCACTGATACTCAAAAGTATTGGGTCAATACGTAGTATTATTCTTCTAATTTTATAGATGCGGTAACTGATACTTTAAAAATGTACATAACTATTTTAAGGTAAGGAGAGGTTACACAAGCTTAGATCAATTCTGGGTGTTCATTAGAAGGACTAACACTGAAGCTGAAGTTCCAATACTTGGGTCACCTGATGTGAAGAGTAGACTCACTGGAAAAGACCCTTGCTGGGAAAGATTGAGGTCAGGAGGAGAAGGGAATGACAGAGGATGAGATGGTTGGCTGGAATTACCTACTAGATGGACACGAGTTTGAGCAAACTCCGGGAGATGGTAAAGGACAGGGAAGCCTGGCGTGCTGCAGTCCATGGAGTTGCAAAGAGTCCAACATGACTAAACAACAGCAAATGTATTAGAAAGACATAGAAACAACCTAAAGATCCATTGACTGATGACAGGATAAAGTAAATGTGATGCATATATACAATGGAGTACCACTCAGCCATAAAGAAAGAACAAAAGAATGCCATTTGCAGCAACATGTATGCTCTTAGAGGTCAAGGGCATACTAAGTGAAGTACATCAGAAAGAGAAAGATAATTACCATACAATATTACTTTATATGTGGAATCTAAAATATGACACAAACAAACTTATCTACAAAAAATACTCACAGATATAGAGAACAGACTAGTGGTTACCCAGGGGGAGGAGGGTGTGCAGGGATGGAGTGGGAGTTTGGGGACAGCAGATGTAAACTAGTATATATAGAACAGATAACAATATTGTATAGCACAAGGAAATATATTCAATATCCTGTGATAAACCACAATAAAGGGCAATATTAAAAAGAATGAAATAAACGCACCCCAAAATTGAAAGAAACATGGCTTAGAAACAAAAGAATGTCTGAAGAAATGGAAAGTTTTACCTTGTTTTTAAAGAGAAATATTCTATATTGAAAAGATTAAAATATGATTTTGTGGCAATCAATGAAATTCCAAGTAGGAATGTGTGTGTTTGTGTGTATATGTGTTTGGTGGTGTTTTGTTTGGGGAATGAAGGCAGAGACAGTAGAGCTCACAGAATATTTCATTTATAACCTTAGATACCCACTCTCCTGCATTTAGGCAGGACTAGGTGACTAATTTAGACCTGTGCTGTCCCATATCATAGCTACTAGCCACATGCAGCTTAACTGAAAAGTAAGTTAATCATTTTCCCAAAAGTTAAAATCTAATTTCTCAGTCATATTAATCATATGTCAAGTGCTCACATTTCATTAACTACAAACGGTGAGTGGATACTATATTGGACAGTGAAGATGACAGACCATTTCCATTATGGTAGAAAGTTCCGTAGGAAGTGCCATTCTAGACAATGAGTTGTGAGAGGAGGAAATGCGTGCCCTTTTAACTTGTGCACAGTTCTCCAGCTGCTTTCCCCTCCTCTGGCGACTGAGGAGCTGAGAAGTGTCACTGTAAAGTGTTGGCACTTCTGTCAGCCTCAGTACCTGAGAAGTTGCGGAGCAAATGCCATCCCCTGCCTCTCTCACTCACCAACTCATGCGGTAGATACACTCTGAGAAAGAAAGAAACTCTTGTGTTAACCCACTGAGCTTTGGAGGTTGTTTGCTACCATAGTTTACCCACTTATGACTAAAACTTAGGTGGCACGTGGTAGTGACAGATATTTTAAGAAAGATGAAAACTTGGCAAACTGATTCAAAAGTGAAAATATAATAATAATCAGTTTTAAAAAAACCACTTAGGAACATTCTGATAAAGAACAAACTTCTGATATTATAGATATTAAAATATATAATAAGTTACAACAATTGAGAGAGTGTAGGAATAGGCAGACAGATCAATGAAAGAGGATGGATGTGAGAATAAATGAAAATTCAGAGTGAACTAAAGGTCTCATTTCTAATTACCTGTGTTCACTTCTGTCTCCCTGCAGTGCTAACCAGAGTCTTAGTCTTTGAGATGTAGTTTCTCTGTTTTTCTCAGAAGACTTGCCCCTGATAGAGCCATCTAGCAGCTGGGTCCACTAATACAATGTGCCTTTATGATTTTATAATCCCTCAGTCCCATCCTCAATGAAGTCTATCTCCACCCTGTTTTCTAGTTAATTGTAATTGCCTGAGGCGTTCTACTAACTTATTGTCTGTTAACATTTTCAATTCCTTAGAGTCCTACCCATAAGGCCAATCCTTTCTTATCGGCCTCACAGTTCATGTATTTTGAATGAAGATGGAATTTGTGCTTCACTTAGCACAATCCTTTATGAAACTTATAAACTTATATTTTACTCACTTAAATCTGAATCCTTCTATCTGTGGTTGCTCACTTCTTCTCTACATTGCAGAAATAGTTATATCCTATAGAAAACATGCTCTTTATTTCTTTAATCTCATTAACATTTTATGATTTCTAAATCTAAACTCTCCAACTATCCTTTACTCATAAGTACACATACCTAATAAAATAAATATTACATGCTAATAGAGTCCCCACTGCCAAGTAAAATTATACCCACAATCTCAGTAATGATGTTGGTCCCCAATTTCCTCAGATATATTCTATTCAAATCTGACATCCTCTATAATTTTACTTATATTTTTCAGTCCAAATAATACCTGACTGTCCATCCATCTTTATTTTTCCAGTGTTATATGGAGATAGACAAAATGGTTAGGCTTTGGGTATAAATTTTTGAATTTTCACATTCTGTATATCAAAACAAGTACTAGATCTATCAATTTGAATATTAAAAATAAACACCAGAGTTATTAGAAGAATAAATGAGATAGTATTTTTATAATGTAACAAGAGGTTTTTTCTGCCTGTGACCCAAATGATAAAGACAGCGAAGAAAAACATTGATAAATCCTATATATTTAACAACATCAGCAAAAATAGCAACCAAAAAAAAAAAAAAAACTACATAATGCTTTATATGTAAAAGTTAAATCTTAATGAGTAAAAATGAGGAAACTTTAATATATATGAGAGTTTACATATTTTGTAAGAAAAATAAAACAAAAGGAAAAAAGAATAAAGGAAAAACTTCAGTAGAAATTTGGACAAGGATATGAAGAGCCAAGTCATAAAATAAGATACACAAAAGAAAACAAATATATAAAACATATTCAAACTCCCAGGTAAACATAGAAATGCAAATTTTAAAATGCTGAATTTCCCCAAAAATATTAGAATATTAAACAAATCACTAAAATTCAGGATTAAGGCAGGATGCAGTGAAAAACACAATAACATTAGTGACAGGAATGTAAGATGTTAAAACTTTGAAAAGAACAGTGTTTAAAATATGTTTTAAAGTTTAAGAGAGACTTCCATTTGTTGTAATAATCATAAGACTTGAAATTTATGGCAAGGAGGTAATCCCAGAAGTGTGCAAAAGCCTTATTTTGACTGGCAGAAATCTGGAACTATTTCATCTGTACAGCAAGAGAAGGATGGTTAAAAGTTGGAGGTAAAAGCCTACAAGGCAGTATTTTTCAGGCACTTAAAGTGATGATGGGCTTCCCTGGTGACTCAGCGGTAAAGAATCCGCTCTCCAATGCAGGAGACGCAGGTTCAGTCCCTGGGTAGGAAAGATTCCCTGGAGAGGAAATGGCAGCCCACTCCAGTACTCTTGTTTGAAAAATTCCATGGGCAGAGGAGCCTGGCGGGCTGCCGTCCATGGGGTCGCCAAAGAGTCAGACACAATTTAGCAACTAAACAACAAAGTGATGATGCATGCTGCTGCTGCTGCTGCTAAGTCGCTTCAGTCGTGTCCGACTCTGTGCAACCCCATAGACGGCAGCCCACCAGGCTCCACCGTCCCTGGGATTCTCCAGGCAAGAACACTGGAATGGGTTGCCATTTCCTTCTCCAATGTATGAAAGTGAAAAGTCATTTACATGGGGGAGGAAAGGTCCAGAACATATTATTGAGAAAAATAAATTGGGTATCTCTCTGCATGTATATGTGAATCCATCTATGGAAAAACAAATGTGTATATGTATGTGTAAAAAGAGAATGAAAAACTTTTAAAGGAGTAATTATTATCTCTAGCTAGTAGAATTTCAGATGATTTTTACTATTTCCTTTGTACTTTTCTAGATTTTTTTTCAAATTTACAGTGTGTCTGCTATAATAAAAATCATTCAAGTAAATAAAAATAAAAACAAAGATAATTATAAATATTATCGAGCAACCTGGGAAATGTTTATGGTATTTTATGACAAAAAAAAAATCACAATAGAGTTACATCTACCCTATTATTGCATCTTCAAAATAGGTGAGCTTACTGACAAGGAATATAAAAGAGTAAGAAAATAAGGAAGTAAGTAAGTGATATGTTGTTGAATTGACACAGTTGATTTTTCTTTTAAAAACTGTCAACTATTGTTACGTTACTTGTTCCATAAACATTTTATGAAATTTAAGTATTTAATAGAACAGGTAAAATCAGTAAAAGAAGAAAGGTGGTCTGGTTGATGAAAAAGAAAGGTGGTCAGAAGAAATAGCCTTTTGATTCCAAAGGGGAAAATCAGGAAGCTACAAAATGTTAGCTATGTAAGCAAGGAGATACCATACAGCTATCACAGTGCCAGAAGCTGCCTCAAGGGCAGTTGTAGGAGAACATTTGGGAATTTGGGGTGGGTGATTGAGGCAAATTGACAGGAACTTTCTGTTCTCCCACTGCTTCCATTAAAGCGGCCATACTGTACTATTTTCACACATTGGACATCCCATAGGTTTGAGGTGCAGGGGAAAACTGTGAAAGACTTTAAATTGGACCAAAAGATTCTTGTGCATTTTCAATGAAAAACAAGGCATTATCTAACACATCCTCTAAATTATCTATTCTGTGGAGACTTTGGGCCTTTCCTTATCTTTGAGTTATTTTATCACTGTGTTAAATAGGTAAACTGGTAGCAAAGCAACACTTGTCCACAAACATGGAAATTCTGTCCAGTGGAAGGCAATGGCACCCCACTCCAGTACTCTTGCCTGGAGAATCCCAGGGACGGAGGAGCCTGGTGGGCTGCTGTCTGTGGGGTTGCACAGAGTCGGACACGACTGAAGCGACTTAGCAGCAGCAGCAGCAGGAGGGAGAATTGGTCCACTCTACCCCCCCAAAAACTCAATTCTGCATTTATTTATAAATTAATTTCTGTAATTCTGATTCAGATTTAAAAGTGTAGTATTTAAAGTTCATTGAAGTAGTTGTAACACATTACTGGCTTTCTCATTACTTAATGAGTTAAATAAACTCTTGGGCATGTATTCATGTTATATTTGTATGAAATTCATGGTTTTACACTTCTAAAAACACTTCCAAAAAACAAAAAAGGATAATACTGAAACTGAGTCCAACCCAAATCCCCTCTTTCCATATATGAGGGAAAGGCCCAGAGAAATCAGCTAAACTTTCCTCACCAAAGAAATCCTCCTTATTAAATGAACATAATGAATATGAGATGCTATTAACTCACTCATGCTGTGGGGTGATTGTTGTTGGGAAATCTCCATACTTTGTGTATCTATGGTAACACTGAGGCTGAAGTACTAGGAGAAGAAGCTGAAGTCATACAGGATTTAATTCCCAACTCTCTTATTTCTAAGGATATGACTCAGGTAAACTACCTTTTTTCAGCCTCAGTTTCCTTGTCTAGAAAACGAGGACAACAATAGTACATACTTTCCTTTTAGAATTGGCATAGCATTAAATGGAATAATGCTTATTATGCTCTTGGAACCATGCCTGGAACATAAAAAGTATTTGGTGCTATCATCACCCATGCTAGTCTAAGGCACAGATGTTTATAGAGAAATTATCATGAAATGGTATGAATACAAAATATAGGGATACTTGGATTTATCCCTTAGGATAAAATTATAGATAAAGCATTATACATTGAATTTTATTTTAATGCTATTAACATACATCTCATTTAATTATACAGAATTACTTAATAAAATTAAAAATAATTTTGTGGCACTTATAGTTGCCTCCTTTGTACTGGATGTAATTGCTTTAAGACAGACCCCATCTCTACACAGGAGTACATTGTAATTCATCATAACAATACTTCAAAGGTGAATACTATGGATAATCTGGTCAAATAGTCCAATTTGTATATAATTAGCTGACAATTTAGTAAAATAAAAATTATTTTATTAGTACTATAAATGATAATTTTAATAATAAGCAATAGCATACTCTCATCTTTCACATATGATTGTGATATTTAATTATTACATATTTCTCAACAGCATTTTACTCAACACTTTTATAAATATTCCCTTCCAAGCATTGACTACCATGTTTGTACACAGAAGGTGTTCAGTGAATGTTGTTAAATATTCGATAAACTACTGTGCTGTGTGCTGTGCTTAACTGCTCAGTCATGTCTGGCTTTTTGCAACCGCCATGGACTAGCCACCAGGCTCCTCTGTCCATGGGGATTCTCCAGGCAAGAATACTGGAGTGGGTTGCCATTTTCCCTCCTCCAGGGGATCTTCCCAACCCGAGGACTGAATCCACGTTTCTCTCATTGCAGGCAGATTCTTCACTGTCTGAACCACCAGGGAAGCCCATAAACTACTGTTCACTGTATTTTGTGTCCTATTGATAACGATATGCACCTGTGACCTTAAAAAAAGACTAGGAGTTGGTCATCTGTTCTTCGTGTGCACAGAGAGAGCTCATGCCCATTTTTCATTATTTTCCCCTCTAAGTTCTCTCTCCCTCTGTAGTTCTAGGATGCTCTATAATTAGAAGCCAACCAGGCATCAACTACTTCCTCTGGGCAAGTTTGTGCCTTAACACCTCTCAGTGACCTTCCATGCTAATTAAACTCCGTTTGAGAATAAAGAAAGTTGGTACTTAACTGAAATAAAAAGCAATTAAGTGGAAACATTTGGAGATGATTGTATGTTAATAAGAAATCTTAATCAATGTGTATACCTATGAGACTCACAGAAGTACCTTTGAAGAAATCACATTTTCTAATCAAACAAAATACAAACTTCCCTGTTTTTAAGATGTGCACAAGCGTATAAGTCTTTGATTTATTTCACAGGCAGAAGGAAAAATTGTCTCTATTATTCTCTTTGTACTTTTCTGAAAATTACTGAAATATCCCTGAAGGAAAGTTTATTTTCTCTAATATATTAATTGAAAGTACTAAAAAGTATTAAAAAGCAGAGACATCACTTTGCCAACAAAGGTCTCTATAGTGAAAGCTATGGTTTTTCCAGTAGTTAGTACAAATTGACAGCTGGATGATAAAGAAGGCTGAGTGCCAAAGAACTGATGGCTTCAAATTGTGGTGATAGAGAAGACTCTTGAGAATCCTTTGGACAGCAAGGAGATCAAACCAATCAATCCTTAAGGAAATCAACCCTGAATATTCATTTCAAGTACTGATGCTGAAGCTCCAATACTTTGGCCACCTGATGCAAAGAACCTACTCTTTAGAAAAGATCCTGATGCTGGGGAAGATTGAAGGCAACAGGTGAAGGGGGCGGCAGAAGATGAGATGGTTAGATAGCATCACCAACTCAATAGACATGAATTTGAGCAAATTCTGGGAGATAGTGAAGGACAGAGGAGACTGGCATGCTGCCAGTCCATGGGGTCACAGAGAGTTAGACACGACTTAAAGACTGAGCAAAACATCAACAAATTTTATCCAAGAAATCTAAACTTGGGTTTTTTACCTTTCTGAATTGTTTAAGCACATTAGTCATTTGCATTTTAAGTGCATAATAAAACAGAGTAAATGCAGAAAGTTTATATCAAAAGTTAGTAAACTCTTTAGTCACAGGCCAAATTTGATCCTGCCCTTTTCTTCACAGTTCAACAGCTAGGAATGGTTTTTATGTTTGTAAAGAGTTATGGGTAAAAATAAAAAAGAATATGAGACAGGAACCATATGTAACAAAGACTAAAATATTTACTATTGGACCTTTTACAGAAAAAGTTTGCCAATCTTTCATTTGGTTGATAGCATGAACTGGAATTATTAGTATAACCCACATACATAAAACCATCCTAATTCAAAATAAGATATAGTTAAAATTTTAAAATATGATATTTAAAATTTACTCATTAAATAATTAATTCAATAAACATTTATTCCTTCCCAACCATATTCCAAGAAATGTTCACACAATTAGTTTATTTGTGTCTCACAAATGCAAGAGACTGAACTCCTGATTCCTACTTTTTTATGAAGAACCAGACCCAGGACTAGTTCAGTACATTGTCCCATGGCTGACATTGATATGTCTCTGATTCCAAAAACTGAAAGATTCTCATTGTATCATACCCCTGGGCTGGGAAACTAAGGTCCCACGAGCTGCATGGCACAGCCAAAAAAATTAAAAACATCAAGAACATGCAGGAATGCTTCTAATGACCACTGGTGTTTTTTGATTAATAGATAAGTGATTTGATTTAAATGTTAAATTTTGGTAATGAACAAATGCTTTTGAAGCATTTGTTTCTTAAATAAGATATTGACTAGAAGTTTAATACACTCTGGTTGTCTTTCCAAATATTCTCCTTCTCCTATTTCCTGAAACATAGGATACACTTCAACCTATTTGACAAGGCTCAAATTAATACAGTCTCTGAATTACCCAATCCAAATTAGTGAGGTTGCTCATATTAACCACAAGTATTTCAACATGCTTTATACTGTCTATTAAGGGCATATGATTCCATGCAGAGTAACTGCAATGGGTGTTTCTGACCCATAAAAAAAGTTTTAACCGCTATAAATATATGAAAAGAGGACTTAACATCAATCAGAATTCTTTGAGGGCTTCCTTGGTAGTCCAGTAGTTAAGAATCTGCCTTGCAATGTAAGGGACACCAGTTCAATCCCTGGTCTGGTAAGATTCCACATGCTGCAGAGCAGCTAAGCCTATGTGCCGCAACTACCGAGCCCAAGCAAATGCTGCAGCTACTGAAGCCTGTACACCTAGAACCTGTGCTCTACAAGAGAAGCCACCACATTGAGAAGCCCACGCCCCACAACAAAGAGAAGCACCCACTCGCCACAACTAGAAAAAGCCTGCATCCTGCAAGAAGACCCACCATAGCCAAAAATAAAATAATCTTTTTTAAAAATTCTTTGATATTTCTCCAATCTTTGCTAGAAAAATTTGGAAATGCTATTATTTGCAATACTATAATTTGCAAAAATCTACTGGAATTAATGACCATCCAGATAAACTGAACATACTATCTTCCAGAATACTCTATATTAGTATTAGGGGTCCATACACATGGACCCCTCATGAATATTCACAGACCCCAAAGGAGCAAAGAATATTGCATATGACATGCCTAAAAATAAATCTTGGCTAATGTTGATAAAGGGAAATATTGGCTGCTAAAATGATGCATTATTCCTCTTTTCACTTCAACGTTTTGTTCCCTACTTTTATTAAGTTCTATTTCCCATCATACTGTTTATATTCGTGTCTTCTACGAGCTTAGTATTGTGTTAGGAACTATGCCATTATATCAAACAACATAGAAGGAATACATTAGGCCCTCAGGGACCTTAGGATATATTTTAGAAAGAAAGAATATATTCTGTTGATTCTAAGATTAAATTTTTCCCTATATTAACATTTCAAATTGAGATATGTCATCCAGTTAGCTACTGACCTGGCTAAACTCAGGCTGTAATTATCATTGCCCAAACATGCTCGAGACTCAGTCCTAGTTATTTACAGTCATCACTTCAGCTGAATTATGTGCATAGTTGGTGCCACATATAGTGAGTTTAATTACATTTGGAATAACTTAAAATATTATCCCATGTCATAGAATTGAACCGAAAAATCTGTGTATATAGAAAAATTCACTGAAACTGGGCATACATTTTACACAAATGAAGCAAGTAGTTGTTTTTGGAAGAATTCCATATTTTTTATAATTCCATATTCTATTATAAAGCAAAAATCAGATATGTCATGGCACCTGAAAAAACAAAGATATTCCAAAAAAGTTGAAGATGTGTGACATTTTATTATGTGTATATATAATAACTGTGATTATATACTAAGCAATGCAAGTGAGAGCAGGAGATTGCCAAACCTTTAAAATAGACGAGAAATTTCAAAACAACAGGAGGCTACTATGATTATTGCTAAGGGACTGCAGTATGCATAGATCAATTGGCAGCATTTCCTTCTTTCTGTCCCCCTGATGTATAAAACAATGCTTTGTCCTGAAAATCATTGTCATCTTCAATCTGATAAAACACAGTACTTACAAAACTAATAACAAGTGAAGCAAGGCAATTTGTACCAAAATCAAATGAGTGGTTTGGATAGTGCAGGACTTTCATAAAGGCCTGGGAAGACTCTGAAATGAAAGTAAGAGCTGGACTTTTGGTAAAGACAAGCTGGGCTTTAAAAGTTGTAATAAAGGTCACTGTCTGACATTGAGGTATAGACAGAAGGCTGATATGGTTATTGTGATCTAGAATAACCACATCAAGAGCAGGAGCTGTGGGTTCAAATCCTCCCTCTGCCGCTGACTAGCTGAGGGGTAATCGGTCTTAAACTCTCTGGGGGCCTCAGTGTTCACATCTGTAAAAAGGCAATAATAACTGTGACCATTTCATAGTCCTGCTGTAAAGATTAAGTGAGCAAATAGATTTAAATGCTTTAAAAAAATCCTTATTGAATAAATCAACAAATATGAAATAAACAAACAAAGTTGGAGTAAAGGTAAAGGTATTGTGGGCAAGACAAGATCAGAAGCAGATTACCTGCAATGAGATCAAGTCTGGTCTATCCCAGGGCAGGTGAAGACATGGATTTAGCCACAAAGAAAAATAAAGTTCTGAGAATTCTCACAGACCTCACAGACCTCAAAATCATGTAGGTCAGAGTGAGGAATCTGAGTCCTGTTCTCTAGTTAATGTGGGTCATGTGGTCTTTATTTCTCCTTCATTTTAGAAGAAAATTTTATTGGGTTTTGAATTCTAGATCAGTAATTTTTTTCTTTCAAACCTTTAAAAGTTTAATATTATTTCATTGTCTTCTAACTGCTATTGTTTCTGTTGGGAAGTTATCAATGACTTCTTATTGAAAGCAATGTAGTTTTAAATACATATATATATGTGTGTGTGTGTGTATGTGTGTATATAAATATCTTGTTTGATATCTCCAGACTTTTTAAAATGTCACTTGAAGTCATTAGTCATTTTTGGAAAATGATTGATCATTACCTCTGATTCTGCCAAAATCTCTCTCTCCTTTGCTTCTGGGATTCTAATTACATCTATAATAGATTTTACAGTCTGCATTATAGATTTTTAACATCTGTTTTATTTTTACCTCTTTTTTCTCTAGGCTTCAGTTTAAATCTTCTGTCTTGAGCTATCTTTTAGTTCACTAGTTGTGCCTCCTGCTGTTAAATCTATTTATTAAGTTCTTAATTATAGATATTGTATTTTTCAATTTAATGACTTCCCTCTGATCACTTTGTATAAATTCCAATTCTCCAATATAATTATTCATCTTCTACTCTATTTTCTGGAACATATTAATCATAATTATTCTAAAGTCATTGTGTAATAATTCCAATATTTAGTTCACCTGTAAGACTGATTATACTGTCTGTGTTTTTGTTATTATTGATGTTATTTGGTTGTACAGTCCTATTACTTGACAAGCCTAGTAGCTTGACCAAATGCTAGACATTGTTTATAACTAATTAAAAATTGTGGATGATTCTTCATTTTCCTATAGGGTTAATCTTTCCTTTGCTGGACAGAGTGAGAGTGAATCCTCTTAATTCATTCAGGAATTGAGCCGAGTTAAGGCTGGATTGCTTGTAGGTATGATAGCTCAGTTGGTATGATAGCTCCTGCAATGCAGGAGACCCCAGTTTTATTCCTGGGTCGGGAAGATCCCCTAGAGAAGGGAAAGGTTACCCATTCCAGTACTCTGGCCTGGAAAATTCCATGGATTGGAAAGTCCATGGGGTTGCAAAGAGTCAGACACGACTGAGTGACTTTCACTTTCTTTCAATATACACATATCTGTGGCTTGCTGTTATTCCCAAGGTCTAGTGCCCTAGGACTTTCAGCTGATAACATAATCTGCTGTCACTTACTTATTTAACTTATATGCAGAGTACATCATGTGAAGTGCCAGGCAGGATAAAGCACAAGCTGGAATCAAGATTGCTGGGAGAAATATCAATAACCTCAGATATGCAGATAACACCACACTTATGGCAGAAAGCAAAAAAAGAACTAAAGAACTTTTTGATGCAAGTGAAAGAGGAGAGTGAAAAAACTGGCTTAAAACTCAGCATTCAGAAAACTAAGATCATGGCATCTGGTTCCATCACTTCATTGCAAAGAGATGGGGAAACAATGGAAACAGTGACAGACTTTATTTTGGAGGGCTCCAAAATCACTGCAGGTGGTGACTGCAGCCATGAAATTAAAAGAGGCTTGCTCCTTGGAATAAAAGCTATGACAAATATAGACAGTGTACTAAAAAGCAGAGGCATTGCTTTGCTGACAAAGGTCCATACAGTCAAAGCTATGGTTTTTCCAGTAGTCATGTATGGATGTGAGAGTTGGACTGTGAAGAAAGCTGAGTGCCAAAGAATTGATGCTTTTGAACTGTGGTGTTGGAGAAGACTCTTGAGAGTCCCTTGGACTGCAAGGAGATCCATCCAGCCCATTCTAAAGGAGATCAGTCCTGGGTGTTCATTGGAAGGACTAATACTGAAGCTGAAGCTCCAATACTTTGGCCACCTGATGCAACCAACTGATTAACTGGAAAAGACCCTGATGCTGGGAAAGATTAAAGGTGGGAGGAGAAGGGGACAACAGAGGATGAGATGGTTGGATGGCATCACTGACTCAAAGGACAAGAGTTTGAGCAAGCTCTGGGAGTTGGTGATGGACAGGGAAGCCTGGCGTGCTGCAGTCCATGGGGTCACAGAGTTAGACACAACTGAATGGCTGAACTGAACTGAGTCATTTTACACTGCCAAATGGTATGACACCTCTGTCTTCCAGAGTGGCCCTCTGCCTGGGCAATGTTCTTCAGTTCTCAGCCTTCTGCCTATGCCCAAAACCAGCAAATTCTGGGAACACTGGTTATAGATTATTTTCTCGCTTCTCCACAGTTAACCCCTCTCTGGAATCTTATACTCTAGCCTGACTTCTTCAGAAGCTCACTGATGTCTTTAAATTCAGGATGTATTCATTTTATTTGGTTTTTCTGTTTATCTTTGAAAAGATTGTTATTTCACATAAAACTAATCCATCTTACCTAGACAGAGTGACCTCAAACCTATAGGCCTTTAAACAAGAAACTGATATAATAAAAGTGCTATTTGTCGTAGGGTAAAAAGTAGGAGACAAATTGAGAAAGACAGAACAGACCTTGAAAAAGGTGGTAATGGCAGAATTAAAAGGAAACTAGAAAACTGAGAGCATAATTTCTAATCTTTGTTACATCTCCAAGGTAAATACCTATGGCCTCACTTTATAGAGGAATCAATAAAAACTTAGATATGCATTATTGTCTTTCCCACCTCCCAAATCTATATATTTTCTCTATGGCATAGAGTGTTAAAGAATTCACCTACCAATGCAGGAGATGCACGTTCAATCCCTGGGTTGGGATGATCCCCTGGAGGAAGAAATGGCAACCCACTCCAGTTTCTTGCCTGGGAAATCTCATAGACAGAGGAGCCTGTTGGGCTAAGGTCCATGGGGTCGCAAAGAGTTGAACACAACTGAGCAACTGAGCACAAGCACACAAGCATATACTAGACCTTAGTCCGAAGTGGCTCTGCCATCACTGAGCCTCAGTTGTCTGATCTGTCAAACGAGAATATCTATTTCGTACAACTGTGACCAGACTAAAACATATGAAAGCAATTATTCAACTATAAAGAGGTATATGTTGTAAGAGTAATTGGGATTTCTTTAATCAGGCATGGTAATACACACAGGATGATGCTGTGAAAGTGCTGCACTCAATCTGCCAGCAAATTTGGAAAACTCAGCAGTGGCCACAGGACTGGAAAAGGTCAGTTTTCATTCCAATCCCAAAGAAAGGCAGTGCCAAAGAATGTTCAAACTACCGCACAATTGCATTCATCTCACACGCTAGTAAAGTAATGCTCAAAATTCTCCAAGCCAGGCTTCAGCAATATGTGAACCGTGAACTTCCAGATGTTCAAGCTGGTTTTAGAAAAGACAAAGGAACCAGAGATCAAATTGCCAATATCCGCTGGATCATCAAAAAAGCAAGAGAGTTCCAGAAAAACATCTATTTCTGCTTTATTGATATGCCAAAGCCTTTGACTGTGTGGATCACAAGAAACTATGGAAAGTTCTTTAAGAGATGGGAATACCAGACCACCTGACCTGCCTCTTGAGAAACTTACATGCAGGTCAGGAAGCAACAGTTTGAAATGGACATGGAACAACAGACTGGTTCCAAATAGGGGAGTACATCAAGGCTGTATATTGTCACCCTGTTTATTTAACTTCTAGGCAGAGTACATCGTGAGAAATGCTGGGCTGGAAGAAGCACAAGCTGGAATCTAGATTGCTGGAAGAAGTATCAATCACCTCAGATATGTTCTGAAGGAGATCAGCCCTGGGATTTCTTTGGAAGGAATGATGCTAAAGCTGAAACTCCAGTACTTTGGCCACTTCATGCGAAGAGTTGACTCATTGGAAAAGACTCTGATGCTGGGAGGGATTGGGGGCAGGAGGAGAAGGGGATGACAGAGGATGAGACAGCTGGATGGCATCACCGACTCGATGGACGTGAGTCTGAGGGAACTCTGGGAGATGGTGATGGACAGGGAGGCCTGGCGTGCTGCGACTCATGGGGTCGCAAAGAGTCGGACATGACTGAGCAACTGAAGTGAACTGAACTGAATACACACAGACATGGAAATGACTTCATGAAGGAAGAATTTTTTTCATTTAAATTTATTTATTTTAATTGGAGGCTAATTACTTTACAATATTGTATTGGTTTTGCCAATACAATGAATCTGCCACAGTGTACATATGTTCCCCATACTGAATCCCCCTCCCACCTCCCTCCCCATACCATCTTTCTGGGTCATCCCAGTGCACCAGCCCCAAGCATCCTGTATCCTGCATCGAACCTGAACTGGCAATTTGTTTCTTATATGATATTATACATGTTTCAATGCTATTCTCCCAAATCATCCCACCCTCTCCCTCTCCCTCTCCCACAGAGTCCTAAAGACTGTTCTATCCCTCTCTAGAAATAGTAATACGAGGCACAGCATGCCATGCTGGGCCCCATGGAGAAACACCAGGATTTTCAGGAGGCAAACTGTGAGCAAAAGCCTTTACTATGGTTACTATAGGAAGGGATGGCTGAGGCAGGGAGCACAGGCTTAGGATTGGCTAGTTTGAATAATTCCAGTGGGTCTGGGGCACAGGGGCTGTCCTTAGTTATCTGGTACCAGGCCCTGATCTGATTGGGGCAGGAGGACAGTGGCCCCAGAATATGAGAGCCCAAATAAAGGAAGTGTTGTGGTTTGCATATGAAAGACACACTCACAGGTGAGGTGTTTGCAATACTTAGGAATTAGCTAACCCTGAGAGAGACAGTCCCTTCTGGGTCAGCAGGACTTGAGAATCAAAATGCAGAAGCAAAACATGATTAACACAGTAATGCATTTATAGTACAGTAATACAGTCTACTATAACAGTACTGAAGCAGTTATCTTTCTCAAGTACTAATATTCTGCTAACTCTGAGCTCATGAAGAATAGTAGAAGAGTCACTTTGGTTGCCTATGATGAGATATATATATAGACAGTCAGCTCTTCATGGAGACTCTTACGCTCAAGGGGGACAAAATAGGAATCTGTGTTCTCTTGAGTAAACATTATATTTATAATGGCATCAGTGATATCTCACTAATTCAGTGTTATGAAATCTCTAAAATATGATGTTGATGACAATTGTATTTCAATTAATAACTTTAAAATTTCATGTTTTTAAGCAGCTGTTTCTTGTTATACAAATAATTATTTTCTCAAAAAAAGTATCACACCAGAAGCATATTTTTTAAATACACCGCACTGTACAGATTATCCCCATTGTTTGTTTTTATTAAATTCTCTATCGCAATCTTAAACACATATGTCATTTGGGCAAACTAAGAAATTAACTTCCTTCTCAAGTACAAATGCTTGTGGGGGCAGTTTTTCCAGCATGGGAGTCTGTTAGTCCCAGATGTATTAACAGAAAAAAAGTGCCCATGCTGTACAATACTGTTTTCCTAAACGCTGGGCAATTAAACAGCTTCAGAACTGCATAATTTATTAGTTCAAAACCAAAGTATATATCATAACAATCAATCCCAAATGATAAAGAATTTTATTTTCCAATTATTGGAATAATTCATCTCTTTTTACAGAATGCAATATGTTTCCATAATACAATAAACTCGTTACCCATCTGCTGCCTTCAAAGTGTAACATATATTTTGTAATCTCCAGTAGGTCAGACATTATGTCTCAAATCCTATTCTCCTGTGCCACACACAGCAAACAAATACTGCTTTGGCTTCTTAGTGGCAGTCAAAATTGTGATGTTTACAAGTTTGCTATCTTATAAACTCAATGAGGCAGTTAGAAAGGAAAAACAATAAAATTCCTGGCCAAACGTCTCCAGAAGTCTATCTAAAGAAAATGTTAATTATCAAGTCACCTTGTGCTAATAGTGAGGAAAGGCTAATTCCAGCAATAACCATGCCTTCTTCCTGTAATTCACTCATAGCACAAAAAAACAATTCCTAAGAATTAGAAAGTATTTTTGCCTTATTATGTTGTTATGAATACTACTCAACAAAAATAAAGCTCAAGTATAGTACACCTACATTCAGGAGATCAGCTAAGGAATCTGCCAGGCCTAGTACAAACTGAAATTGAAGGGTGCCTGTCTATGTTCACGTGTCACCCTCTCACATGGGGGACACATCGGAGACTACCACAAATCCCCAGTGAAATACTTTTCACCACTCCTCACTAGGCCTGTCCCTGAAACAGACACAATGACACTATTTCCCTATCTCATTTCTTTTATTTCTATATCAAGTGTTTGGGTGAACCCCTTCACAATTCCCTTTCAGCCACTGTCAAATTAGACATTTTATCTTTAATTTATCTAAAATATCTGTTTTGCACAGAAAAGAAAAAAAAAAAAAAAAAGCCTTTGTGGGTCTTTTCAAACACCGGTCATGAGAACTAGCAGTTGGTTCACTTTTCAGGGCCAGTCACAAACCTGGATGACCCTTCATTTTTGTGGACAAGTTGGTGGGTTTGGGAAAGCAGGAATGAAGGTACATCTGAGATGAGCACAACTGTTCTGCATAAAAGTGGGAGAAGAATTTGCTGTTTGAGGAGTAATTTAGGAAGGCTAGAACAAGAAGAGAGGGGGAGAAGATGCAGGAAACAAGCTTTGTGATATGCTGTATGATTCTTTTTCTTAACCCCAAGATTATCAGCAAGATTTGTGTGACTAGGTATTTCTGAAACTCAGAAGAAAGAAAACGCAGAGTGCTACCCTGGGTTTCTATGGCACAGAACTGTGGCAACTAATGCAAAAGAAACAAGGATGACTAAGGACTCTTAAGAGCAAGAGAAACTTCAGAGATTAGTCACTCTTATAAGGAAGAATGGGAATTTTGGACTTCCACGGGCCATGAAATTAAAGAACTAGAGCCACACTTTCTAGTTGCAGAGGTAGTGGGTATTCCGTAGTCCCAAGTGACTCTCACATTAACAATCATGAGAGCTTTACCGTGTGCCAGCCCTCATGATCACAACCCCACACCCATCAGCTCTTCTACTCATTCAACAATCCTATCAAAGAGATAGTATTTTGCAGACAATGCAAATAAGACACAAAGAGATTACAGAATTTTCCCAGGATCAGACACTTACTAAATATTGGAGGTTAGACCAGAAAACAGGCAATCAATTTCCAAAACTAACAACTAGTCTAAAACTCTATCTCATGTGATGTCCCAGGGGGTCCAGGAAAGTAGATATTATCATTCAGAAATTACAAGTGAAGGAACTGAAGTCAGAAACATTAAGTACTTATTGAAGGAAGCTAGTCAGTGGCAGAATCAGGATCAAAATAGATGTGGCTGATTCCACACCTTTGCTTTTCCTCCCTTTTGGCTCATTTGGACATAGCACCAAGGTTCATATTCTAGCCCAGTCCTTCATGGTCTATGCAACCTGAGCAAATCACCAAGCCTGCTGGACTCCTTTTTCTCATCTATAATGTTGCAATTATAACTACTTTGAAGTATTTCTTATAGGATATAAAATAAGACGTGAGCAGGAATGTATTATGCAAATATATAGTATATTTGCTGCTGCTGTTTTGGAATGAGAGGACAGTACTTCCCATAATGCTTTTCACTCCCCCATTGCTCAAAATATACTAAGGAGAGAAGGAAGAGATATATCTTTTGAACAATGTTAATTTCATCCCACGGCTTTTGATTGTTCATCCCTCTGAGTGATCCAGTCTCATTACATTCAGTCATTCTCTCTAAATGCTTGGCAGGCATCCAAACAGTTATTTGTTCAACTCAATAATCTAAGTTTATTGTCTTAAATAAATCACACCTGACAAATAACTCATGCTTCAGAATGATCTTTAAAAATGAGTACTAAAGTGACATTGTCAATTCCAAAAATCACAGATAATTTTAAGGCTTTTAACAAAACAACTTAAAAGCTTGACATTTTAATTTATTGCTATACTGCTTCCTATAGCTGTACTTTGATTGGTTTTCACTACATACTAGGCAGTAATTTTTTTCATGTGGAATATAATTTACACTTTAAGAAGATATGATTTATCAGGAGTGTAGGCACGAGCAAGGTAAACATAAAACTCTTCTTGAGGAGCCAATGCTTCACTTCATTTAATTTTCATATTTTTAAAATGTTAATATCAGAGGCCACAAATGTATAAAAAGCAGGGTATATATAGTTCCATAAAAAGATATTGGACACTCATTTGTATAATCTTGGAAGCACACCGAGGAGTGTGACAAAATACATTTCTCATTGTATGTTATAAAAATAAAAGAAAAGCAGATTAATAATATGAATCATCACAAATACTGGACTTTAGAAGCTACACTAGGAACAGACAAGGTAATAAAATAACATCTAACCGCTAGATCATGGATAAAGCAAGAAAGTTCCAGAAAAACATCTACTTCTGCTTTATTGACTATGCCAAAGCCTTTGACTGTGTGGATCACAATAAACTGTGGAAAATTCTGAAAGAGATGGGAATGCCAGACCACCTGACCTGCCTCTTGAGAAATCTGTATGCAGATCAGGAAGCAACAGTTAGGACTGGACATGGAACAAAAGACTGGTTCCAAATAGGAAAAGGAGTACATCAAGGCTGTATATTGTCACCCTGCTTATTTAACTTACATGCAGAATACACCATGAGAAACGCTGGGCTGGAAGAAACACAAGCTGGAATCTAGATTGCCAGGAGAAATATCAATAACCTCAGATAAGCAGATGACACCACTCTTATGGCAGAAAGCAAAGAGGAATTAAAAAGCCTCCTGGTGAAAGTGAAAGAGGAGAGTGAAAATGTTGGCTTAAAGCTCAACATTCAGAAAACAAAGATCATGGCATCGGGTCCTATCACTTCATGGGAAACAGATGGGGAAACAGTGGAAACAATGTCAGACTTTATTTTTTTGGGCTCCAAAATCACTGCAGATGGTGACTACAGCCATGAAATTAAAAGACGCTTACTCCTTGGAAGAAAAGTTATGACCAACCTAGATAGCATATTCAAAAGCAGAGACATTACTTTGCCGACTAAGGTCCATCTAGTCAAGGCTATGGTTTTTCCAGTGGTCATGTATGGATGTGAGAGTTGGACTGTGAAGAAGGCTGAGTGCCGAAGAATTGATGCTTTTGAACTGTGGTGTTGGAGAAGACTCTTGAGAGTCCCTTGGACTGCAAGGAGATCCAACCAGTCCATTCTGAAGGAGATCAACCCTGGGATTTCTTTGGAAGGAACGATGCTAAAGCTGAAACTCCAGTACTTTGGCCACCTCATGCGAAAAGTTGACTCATTGGAAAAGACTCTGATGCTGGGAGGGATTGGGAGCAGGAGGAGAAGAGGATGACAGAGGATGAGATGGCTGGATGGCATCACTGACTCAATGGACGTGAATCCGAGTGAACTCTGGGAGCTGGTGATGGACAGGGAAGCCTGGCGTGCTGCGATTCATGGGGTCGCAAAGAGTCGGACACGACTGAGTGACTGAACTGAACCAACTTGAACAATGTGAGGTTAAAATCAGGCTTCCTTATACACCATATTAAAAAATTGAAAGATAAAAATCATAAGATTTCTTTCCTTCTACTAATTTTGGGCGTTTTTTTCTTCCTCTTTCTTCAGTTGCTTTAGGTGTAAAGTTAGGTTGTCTATTCTCTATTTTTCTTGTTTCTTGAAGTAGGATTGTATTGCAATAAACTTCCCTCTTAGAACTGCTTTTGCTGCATCCCATAGGTTTTTGAATTGTCATGTTCTCATTGTCAATTGTTTTGAGAAATTTTTTGTATTTCTTCAGTAACCTGTCGGTTATTTAGAAACATGTTGTTTAATCTCCTGTGTTTGTGTTTCTTACCATCTTTTTTCTTGTAATTGATATCCAGTCTCATAGCATTGTGGTTGGAGAAGATGCTTGATATGATTTCAATTTTCTTAAATTTACTGAGGTTTGTTTTGTGACCCAAGACGTGGTCTATCCTGGAGAATGTTCGATGTGCACTTGAAAAGAAGGTGTATTCTTCTGAATTTGGATGGAATGTCCTGAAGATATTGATGAGATCCATCTCATCTAATGCATCATTTAAGACTTGTGCTTCCTTATTAATTTACTGATTTGATTATCTGTCCATTGATGTGAGTAGGGTGTTAAAGTCTCCTACTATTATTGTGTTACTACCAATTTCTCTTTTTATGTCTGTTAGTGTTTATGTATTAAGGTGCTCCTATGTTGAGTGCATAGATATTTACAATTTTTATGTCTACCTCTTGGATTGAACCCTTGATCATTATGTAGTGTCCTTCC
The DNA here is from genome assembly GCA_006410635.1 of Cephalophus harveyi. Taxonomy (NCBI): domain Eukaryota; kingdom Metazoa; phylum Chordata; class Mammalia; order Artiodactyla; family Bovidae; genus Cephalophus; species Cephalophus harveyi. Next base: position 206,662 of record SJYT01027105.1, on the reverse strand, counting down.
TTATCTCTTGTAATCTTTAAGGTCTGTTTTGTCTGATATGAGGATTGCTACTCCAGCTTTCTTTTGCTTCCCATTTGCATGGAATATATTTTTCCATCCTCTCATTTTCAGTCTCTATATGTCTTGAGGTCTGAAGTGGGTTTCTTATAGACAGCATATATATGGGTCTTGTTTTTGTATCCATTCAGCCAATCTGTGTCTTTTGGTTGGAGGATTTAATCCATTTACATTTAAAGTAATTATTGATATATAGGCTCCCATTGCCATTTTCTAATTGTTTGGGGTTGATTTTGTAGATCTTTTTTCTTCTGTTGTATTTCCAGAAATAAATGAAAAATAAATGAAAGAAACAATAGTAAAGATTCATAAAACTAAAAGCTGGTTCTTTGAGAAGATAAAATTGGCAAACCCTTAGCCAGACTCATCAAGAAAAAAAGAGAGAAGAATCAAATCAACAAAATTAGAAATGAAAAAGGGGAGGTTACAACAGACAATTCAGAAATACAAAGGATTATAAGAAACTATTATGAACAACTATATGGTAATAAAATAGATAACCTGGAAGAAATGGACAGATTCTTAGAAAAGTTCAGTCTTCCAAGACTGAACTAGGAAGAAACAGAAATTATGAACAACCCAGTTACAAGCACTGAAATTGAAGCTGTGATCAAAAATCTCCCAAAAACCAAAAGCCCAGGACCAGATGGCTTCACAGGAAAATTCTATCAAACATTTAGAGAAGAGCTAATGCCTATCTTTCTAAAACTCTTTCAAAAAATTGCAGAGGAAGGAACACTTTCAAATTCATTCTACAAGGGCACCATCACCCTGCTACCAAAACCAAAGAACACAAAAAAAGAAAACTCTAGGCCAATATCACTGATGAACATATTTGCAAAAATCCTCAACAAAATTTTAGCAAACAGAATTCAGCAACACATCAAAAAGCTCATACACCATGATCAAGTTTGGTTTATTCCACAGATACAAGGATTCTTCAATGTATGGAAATCAATCAATGTGATACACCATGTTAACAAATTGAAAGATAAAAACCATAGGATCATCTCAATAGATGCAGTAAAAACCTTTGACAAAATTCAGCACCTATTTATGATTAAAACTCTTCAAAAATGGGCATAGAAGGAACCTACCTCAACAAAGTAAAAGCCATATATGATAAGCATACAGCAAACATTATTCTCAATGGTGAAAAACTGAAAGCATTCCCCTTAAGATGAGGAACAAGACAAGGGTGTCCATTTTCACCACTATTATTCAACATAGTTCTGGAAGTCCTAGCTACAGCAACCAGAGAAGAAAAAGAAATAAAAGTAATCCAGATCAGAAAGAAGTAAAGCTCTCATTGTTTGCAGATGACTGACACTGTACATCAGTTCAGTTCAGTTCAATCATTCAGTCATGTCCAACTCTTTGCGACCTCATGAATCACAGCACGCCAGGCCTCCCTGTCCATCACCAACACCTGGAGTTTACTCTAACTCATATCCATCGAGTCGGTGATGGCATCCAACCATCTGATCCTCTGTTGTCCCCTTCTCCTCCTGCCCCTAATCTGTCCCAGCATCAGAGTCTTTTCCAATGAGTCAACTCTTCACATGAGGTGACCAAAGTATTGGAGTTTTAGTTTTAGTATCAGTCCTTCCAAAGAAATCCCAGGGCTGATCTCCTTCAGAATGGACTGGTTGGATCTCTTTGCAGTCCAAGGGACTCTCAAGAGTCTTCTCCAACACCACAGTTCAAAAGCATCAATTCCTCGGCGCTCAGCTTTCTTCACAGTCCAACTCTCACATCTATACATGACCACTGGAAAAACCATAGCCTTGACGAGATGGACCTTTGTTGTCAAAGTAATGTCTCTGCTTTTGAATATGCTATCTAGGTTGGACATAACTTTTCTTCCAAAGAGTAAGCATCTTTTAATTTTGTGGCTGCAATCAGCATCTGCAGTGACTTTGGAGCCCCAAAAAATAAAGTCTAACGCTGTTTCCACTGTTTCCCCATCTATTTGCCATGAAGTGATGGGACCAGATGCCATGATCTTCGTTTTCTGAATATTGAGCTTTAAGCCAACTTTTTCACTCTCCTCTTTCACTTTCATCAAGAGGCTTTTTAGTTCCTCTTTACTTTCTGCCACAAGGGTGGTGTCATCTGCATATCTGAGGTTATTGATATTTCTCCCAGCAATCTAGATTCTAGCTTGTGCTTCTTCCAGCCCAGCATTTCTCATGATGTACTCTGCATATAAGTTAAATAAGCAGGGTGACAATATACAGCCTTGATGTACTCCTTTTCCTATTTGGAACCAGTCTTTTGTTCCATGTCCAATTCTAATTGTTGCTTCCTGACCTGCAAACAGGTTTCTCAAGAGGCAGGTCAGGTGGTCTGGTATTCCTATCTCTTTCAGAATTTTCCACAGTTTCTTGTGATCCACACAGTCAAAGGCTTTGGCATAGTCAATAAAGCAGAAATAGATGTTTTTCTTGAACTCTCTTGATTTTTCCATGATCCAGTGGATGTTGGCAATTTGATCTCTGGTTCCTCTGCCTTTTCTAAAACCAGCTTGAACATCAGGAAGTTCATGGTTCACATATTGCTAAAGCATGGCTTGGAGAAATTTGAGCATTACTTTACTAGTGTGTGAGACGAGTATAACTGTGTGGTAGTTTGAGCATTCTTTGGCATTGCCTTTCTTTGGGATTGGAATGAAAACTGACCTTTTCCAGTCCTTTGGCCACTGCTGAGTTTTCCAAATTTGCTGGCATATTGAGTGCAGCACTTCACAGCATCATCTTTCAGGATTTGAAAGAGCTCAACTGTACATAGAAAACCCTAAAATTGTATCAGAAAATTACTAGAGCTAATCAGTGAATTTAGCAAAATTTCAAGATACAAAATCAATACACAGAAATCACTTGCATTTTTATATACTAACAATGAAAAGTCAGAAAGAGAAATTAAGGAATCAGTCCCACTCACCATTGCAACAAAAAGAATTAAATATCCAGGAATAAACTTACTTAAGGAGATGAAAGAACTGTACACAGAAAATTATAAGACACTAATGAAAGAGAAGAGATGGCTAGATGGCATCACCAACTCAATAGACATGAGTTTGAGTGAACTCTGGGAGTTAGTGATGGACAGGGAGGCCTGGCATTCTGTGATTCATGGGGTCCCAAAGAGTCAGACATGACTGAGCAACTAAACTGAACTGAATGAAAGATAACATAAACAGATGGAGAGACATTCCATGTTCCTGGGTAGGAAGAATCAATACTGTGAAAATGACTATACTACCAAATTCAATCTACAGATTCAATGCAATCCCTATCATATTTCCAATGGCAGTTTTCACAGAACTAGAACAAAAAAATTCACAATTCATATGGAAACACAAAAGACCTCGAATAGCCAAAGCAGTCTTGAGAAAGAAGAATGGAGCTGGAGGAAGCAACCTTCCTGACTTCAGGTTATACGACGAAGCTATAGTCATCAAGACAGTATGGTATTGGCACAAAAACAGAAGTACAGTCCAATGGAACAAGATAGAAAGCCCAGAAATAAACCCATGCACCTATGGGTACCTTATTTTTGACAAAGGAGGCAAGAATAAACAATGGGGAAAAGAAAGCCTCTTCAATAAATGATGCTGGGGAAACTGGACAGCTACATGCAAAAGAATGAAATTAGAACACTTCCTAACACCAAACACAAAGATAAACTCAAAATGGATTAAAGACCTAAATGTAAGACCAGAAACTATAAAACTCTTAAAGGAAAATATAGGCAGAACAATTGATGACATAAATCAAAGCAAGATCCTCTATGACCCACCTCCTAAAGTAATAGAAATAAAAGCAAAAGTAAACAAGTGGGACCTGATTAAACTTAAAAGCTTTTACTCAGCAAAGGAAACTATATGCAAGGTGAAAAGAAAACCCTCAGAATGGGAGAAAATAATAGCAAATGAAACAACTGACAGAGGATTAATTTCCAAAATATACAAGCAGACAACTCAATACAACTCATACAACTCAATACCAGAAAAACAAACAACCCAATCAAAAAGTGGGAAAAAGACCTAAACAGATATTTCTCCAAAGAAGACATACAGATGGCTAACAAACACATGAAAAGATGCTCAACATCGCTCATCATTGGAGAAATGCAAATCAAAACTACAATGATATATCACCTCACAATGGTCAGAATGGCCCTCATTAAAAAGTCTACAAATAATAAATGCTGGAGAAGGTGTGGAGAAAAGGAAACGCTCTTGCACTTTTGGTGAGAATGTAAATTGATACAGCCACTATGGAAGACGGTATGGAGATTCCTTTAAAAACTAGGAATAAAAACACCATATGACCCAGCAATGCCACTCCTAGGCATATACCCTGAGGAAACCAAAATTGAAAAAGACATATGTGTCCCATTGTTCATTGCAGCACTATTTACAATAGCGAGAACACGGAAGCAACCTAGATGTCCATCGACAGATGAACGGATAAAGAATTTGTGATACACATACACAATGGAATATTACTCAGCCATAAAAAGGAATGCATTTGAGTCAGTTCTGATGAGGTGGATGAACCTAGAACCTATTATACAGAGTGAAGTGAATCAGAAAGAGAAAGACAAATACTGTATTCTAACACAAATATACGGAATCTAGAAAAATGGTACTGAAAATTTTATTTATAGGGCAACAATGGAGAAACAGACTTAGAGTATAGACTCATGGACATGGGGAGAGGGGAGGAGAGGGTGGGATGTATGGAAAGAGTAACATGGAAACTTACATTACCATATGTAAAATAGACAGCCAACAGGAATTTGCTGTATGGCTCAGGAAACTCAAACAGGGGCTCTGTATAAACCTAGAGGGATGGGATGGGGAGGGAGGTGGATGGGGGGATATATTTATACCTATGGCTGATTCATGGTGAGGTTTGACAGAAAACAGCAAAATTCTATAAAGCAATTATCCTTCAATAAAAATAAATTAATTTTTAAAAAACCACATGATTATCTCAATAGGTGTAGAGAATGCCTTATGACAATATTCAATACCTACTTATGATTTAAAAAAAAAAAAAACTCTCCAGAAAGCTGACAGGAACATACCTCAACATGATAAAAGCAATATATGACAAACCCACAGAAAACATTATCCTCAATGGTGAAAAATGGAAATCATTTCTGCTAAAATCAGGAATGTGACAAGGGTGCCCACTCTCACCACTACTATTCACCATAGTTTTGGAAGTCCTAGCCACAGTAATCAGAAAAGAAAAAGAAATAAAAGAAATCCAGATTGGAAAAGAAGAAAACTCTCACTGTTTGCAGATGACATTATCCTCTACATAGAAACCCTAAAGATACCACCAGAAAATTACTAAAACTAATCAATGAATATAGTAAATTTGCAGGATGTAAAATTAATGTACAGAAATCCCTTGCATTACTATACACTAACAATGAAACAACAGAAATTAATGAACAATCCCATTCACCATTACAATGAAAACAATAAAATACTTAGGAATAAATTTACCTAAAGAAACAAAAGATCTATTATAGAAAACTATAAAACACTGATGAAAGAAATCAATGATGACACATATAGGTGGAGAAATATACCATGTTCACAGATTGGAAGAAACATATATAGTGAAAATGAGTATACTACCCAAAGCAATCTATATATTCAATGCAATTCCTATCAAGTACCAATGGTATTTTTCACAGAACTAGAACAAATAATTTCACAGCTTGTATGTAAACACAAAGAAATCTCAAATAGCCAAAGCAATCTTGAGAAAAAAGAATGGAACTGGAGGAATCAACCTTCCTAACTTCAGACTATACTACAAAGCTACAGTCATCAAGACAGTTGGATACCTTATTTTTGACAAAGGAGGCAAAAATATACAATGGAAAAAAGACAATCTCTTTAACAAGTGGTGCTGAGAAAACTGGTCAACCACATGTAAAAGAATGAAACTAGAACACTTTCTAACACCATACACCATACACAAAAACAAACTCAAAATGGGTTAAAGATCTAAGACCAGAACTATAAAACTCTTAGAGGAAAACAGAGGCAGAACATTCTCTGACATAAATCCCAGCAAGATCCTCTATGACCCACCTCCCAGAGTAATGGAAATAAAAACAAAAATAAACAAAAGGGACCTGATTAAACTTAAACGCTTTTGCACAATGAAGAAAACTATAAGCAAAGTGAAAAGGCAGACTTCAAAATGGGAGAAAACGATAGCAAATGAAACAACTGACAAAGAATTAATCTCAAAATATATAAGCACCTCATGCAACTCAATTCCAGAAAAACAAACAACCCAATCAAAAATTGGGCCAAAGAACTAAACAGAAATTTCTCCAAAGACATCCAGATGGCTAACAAACACATGAAAAGATGCTCAACATCACTCATTATTAGAGAAATGCAAATCAAAACCACAATGAGGTATCATTTCATGCAAGTCAGAATGGCTACCACCAAAAAGTCTACAAACAATAAATGCTGGAGAAGGTGTGGGGAAAAGGGAACCCTCTTACATTGCTGGTAGGAATGCAAACTGGTACAGCCACTATGGAGAACAGTATGGAGATTCCTTAAAAAACTGGAACTAGAACTGCCATATGACCCAGCAGTCCCACTGCTGGGCATACAGACCAAGAAAATCAGAAGTGAAAGAGACACATATACATCAATGTTCACTGAAGCACCATTTACAATAGCTAGGACATGAAACAAGGTCCACTGGCAGATAAATAGATAAGGAAGTTGTGGTATATATACACAATGGGATATTACCCAGCTATAAAAAAAGAACACAGTTGAGTCAGTTCTAATGAGGTGGGTGAAACTGAAGCCTATTATACAGAGTGAAGTGAATCAGAAAGAGAAACACCAATACAGTATATTAACACATATATATGGAATTTAGAAAGACAGTGAATATGATCCTATATGCAAGGCAACAAAAGAGACACAGATGTAAAGAAGAGACTTTTGGACTCTGTGAGAGAAAGCAAGGGTGGGATGACTTGAGAGAGTAATACTGAGACATGTATATTACCATAGGTAAAATAGATGATCAGTGCAAGTTTGAAGCATGAAGCAGGGTACTCAAGGCCAGTGCTCTGGGACAACCCAGAGAGATGGGGTGGAAAAAGAGGTGGGAAGGGAGTTCAAGAATGGGGAAACACATGCGCACCCATGGGTGATTCATGTCAATGTATGAAAAAAACCACAATATTGTAAAGACATTATTTCTCAATTAAAAGAAATAAATTAATTAAAATAAATTGGGCTTCCTTGGTGGCTCAGACAGTAAAGATTCTGCCTACAATGTAGGAGACCTGTGTTCAGTCCCTGGGTTGGGAAAATCCCCTGGAGAAGGGAGTGGCAACCCACTCCAGTATTCTTGCCTAGAGAATCCCATGGACAGAGGAGCCTGGTGGGTACAGTCCATGGGGTTGCAAAGAGTTAGACACAACTGAGTGACTAAGCACAGTGCAAGATTAAAATCAATGAATAGGTAGATGTTTTTATTTACTCTTTAAACATAAAGAATGTTTATAATTTCAATAAGCGAAAGTTATTATGTCTTAGTGGAGGAATGTATTGGCATGAATAACCCACAAGAGGATATCATCAAAATAATTTATACTGAATATATGAGTTCTTTGCTCTTTTTTTGGATGTAAGCTTTGGGCACAACCAATTTTGTGTGATGTTAGGCAAAACGGTTGTCCGCGGAGATCTTACAAAAAGCTGAGAAAAGAAGAGAAGTGAAAGACAAAGGAGAAAAGGAAAGAGATACTCATCTGAATGCAGAGTTCCAAAGAATAGCAAGGAGAGATAAGAAAGCTTTCCTCAGTGATCAGTGCAAAGAAATAGAGGAAAACAACAGAATGGGAAAGACTAGAGATCTCTTCAAGAAAATTAGAGAGACAAAGGGAACATTTCATGCAAAGATGGGCTCAATAAAGGACAGAAATGATATGGACCTAAGAGAAGCAGAAGATAGTAAGACAAGGTGGCAAGAATACACAGAAGGACTATACCACAAAGACCTTAATGACTCAGATAACCATAATGGTGTGATCCCTGACCTAGAGCCAGAATTCTGCAGTGTGACATCAAGTAGGCCTTAGGAAACACCACTATGAACAAAGCCAGTAGAGGTGATGGAATTCCAGTTAAGCTATTTCAAATCCTAAAAGATGATGCTGTGAGTGTGCTGCACTCAATATGCCAGCAAATTTGGAAAACTCAGCAGTGGCCACAGGACTGGAAAAGGTCAGTTTTCATTTCAATCCCAAAGAAAGGCAATGTCAAAGAATGTTCAAACTACTGCACAACTGCACTCATTTCACATACTATCAAAGTAATGCTCAAAATTCTCCAAACTAGGCTTCAACAGTTTGTGAATCATGAACTTCCAGATGTTCAAGCTGGATTAAAAAAAAAAAAGAAGAAGAACCAGAGATCAAATTGCCAACATCTGTTGGATCATAGAAAAAGCGAGAGAATTCCAGAAAAACATCTATTTCTGCTTTACTGACTATGCTAAAGCCTTTGACTATGTGGATCACAACAAACAATGGAAAATTCTTTTAAGATATGGGAATACTAGACCACCTTACCTGCCTTCTGAGAAATCTGTATGTAGGTCAGAAGCAACAGTTAGAACTGGACATGGAACTATGGACTAGTTCCAAATTGGGAAAGGAGTACATCAAGGCTGTATGTTTTCATCCTGCTTATTTAACCTATATGGAAAGTACATCATGTAAATATGCCAGGCTGGATGAAGCACAAGCTGCAATCAAGACTGCCAGGAGAAATATCAGTAACCTCAGATCAGAAGACACCACCCTTATGGCAGAAAGTGAAGAAGAACTAAAGAGCCTCTTGATGAAGATGAAAGAGGAGAGTCAAAAGCTAACTTAAAATTGAACATTCAAAAAACAAAGAGCATGGCATCTGGTCCCATCATGTCATGGAAAATAGATGGGGAAACAATGGAAACAGTGACAGACTTTATTTTCTTGGACTCCAAAATCATTGCAAATGGTGACTGCAGCCATGAAATTAAAAGACACTTGCTCCTTGGAAGAAAAACTATGACTAACCCAGACAGCTTAGAAATAGCAGAGACATTACTTTGCCGAAAAAGATCCATATAGTCAAAGCTATGGTTTTCCCAATAGTCATGTATGGGATGTGAGATTTGGACCATAAAGAAGGTTGAGTGCCAAAGAATTGATGGTTTTTGAACTGCATCATTGGAGAAGACTCTTGAGAGTTCCTTGGAAAGCAAGAAGATCAAACCAGTCAATTCTAAAGGAAATCAACCCTGAATATTCATTGGAAGGACTGATGCTAAAGCTCCGATATTCTGGCCACCTGATGTGAAGAGACGACTCATTGGAAAAGACCCTGATGCTTTGGGAAAGATTGAAGACAGGAGGAGAAGAGGGCAACAGAGGACGAGATGGTTGGATGGCATCATGAACGCAATGGACATGAGTTTGAGCAAGCTCCAGGAGAAGGTGAAGGACAGGAAGCCTGGCATGCTACAGTCCATGAAGTCACAAAGAGTCAGACTCAAGTGAGGGACTGAACAACAATAACTAAATAATGGATATAAACTGGAAATATCCAATTAAGGAGAATTGGTAAAACTGGTACAATTTCCCATTGTTTTTCCTAGCTCATTAAGCTTCCTCTTCCATGACAGAACAGAGAACATGTTATGATTAATCCAGTGCTAACCTAAAACTAACCTGCATTCTCCCCCTGACTGCTTAACTACTTTCTCACTCAGTTAGAAGAAGTCAATATAAAACTAGGTAGTTTAATTTAAATGGTCCTCCCTTTGGTCTGTCCTCAAGTAATCATCATCCTCATGTCCAAAAAAGACAGAAAGAAAGCAAATTAAGTGCCCGTGTAAATACACTGGAATCGAGATATGCTGTAGTCCATGTGCCAGCAGATAACTGAGAACAGAATGTTTTGTGATTAAATATAACATATTCCATGCAATGTTATGTCTCAGTAGGCATAATTTTGTAATACAGTAACTAGGTCCAAAAAGAGAGCCTTAAATTACTTAGATAGAAACCTATTTACAATGTTGAACTTTTCTGTCAGATTCAGATTGTGATAAATTGACTTATAATTTTATTATTAGTTTAAAATATTAACAGAATAGGTTTTCAAATGTATTGCTCAACATTTGCCTCATATTAATAATTAAAGTAATAGACTGTTAAGGGCTTATGTAATAAAAATAACAATTCAGGGTTATTTTGAATACCACGTATTGACTGTTTAACTTGTTTTCATATTCAACCACCTACAGGGATGCCTACATTTCTTTAGGAGGAATAAATATGTTTTCTCCAGATAGGAATATTTCAGGTCATCCTAAGGAAGTCAAACTCTAGCATATGACACAGTTACCTGGTACTTTGGGGACTATCCACCAGAAAACCCAGGTAATTTAGACAAAGATATAGGCTTCTTTTTTTAACTTGAAATTATAGGGTCAGCAGAGTAGAAGGTCCTAAAGGCATCGGCTAATTAAGCAATCCTCTGCTGCGCTGGGGCTGTTTAGAGATTTCATTTTAAAAGCAACCCATGGATCAAATAGTGTAGAACTACATAGACACACACACATACATGCATGCATACACAGACACAGGTAGATGAGTGCATGTAAAGACTGGGGAAAGGAATAAGATCTGGAATCTAGTTACTAGCATTGTATTAATGTCAATTACCTCATTTTTATATTGTCATGCAGTTACGTAAGATGTCACCATTTAAGAGAATGTAGTCAAAGCGTACATGGGACTCTATGTACTGTTTTTGTAACTTTCTGTGAATAGACAATTATTTCAAAATAAGTTTTGTTGTTGTTGTTTTATGAAGTTTCTCCATAGATAATTATGCCTCAGTGAACTGACACATTACTACATTTTGAATTCTAGATCAGTATCATGGGAAAAGATCTAAGTGGAAATTATTAAAACAACAAGGCATTAATTTGCTGTCAATGCCACCACTTTTTGATCCAAAGACCTGAGTTCAATCCCTGGGTTGGGAAGATCCGCTGGAGAAGGGAAAGGATACCTACTCCAGTATTCTGGCCTGGAGAATTCAATGGACTATAGTCCATGGGGCCGCAAAGAGTAAGACACAAGTGAGCCACTTTCACTTTAAAAAGTAAACAACTAAATTTAGGTTAAGATTAGCATCATAATTAGTGGTGTGCTTTTAAATGTTTTAACAACCAGTTCTTGAGTAGGGAGCCCTGGGATTGTAGCATTTGTCATATTCCATAACGTAAATGTTCCGCCATGGCCAGCTGCAAACTACAAATGTAATATGCTAAGTTGCTTTAGTCATGTCCAACTCTGTGCAACCCCATAGATGGAAGCCCACCAGGCTTCCCCGTCACTGGGATTTTCCAGACAAGAACAATGGAGTGGGTTGCCATTTCCTTCTCCAAGGCATGAAAGTGAAAAATGAAAGTGAAGTTGCTCAGTCGTGTCTGACTCTTAGCGACCCCATGGACTGCAGCCTACCAGGCTCCTCCATCCATGGGGTTTTGCAGGCAAGAGTACTGGAGTGGGTTGCCATTGCCTTCTCTGACAAATGAAATAAGTGGCTCACAAATTCCTAAAAATTTAGCAATCAGTTCTCATATGAAAACTGCTTCATCAGGAAGGAGAATGAGCTCTGAGTCGGTATATATCCTCAGTTCCTTTGAATCTCTGTCCCACAAGGAGGGTCACAGCAGGACAAGGGCCAGAACTGAGCCTCTGTGACTCAGGTTCCCTCTTGTTTAGCTCTAAATCATCTTATAGAACAGCTTCATCTTGTCCAATCTTCTTCTGTCCATTTATTTTATATCTGAACCAGAATTCAGCCAAGATCAGAAGTATCTGATAAGAGTTATAGAGACAAGCTCATCATGGATTATTTACTGGGGCAATTTCTATTTCAAGGGTTTTCCTACCATATCACATAGCAGAAACATGCCATGGGCTGTAACCAATTTGCTTATCACTGATTTTATAGAACCAAAGCACCTTTTTATATTATTACCCAGTACATTCCAGTAATCACTCTCACAAATGAAGAATGAGAGTTTCCTCAGAGATTTTGTATTCTTGACTGAAAATTCATTTCTCTTCTGTCAGAAAGAATCATGCTTTATGATAAAGCAGGTGTCTTTGTGGGATAGAACAGCAACTGAGCAGTGGGAGAGTCCAGGGATACTTAGCTAGGCAAACCAGATTCTTCTTAGCATTGACAGGTGGTGATTGGTGCCAACACCAACCTAACCATAGCTGGCTAGTCCCAAATAAAAAGTTTAATACACATACAGAAGGCTAATAGGAACATGAAAAGATGCTTGACATTGCATATTATTAGAGAAATGCAATCCAAAACTACAATGAGGTATTACCTCACATTGGTCAGAATGGCCATCTTTGAAAAGTCTACAAGTAACAAATACTAGACAGGATGTAGAGCAAAAGGAACCTTCCTATGCTGTTGGTGGGAATGTAAGTTGGTGCAGCCACTATGGAAAACAGCATGGAGGTTCCTCAAAAAACTAAAAATAGAGTTGCCATATGATTCAGTAATCCCACTCCTGTGCAAATATCCAGACAAAATTATGGTCCTAAAAGATACATGTTCCCCCCTGTTCATAGCAGCACTGTTTACAATAGCCAAGACATGGAAACAACCTAAATGTCCATCAGCAGATAAATGGACAAAGAAGATGTGTTACATACATACAATGGAGTATCACTTAGCCATAAAAAAGAATGAAATAATTCCATTTGCAACTACATAGATGGACCTAGGATTATCATACTAAGTGAATATAAGTCAGAAAGAGACAGACAAATACTGTAGATCATTTAACTGTGGAATCTAAAACATGACACAAACAAACTTATAAAACAGAAATAGACTCACAGACATAGAGAACAGACTTGTGGTTTTCAAGGGGCAGGGGTGGGGGAGAATTGGATTGGGAGTTTGGGACTAGCAGATGCAAAATATACAGAATGATTAAACAAGGTCTTATTATATAGCACAGGGAACTGTATTCAATATCTTTTTATAAACCATAATGGAAAAGAAAAAAACTTCAATACAAAATGGACTAACAAAATTCACAAAGAATGATTTGATACCACATTTTAAACAATGAGCTTCTCTGGTGGCTCAAATGGTAGAGAATCCACCTGAAATGCAAGAGACATGGATTTGACCCCTGGGTCAGGATGAACCCCTGGAGAAGGAAATGGCAACCCACTCCCAGTATTCTTGCCTGGAGAATTCCATGGCCAGAGGAGCCAGGCTACAGTCCATGGGGTCACAAAGAGTCAGAAATGACAGAGTGACTAACACTTTTAAGCAATGACTCTAAATGTTAAGACAGCAAAATTGAAGGATAACTACCAAAAATCAAATTGATTTTAAATTATGTAGAGGCCTGATTTGCATTTAGTCTTTCCAAAAAACATCTGCTTCATTGACTATGTTAAAGCGTTTGACTGTGTGGATCACAACAAACTGTGGAAATTTATTTTATTGTCTTTTATTGTCTCCTGCTTGTTTAACTTATATGCAGAGTACATATGCCAGGCTGGATGAAGCACAAGCTGCAATCAAGATTGCTGGGAGAAATATCAATACCTCAGATATGCAGATGACTCCACCCTTATGACAGAAAGTGAAGAACTAAAGAGCCTCTTGATGAAAGTGAAAGAGGAGAATGAAAAAGCTGACTTAAAACTCAACATTCAAACAATGAAGATCATGGCATCTGGTCCCATCATGTCATGGCAAATAGATGGGGAAACAATGGAAACAGTGACACACTTTATTTTCTTGGACTCCAAAATCACTGCAAATGGTGACTGCAGCCATGAAATTAAAAGATGCTTGCTCCTTGGAAGAAAAGCTATGACAAACCTAGACAGCATATGAAAAAGCAGAGACATTACTTTGCCAACAAAGGTCTGTCTAGTCAAAACAATGGTTTTTCCAGTAGTCATTATGGATCTCAGAGTTGGACCATAAAGAAGGTTGAGTGCCAAAGAATTGATTATTTGGAAGAATGGATTATTTGTGGTATTGGAGAAGACTCTCAGTCCCTCGGAGAGCAAGGAGATCAAACCAGTCAATCCTAAAGGAAATCGATCCTGAATATTCATTGGGACTAATACTGAAGCTGAAACTCCAATACTTTGGCCTCCTGATGCGAAGAGCTGACTCATTAGAAAAGACTCTGATGCTGGGAAAGATTGAAGGCAGGAGGAGAAGCGGGTGACAGAGGATGAGATGGTCGGATGGCATCACCATCTCAATGGACATGAGTTTGAGCAAGCTCCAGAGATGGTGAAGGACAGGGAAGCCTGGCATGCTGCAGTCCATGGGGTTGCAAAGAGTCAGATACGACTGAGCAATTGAATTACAAAGTGGAGTGGATATCAAGGAAACTATGCTGGGTGAAAAAAAAAAAGTCAAATCCCAAAAGTTATATACAGTATGATTCCATTGATATAACATTCTTAAATGACAAAATCATAGAGATGGAAAACAGGTTAGTGATTCCCAGAAGTTAGAGATAAGAAGAGGAGGGGCAGGAGGTAGGTGTTATCATAAAAAAGGCAGCACAAACACAAGGAATGCTTGTGGGAATGGAACTGTTTTGTGTCTTGACTATGGTGTGATAAGGCAAATCTCACATGCATTGAAACTGCATACAACTAACACAAACACACACATATACACAAATGAGTGCACATAAAGCTGGATAAATTTGAATAAGATGGTGGGTTGTATTAATGTCAGTTTCCTGGTTGTGATGTTTTCCTATAGCCATGTAAGCTGTTACCACTGGGGAAATCTGGGTAAAAGTTACATGGAATATTATATTATTTCATACTGTTGCAGTTGAATCAACAGTTATCTTAAAACAAAGTTTAATGAAAACAAGTTTTCCAATGAACATAAAACAGCACCCTATTTATTTAGAACTTTAAAATTTTTTCTCAGACACGTGTTTTATTTTTTATGTAAAGATTAGATTGCTAGGTAGCTGAGGTTTTAACAATACTGTAAATGATACCATTTTAAAAAATTTATTTTCTAATTGTTCACTGCAAGTGTATGCAACTGATTTGGTATGTCTATTTGTATATTCAGTAACCTTGCTAAATTTGTTTAATTATAATGGTTTATTTTTACATTATTTTATTTCTTATACACATCTTATGTCTTTCTTTCCTTTTAAATTTTTTCAGCTTTATTGGGATATAATTGACATAAATCATTCTATAAGTTTAAGGTGTGAAATATAGTGGTTTGACTAACATTTATTCTGAAATGATTACCAGAATAGATTCAGTTAGCATCTATTGTATGCTAACTCACACAGATACAAGATTTTCTTCATGTAGAACTCTTAGGATTTATTCTAACATTTTCATATGTATCATATAGTACTGTTAACTATAGTTATCATATGATACATCTCTAGTACTGTTTATCTTATAACTAGAAGTGAGTAACTTTTGACCTTCTTCCCATTCCCACATCCTCATCCCTCCACTCCCACAGCAACCACAATCTTAAGTCTTTTTCTATGCATTTGGTGTTTGGTTTAGAGTCCACATTTAAGTGAGACCATATAGTATTTTTCACTGTCTGACATATTTCACTTAGCATAATACCCTCAAAGTCCATCCATGTTTTCACAAATGGCAAGATTTCCTCATTTTTTAACAGCTAAGTAATATTTCATTTTATGTATATGTATACCATAACTTTTTTAGTCCTTTTCTTGACTCATTGTACTAGCTAAGATCTCCAGTAAAATACTGATTAGAAATTGTATTAGGACAGATCCTTGCCTTGTTCATAAACTCATGAGAAGATGCTTATATTTTACCACTGCATGTTAGCTATAAGTTTTATCAAATGATTTTGTTCATCTTCTTATACTACAATATGATTTTTCTCATTTTTCTGCTAGTGTGAGTGTTTCACAAGTGTCATATTCTACTCTTTCTGTTTTTTTCTCAGTGCAGTTCAGTTTGGATATTTCTTGATGACTAGTTTTTTAATTTGCTAAGCCTATCTTCTGCTCTATCCAGTCAACTCTTAAACCAATCCAATAAGTTCTTAGTTTCACAAATTACTTTTTCAGTTTTAATATACAGCTAGTTTTTTCATTTAAACTTAAATTCTCATTCAAAATTCTCCAAATTTTTACTGATTCTGTTCATGTTTTTCACTATCTTCTTTAATGTATATTTAATAGTTATTTTAAAAAACTTGACTGCTAACTCCAAGATTTCAATCATCTTCCATTGCTTATTTTTTCCTTTATCAGTTTTATTTTTCTCCCTTTTTCATACCTGCTCACTGTTTTATTGTATCTAAGAAATTGTGACTAAAGCAATCATGGAAGGATGCCAGGGATTCAATCCCTGGTCAGGGAGCTATATCCCATATGCCCACAACTAAGAGTTCACATGCAGCAATGAAGGCCCAGTGAAGCCAAGTAAATTAATTTAAAAAAAAAAAAAAAAGGATCATGGAGACTGAAGTCAATGTTGTTTTCCCCCAGAGAGGGTTCACTTTTTCCTCTGTTAGGCAGATGGAGTGAGGAGCTGATCTGAGTGAGAACAGACTGAAGCATCAGATACTCTCTCTACTTCTGGTCTCAAGCATCTCGAGCATGAGATCAGTCTTAGTTGTAGTTCTGTCTACCAAACCAGAAGACCATGGGATGCTGGCCTTGCATCAAACACCCCTTCAGGCCTTCAGTTCAGTTCAGTTTAGTCGCTCAGTCATGTCCAACTCTTTGCGACCCCATAAATTGCAGCACGCCGGGCCTCCCTGTTCATCACCATCTCCCGGAGTTCACTCAAACTCACGTCCATCGAGTCGGTGATGCCATCCAGCTGTCTCATCCTCTGTCATCCCCTTCTCCTCCTGCCCCCAATCCCTCCCAGGATCAGAGTCTTTTCCCATGAGTCAACTCTTCACATGAGGTGGCCAAAGTACTGGAGTTTCAGCTTTAGCATCATTCCTTCCAAAGAACACCCAGGACTGATCTCCTTTAGGATGGACTGGTTGGATCTCCTTACAGTCCAAGGGACTCTCAAGAGTCTTCTCCAGCACCACAGTTCAAAAGCATCAATTCTTTGGCACTCAGCTTTCTTCACAGTCCAACTCTCATATCCATATATGACTACTGGAAAAACCATAGCCTTGACTAGATGGACCTTAGTCAGCAAAGTAATGTCTCTGCTTTTGAATATGCTATCTAGATTGGTCATAACTTTCCTTCCAAGGAGTACGTGTCTTTTAATTTCATGGCTGCAATCACCATCTGCAGTGATTTTGGAGCCCAAAAAGATAAAGTCTGACACTGTTTCCACTGTTTCCCCAACTATTTGCCATGAAGTGATGGGATCAGATGCCATGATCTTCATTTTCTGAATGTTGAGCTTTAAGCCAACTTTTTCACTCTCCACTTTCACTTTTATCAAGAGGCTTTTTAGTAAGCAGAAATAGATGTTTTTCTGGAACTCTCTTGCTTTTTCGATGATCCAGTGGATGTTGGCAATTTGATCTCTGGTTCCTATGCCTTTTCTAAAACCAGCTTGAACA
Organism: Cephalophus harveyi; assembly: GCA_006410635.1. Classification (NCBI taxonomy): domain Eukaryota; kingdom Metazoa; phylum Chordata; class Mammalia; order Artiodactyla; family Bovidae; genus Cephalophus; species Cephalophus harveyi. Next base: position 188,883 of record SJYT01027105.1, on the reverse strand, counting down.
TGTGGAAGTTCACAGTTCACGTATTGCTGAAGCCTGGCTTGGAGAATTTTGAGCATTACTTTACTAGCATGAGATGAGTGCAATTATGCGGTAGTTTGAGCATTCTTTGGCATTGCCTTTCTTTGGGATTGGAATGCAAACTGACCTTTTCCAGTCCTGTGACCACTGCTGAGTTCTCCAAATTTACTGGCATATTAAGTGCAGCACTTTCACAGCATCATCTTTCAGAATTTGAAACGTCTCAACTGGAATTCCATCACCTCCACTAGCTTTGTTTGTAGTGAGGCTTCCTAAGGCCCACCTGACTTCACATTCCAGGGTGTCTGATTCTAGGTGAGTGTGAATGATCACACCTTCATGATTATCTGGGTCATGAAGATCTTTTTTGTACAGTTCTTCTGTGTATTCTTGCCACCTCTTCTTTTCTGCTTCTGTTAGGTCCATACCATTTCTGCCCTTTATTGAGGCCATCTTTGCATGAAACGTTCCCTTGGTATCTCAAACTTTCCTGAAGAGACCTTTAGTCTTTCCCATTCTGTTGTTTTCCTCTATTTCTTTGCATTGATCGCTGAGGAAGGCTTTCTTATCTCTTTGCTATTCTTTGGAACTCTGCATTCAGATGCTTATATCTTTCCTTTTCTCCTTTGCTTTCCACTTCTCTTCTTTTCACAGCTATTTGTAAGACCTCCCCAGACAGCCATTTTGCTTTTTTGCATTTCTTTTCCATGGGGATGGTCTTGATCCCTGTCTCCTGTACAATGTCACAAACCTCTGTCCATAGTTCATCAAGCACTCTATCAGATCTTAGAACTAAGCAAATTTTACACAGAGAAAATCGGACAAATACTTAGGGATTTTTTAGATTCTAGTTCGTAATGCCAGTCCACATAAAAGTACTTGCTGTTTTTTCTTCCTTCCAATAAAGCATCTATGCCTATGACAAGCTCAATTATCAGCCTGTCCCCAGACCTGGCAGATGCCCTAGGCATGCATATCTCAGCACATCAAAAAAAGAGCTCTTCAAACAACCCAACTTAAAAAATGGGCAAAAGACTTGAATAGACATTTCTTCAATACGCACACACACAAATGGCCAACAAGCACATGAAAAGATTCTCAATATCATTAGTCATTGGTGGTTTAGTCACTAAGTTGTGTCCAACCCTTGCAATCCCATGGACTGTAACCTGCTAGGCTCCTTTGTCCATGGGATTCTCCAGGCAAGAGTACTGGAGTGGGTTGCCATTTCCTTCTCCAGAGGATCTTCCTGACCCAGGAATTTAACCTAAGTCTCCTGCATTGCAGGCAGATTCTTTACCAACTGAGCTACAAAGGAAGCTCCATTGTTAGTCATTAGAGAAATGTAAGTCTAAACCACAAGAAGATATCACCTTGTACCTGTTGTGAAAGTTGCTAATTCATGTCATACTCTTTGAGACCCCATGGACTATATAGTCCATGGAATTCTCCAGGCCAGAACACTGGAGTGGGTTCAGTTCAGCTGCTCAGTCATGTTCGACTCTTTGCGACCCCATGGACTGCAGCACGCCAGGCCTCCCTATCCATCACCAACTCCCAGAGTTTACTCAAACTCATCTCCATTGATTTGGTGATGCCATCCAACCATCTCATCCTCTGTCATCCCCTTCTCCTCCTGCCTTCAATCTTTCCCAGCATCAAGGTCTTTTCCAATGACTCAGTTCTTTGCATCAGGTGGCCAAAGTTTTGGAGTTTCAGCTTCAACATCAGTCCCTCCAATGAACATTCAGGACTGATTTCCTTTAGGATGGACTGGTTGGATCTCCTTGCAGTCCAAGGGACTCTCAAGAGTCTTCTCCAACATCACAGTTCAAAAGCATCAATTCTTTGGCGCTCAGCTTTCTTTATAGTCCAACTCTCACATCCATACATGACTACTGGAAAAACTATAGCCTTGAATAGACAGACCTTTATTGGCAAAGTAATATCTCTGCTTTTTAATAAGCTGTCTAGGTTGGTCATAACTTTTCTTCCAAAGAGTAAGCATCTTTTTATTTCATGGCTGCAGTCACCATCTGCAGTGATTTTGGAGCCCCCAAAAATAAAGTCTGCCACTGTTTCCACTGTTTCTCCATCTACTTGCCATGAAGTGAAGTGGGTAGCCTTTCCTTTCTCCATGGGATCTTCCCAACCCAGGGATAGAACCCAGGTCTCCTGAATTGCAGGAGGATTCTTTACCAGTTGAGCCACAAGGGAAGCCCTGTACCTGTTAGGGTGTACATTATCAAAAATACAAGATATAACAGATGTTGATGAGTAAGTAGAGAAACTGCAGCCCTCTGACATGGCTGATAGGAATGTAAAATGGTTCGGCCCCTGTAGAAAATAGTTCAGTGATTCCTCAAAAAATTAACATAAAATTACCACCATTTTCATTTCTAGGTATATAGCCAAAGAAATTGAAAATAGGTGCTCAAACAAATACATGTACATGTGTGTTCATAGCAGCAACATTTACAACCATCAAAATATGGAAACAATCCAAATATCCATCAATTAATGAATGGATAAACAAATTATAGTATATATACACATATATATGGAAAAATATTATTCAGTCTTAAGTATGAAGTAATGGTACATACAGTAAGACAAGTGAACTTTGGATTCTTATGATAAGTCAAAGACAGTGGATGCAAAAAGACAAATATCATATAATTCCATTTATATGAGATAGCCTAAAGAAGTAAACCCGCAGTGATAGAACATAGACTGGTTGCTTGCAGGGGCTGGGGCAAATAGAAGAATGAGGAGCAACACCTTGGTGGACACGGGGTTTTCTTCGGGGATGATGACAATGTGTTGGAACTAGGCAGAGGGGGCACAAACTGCAAACATACTAAATGCCACTGGACGGTTCATTTTTAAATGTTTAATTTTATGTTTTGTGAATTTCGACTAAAAAAAGAATGGGTTCTTCCCCCTAGGGAAGTTTAATTCAAATACCTCTCTATGCTTCATTAACTCTACAATGTCTTTTAAAAAATGATGTAAAAGTTTTTCCACATCTTTCTAGTTGGTGCAGTGAAAAGAATAGCCTACCCAGAAGTAAACCTCTACATGTTACCTTTTTAAGTGTTTTTAATCATTTACAACTTTGGGGAATTATTTTGTTGAGGTACTTATTTCCTTCTTTATTTTCTGTCTCTGATGATCCTTTGCACCCATGCCCTGATGCCCCTCCAGACTCTCTCAGAACAGGGACCTTGTGCATTTTCTTCATTGCTTTCTCTGTACACCTAGTGTGCTAAGTCACCTCAGTCATGTCCGACTGTTTATGACCCCATGGTCTGTAGCCCTCCAGGTTCCTCTGCCCATGGGATTCTCCAGGCAAGAATACTGGAGTGGGTTGCCATCCTGCCTCCAGGGGAGCTTCCCAACCCAGGGATCAGACCTTTGCCTCTCACATCTCCTGCATTGGCAGGCAGGTTCTTTACCACTAGCTCCACCTGGGAAACTCCCATACATCTAGAGCAAGGTTCAAGTCACAGCAGGCACTCAACAGACAATTCCTGAATACATAGAACGTTTTCAGGAGAAACAGCACCTTTCTTTTTTAATATTAGTTCATAAAGTGGTGGTTTAATTGCTCAGTTGTGTCCTACTCTTATGACCCTATGGACTGGAGCCCACCAGGCTCCTCATTCCATGGAATTTCCCAGGCAAGAATACTGGAATGGGTTAACATTTCCTTTTCCAGGGGATCTTCCTGACCCAGGAATTGAACCTGAGTCTCATGCATTTCAGGGATTCCCTTGTAGCTCAATCAGTAGAGTTTGTCTGCAGTGCAGGAGACCTGGGTTCAAACCCTTGGTCAGGAAGATCCCCTGGAGAAGGGAAAGCCATCCACTCCAGTATTCTTGCCTGGAGAATCCCATGGACAGAGGAGCCTGGAGGGCTACAGTCCATGGGGTAGCAAGAGTTGGACATGATTTGGTGACTAAACCACCACCACCACTCCTGCATTGCAGGTGGATTCTTTACCAACTGAGCTACAAGGGAAGCCCATTAGTTCATATAAAACTCCTATTTATCTTTGTCCCTGAAATAAGTACGTGGTTGTTGAGGGTTATATTTCTATTGTCTCTAGAGAAAAAGGGCTCAGCTGGTAAAGAATCTGCCTGCAATGCAGGGAACCTGGGTTCGATCCCTGGGTTGGGAAGATCTCCCGAAGAAGGGAGAGGCTACCCACTCCAGTGTTCTGGCCTGGAGAATTCCATGAACTGTATCACCAATGGGGTCGCAAAGAGTCGGACACAACTGAGTGACTTTCACTAGAGAAAAATTCAGAGGGGAAGAATGGAGAATACTTTTTTCAAATCTTAGTCACAACATAATAAAAGGAGATTCACTGATACCAAAGATTCACACATGAAACAAGTAAGCTGAACAACTATCGAATGAAGCTGAAGTGAAAGGTAAGTTGCTGCTGTTATCCTAGAGCATCATAAGACCGTGGCAACCTAGAAGCCTTCATATAAAAGACTGCTCTGCGGACAAGACTCAACATGAAGTGGCATGAATTAAAGTGGTCAGGTTAGGTGCTAGCTTGTCAAGCAGTTCTTGAGATCAGAGGGTGACAGAAAATATTTGCTTACCTGATCTCAGCTGACTGACCAAAGTCTGAAGGACCAAAAAGAGATCTTTCCAATCAATGGACTCTCTCTGAGCAGTGGTTTTCAAGGGCTTCTCAGCTCTCCTTTAGCTCAAACTGCAACATGAAAACAGCTCTGAAGATATTCACCCAGCCTTGCTTCATTAAATGTTCTCGCCAAATTTAGATCTCACTTCAAGTGTGTGGGCGCTTAGGTTTCCAACCAACCTTGATTTTGGAATTTATGTAACAAGTTCCACTGACCTGGTGGGAAATTGGACTTAATATTTCTAAATAAATAGGACTTAGCAGACAATAAAATGGTTAAGGAGTCTTCTAAAAAATCAAATAGCTGTTTTGGAAAATGGAAACAACTTGGATGCATTAAGATCACCCTTGAAAAAGTATTTAGTTAAAAAAATATACAATTCAAGTTCTTGGTGCTTACTTATTCCTCCTCTGTCTTGTACTTCCAATGGAAGTTTAACCAGAAAGGTAAGAGTTGAAATATATCATTATATCTTCCAAAATTTTATTTCCATGTAGCTTGCACTGAATAAATTCTTTATTTTCATATGCTTTTAGGTATATAATCTATCATCCCCCATGCCAAATTCACTCATTTTGGGTTTGCTGTACCACAAACATCTAGCAACACATTCAGAACAGTCTTTAAATAGATTTCATATGATGTGTGTATTGCCTTATAGGTAGTATTTTATATGTGAAGTATCTTTAGTAGATCAAATAAAAATATATACTAGCTAACAAGAACAGCCCTGGGATTTCTTTGGAAGGAATGATGCTAAAACTGAAACTCCAGTACTTTGGCCACCTCATGCGAAGAGTTGACTCATTGGAAAAGACTCTGATGCTGGGAGGGATTGGGGGAAGGAGGAGAAGGGGACGACAGAGGATGAGATGGCTGGATGGCATCACTGACTCAATAGACATGGGTTTGGGTGGACTCTGGGAGCTGGTGATGGACAGGGAGGCCTGGCGTGCTGCGATTCATGGGGTCGCAAAGAGTCGGACACAACTGAGCGATTGAACTGAACTTGTACAGGCACTATGGAGAACAGAGTGGAGATTCGTTTAAAAAAATGAAAATAGAACTGCCATACAACTCAGAAATCCCATTGCTGTGCATACACCCCAAGGAAACCAGAATGGAAAGAGACACGTGCCCCAATGTTCATGGCAGCATTATTTACAATAGCCAGGACATGGAAACAACCTAGATATCCATCAGCAGATGAATGGATAAAGAAGTTGTGCTACATATACACAATGAAATATTACTCAACTATAAAATGGAATTCATCTGACTCAGTTCTAATGAGGTGGATGAAACTGGAGCCTATTATACAGAGTGAAGTAAGTCAGAAAGAGAAAACACAAATACTGTATATTAACACATATATATGGCATTTAGAATGATGGTAACAATGATCCTACATGCAGAGCGTCACAAGAGACACAGATGTAAAGAACAGAGTTTTGGACTCTGTGGGAAAAAGTAAGGGTGGGATGGTTTGAGAGAATAGCATTGAAACGTGTATATTACCATATGTAAAATAGATGATCAGTGCAAGTTTGACGCATGAAGCAGGGCACCCAAAGTCAGTGTTCTGGGACAACCCAGAGGGATAGGGAGGAGAGGGAGTTGGGAGGGGGGGTTCAGGATGGGGGCACATGTATACCCATGGCTGATTGAAGTCGATGTATGGCAAAATCCATCACAATATTGTAAAGTAATTATCCTCCAATTAAAATAAATAAATATACATATACACTAAAGTGTTACAATAACATGTTTATCTTACCACCTTAATATCATTCATTATTTTTGAGAGTCTTTCTTAATTCTTGATAAAGCTTGGATTTTGACACATTGATAACATATATGATAATTTTATAAGTTCAACTCAGTGAGACTAAGTTTAATTTCTGTATAAACTATAGACCTGACATTCAATAAGTCCTTGGAATCTGAAAATAATAATAAAAATAATAACAGTAATAAATGATTTAGCTTTTTTCCTTTTTCTCAAGAAGGTCATGTTTAATTGCTTCCCCAAATGACCCCAAAGTCTTGGAATCAATAAATCTGATTTATAGATCATCTCAAAACATTCTTCAAAACAGATGAGTACCTTCCTAACACTGGTGTGGTATTTTCCCTTTAATTCCTATTTTTGCCTGCTAATCTTCACTGTGTGAGAAAAAGAGGTATTGATTTTATCTACAGTTTCAAAAAGCACCATTTGCAGAATCCTTCCAATTAACCCTCCTTGGCATATATTTCTCATTTTATTTATGAATGACCTCTGTTTGTGAATGCATTTAGTAGAAAGCAATCACAAACACTGAATTTACTGGTGGCCAATGATAGAAATAGGTAACAAAATTATCCTTTTCATCCTTTGTCGGATGAGGGCTTCCCTGACATCCAGGACTTGGAGAAATGCTCAGGACAGGCATTTCCATTTCAGGTGTTCCTGGGTGAGCAAGTGCTGCAGGGCAGGAGCAGAGAGTACAGTCTCCACCCACAGGGCCACCAAAAGGCCACTGGGACAGAAGGAACAACCATTTCTACCAAAAAAAAATGTGGTAACATTGCATGGGTTGCGAGATCACTGGATCAGTGCAGTGATTTTCTCAGTTGAACCTTGTGGCTTATAAAAACCAATGTGTCCTCTTGTTTAAAAAAAAAAAATCACTTATTTAATGTTGAGGGCAATGGGTGCTGAAAACTATATACTGCAGGCCCTAAGCTCTCTAGTCAGGGCCTCTGGTGTAAGCGGCTGGAAATTACCCCACCACCACCACCACCTTTAAACACATTCTGATTTTGTTTGTGCCTTTACTTCATTTACAGAGACTGTTTCCTCATCAAAATTCACTTTTTATAAAAATGAGATCGATCCAGAAACAGTTCCTGTTCCCCTCCAAAGTTTAAACTTTTTTTTGTAATTTCACTTCCATAAGTTCTGTTCCTCCTTTTGGATCATCTACTTTTTGGTGACTCTATCTTTCTGTGCAGAAACAGCAGCATGAGTGATAATCAGATGCTTCCCCAGATATCCTTGGAGGTGTTGAGTAATACATAGTGAGTTATCTGTCTAAAATTGGACAAACCATGAATACCAAAAGTTTGGGATAGGCAGAGGCTTCTGTTGGCCTGTTTCAGCAATGAAGCCGGTGCATGCATGCATGCTCAGTTGTATCTGACTCTTTGCAACCCCGTGGACTATAGCCCTCCAGGCTCCTCTCTCCATGGGATTCTCCAGGCAAGAATACTGGAGTGGGTTGCCATTTCCTTCTCCAAGGGATCTCCCTGACCCAGGAAATAAACACACGCCTCTTGCATCTCCTGCATTGGCAGGCGGGTTCTTCACCACTAGCACCACCTGGGAAGCCTGGAGTCTGAATGAAGCCAGAGCAGTAAATAAACCTTTACCGTGTTCACTGAGACTTTGCTGTTCAATCACTAAGTTGTGTCTAACTCTGCAATCCCATCCTGGCTGATATGGCTCCCAATCCAAAAATGTTAATTTGTCAGAAAGGTGCCCCTTTTCATATGCTATTAATCCATATAAATTAAATGGCATATGTTAAACAGGATAAAGTTTAAATTATCTAAGTTATACTTATTAAAGATGTATTAAATAAACCTTAAAATGAGTTATTTGAGATATCCTGATTCAACATATTTTTCACTAACAGAGTACACGATTTTCGGTTAGTTTCAAGGAGGATTTCCCTGATTGTATATTACTGGGAAAGAGTAAGGTGAGCCCATAGTCTCATCAGTTCCTTGCAACCCTGTTTTCTTTGACACTGTTCTTTGACGAGTGCCAGGACAGAGGCTGCCCTCAGCTTTTACAATGGCTTCTAACCAAAGGGATGTAACAGAAGGGAAGCCTTGGTGTTCAAGCATCACTTTGGTTGAATCCTAATAACTTTCACTTCAGTAATCTGCCAAAGCTGTACAGTAATTTTGAAGAAATTACTTCACCTGAGAACCAATGAATTGCGGCTTTGAACTGTGGTGTTGGAGAAGACTCTTGAGAGTCCCTTGGACTGCAAGGAGATCCAACCAGTCAATTCTAAAGAAAATCTATCCTGAATATTCATTGGAAGGACAGAGCTGAAGCTAAAACTCCAATACTTTGGCCACCTGATGCAAAGAGCTGACACATTAGAAAGACCCTGATGCTGGGAAAGATTGAAGGCAGGAGGAGAAGGCGACGACAAAGGGTGAAATGGTTGGATGGCATCATCAACTCAATGGACAAGAGTCTGAGTAAGCTCCAGGAGTTGGTGAAGGAAAGGGAAGCCTGGCATGCTGCAGTTCATGAGGTCACAAAGAGTCGGACATGACTCAGTGACTGAACAACAAATTTTGAAAAAAATTACTACCTGTCTCCCCTTACAGTGCATAGAAAATGTTTAGTAGTAGAAGAATTCAAAGAAAATTCTCTATGTAAAAATTTCATTGCTAGTACAAGATCTATTTATTAGGAAACATGATCATTGTTCAAATTTAACTACATCTTTTTAAAAGCTATTACCTTGAATTAGAGTTCCAGCTTCAAACTGCTTGATCAGGGAGATCAGGTATATGGGAAAGAAGGTTCTTTGTATAAACAAAGTAATGAACTGTGAGCTTGGGGTAGGGGGCGCTGTTTCTAGCTTCCTCCCCCCTGAAATCTGCACCACAGAGTTAAGTAAAATTCTCATGTGTTACATCAGCTCCTATTACTTCTCCAACCATAAGTTAGTTGTTACAGAGATTGCCAAAAAAATATTTAGAAGGCAAATTTTAATTAGGTGTCAAAAGTCAGAAATATTCAGAATTGCACTATTTCACTGCTAGAAATTTATTCAAATGAAATAATTATTGATATACAAAAATATTTTTCTATCAAGATGTTAATCATAGTTTTTTTCATTTTAATAAAATCAGTGAAAAGACGGTGATAACTAAATGTCCAAGAATAGGAAATTGTTTAATTTCCATGTAAAACAAATGGAGTCAACAAGTGCAAGGCTTTGCAGTCACGTGTAGTAGGATTGGAATGACAGCTTCACTCTTGACCAGTTCAATCTTGGGCAAGAAACTTAGCTTCTCTAACAGCTATTTTCTTGTCTGTAAAATAGGGATAACACTTTATAAAAAAGCAATTAGGGGGAATCAAATTATATGAGTTAGATACACTATGTACCACAGAGTCTAACATATGGTAAGTACTCATCATATAATTAATACTTATTGCTGTAAAAATAAAACAGGATGCAAGTATTAAAGTTATATTGTAGAAAAATATTTTCCTATAAGAAAATGTTCACAATTTATTGTTAAAGTAGAAAAAAAATTAATGAAATAGAGTATAGTAAATGACATTATCTTTTTTAAAAAACCTAAACAATTATCTGTTTGGACATAAAATAGCAGAAAAGATACAACATACTTTAATAGTGTTTACTCTTAATGATAGAATTATTGATGAATTTTGCTTTATATTTTTTAGGTGTTTTGCTTCCATAATTAGTTTATGTACTGCTTAACTGAGGGCTTCCCCTGTGGCTCAGCAGTGAAAAATCTGCCTGCAATGCAGGAGCTACAGGAGACACAGGTTCAATCCCTGGATCAGGAAGATCCCCTAGAGAAGGGCATGGCAATCCACTCCAGTATTCTTGCCTAGAGAATCCCATGCACAGGGGAGCCTTGTGGGCTACAGTCCGTGGGGTCGCAAAGAGTCCAACACCACTGAAGTGACTTAGCACGCACGCACTGCTTAACTGAATAAACATGTTTAAGCAAGCATAAAAAGGTGACTGCTGCCACAAAAAATAAAATAATTTGCTGAAAGGAGAGGAAGAGATTGCTTCCAGCTAGGGAGATTTGGCTCAGCTGGTAAAGAATCCACCTGCAATGTGGGAGACCTGGGTTCGATCCATGGATTGGGAAGATCCCTTGGAGAAGGGAAAGGCTACCCATTCCAGTATTCTGGCCTGGAGAATTCCATGGACTGTATAGTCAATGGGGTCACAAAAAGTCGGACACTACTGAGTGACTTTCATTTCACTTCAGAGGGATAGGAAGGCTACCACATATGTAAGGGTGCCCAGAGTATATGTGGGATTTGGTCAGGCTTGGACTTGGAGGACACTTCCAAGAGAAAATAGAAGGAAGGGAAATGCAAAAGGTCTAAATGTTTAGGCTTGTTTAGGGAAGAACTCATTAAGTTTAGGTTGCATGAAGTAAGGAAAGGGTTTCCCACATCCAGATCAGAAAGAGTTTGAAGGCCCAGATAAGAATTTGGGCTTTATTCTAAATCTGAAGGGTCTAAGCAAAAGGTTAATAATGCTCCTGGAAAGCAAAAGAAGAGAACTGCAGTCAAGTAAGTTAAGGAAGAGCTTCACGTTTTACCCTCTGTAGATATTCCCAGTGTGATTTTAGTGTATTAAAAGCTTTGCCAAATTGTACCTTTAAGACAGAAAAAAAAACCATATTTAACTTTGTTTAATTCAGTAGTTGTATATGGATCAAAACACTCTTTCTCTATGCCACCTGAAGAATGCCATCAAGTGCAGATGAACTTCAACAGAGTAGGAACGGAAAGATGGTTCTGAGTATGGGAGTCCTGTTCATGTGGGGAAATCACCAATGAAATGTTCCAGAGAGGCTTTTTTAGGACCCCAAGAAGCAGAATGTTGGAAAGGAATACACTAAGGGATGAAAGAGAGAAGGCAGAAAACAAACTTTGTCTCCTTCCTGAGCTGACCTCATCTGCAACATAATGACCCAAAGGCTCTGTCATGAGAAATTAGTGGGAAATCTTTATGGCATAAGATGCAATGGGAATAAGTTCATTTGTACTATATTTGTTAGAGTCCACATATAAGCAATATCATGATATTTGTCTTTCTCTGACTTACTTCACTCAGTATGACAATCTCTAAGTCCATCATTGTTGCTGCAAATGGCATTATTTCATTCTTTTCTATGGTTGAATGGTATTCCATTGTATATATGTACCGCATCTTCTTGATCCACTCCTCCACTGATGGACATTTAGGTTGCTTCCATGTCCACTATTGTAAATAGTGCTGCAATGAACACTGGGGTGCATGTACCTTTTCGAATTGTGGTTTTCTTGATATACGCCCAGGGTGGGATTGCTGGATCATATGGTAGCTCTATTTTTAGTTTTTTAAGGAAACTTCATACTGTTCTCCATAGTTACTACACCAACTTACATTCCCAACAACAGTATAGAAGAATTCCCTTTTCTCCACATCCTCTCCAGCATTTATTATATGTAGATAAATTGGGAGATTGAGATTGACTTATACACACTACTAAATGTAAAATACATAATAATAACCTACTGTATAGCATAGGGAACTCCACTCAATACTCTGTAATAACTGTATGGACACAGAATCTTAAAGAGTAGATATATCTATATGTATAGTTGATTTACTTTGCTGTACAGCAGAAACTAACACAAAATTGTAAATCAACTATACTCCAATAAAAATTATTTTTTTAAGAAAAAGATACAATAGAAGATGTCAAGAGGATCAGTCTTGGAAAAAGCAAGCACTTAGCTCCTAGTCTAACCCACCCTTTCCAATCCTTCATTAGACAGTGACAAAGGGGAAGGTCGACAGCTCTGGGTGCTGACCAAGTGAAAAGGAGCAGCAGTGAAGTCCTGTGTGGTTCTCCGTGCCCTTTTCCAACCTGCTCTCTTCACATCTCTTATCTGCATGGCACTGTCCACACGTGTCATTTCATTAATAAACGTAACAACTCCATTGAAGCACATGGAGCAGATAACCTCCGTTCACAAGTTTATTAAAGTTAAGACTATAATGAATACACTCCTAAAGAGGCCTCTACCATATGGCCACAAGGCAACAATTTAGTCACAAAGTTCTGGAAGCATTTACTAACTGTGATTAATAAATACTAGCAGTTATACAACATAAATATACAAACAGATATGCTAACAAATATAAATATTACTTAAACAAGTCATAACTGTAAGATGAAAAATGCCAGTATTACGTGTGTAAAATGTCCAAAAACAGTGTAAAAATATGGGAGACTTTGGCACACAATGGGAGTAATCAGAGAAAACATGCACAACCATCACATCAAAATCAACTGATTTCTAAAATGCACTTAGTTGTGTCTTGAATAACATAAGGCACACTTAAAAGGACTATCCCAACTTGTTGAAACACTTTATACATTTTACTTTTTTAAATTACAGCATATACCACTGTTCTAACAAACCCATCTAGTTTCTTTCTTACTGATGACTTGATAGGGTCAAAATCAATTTTAGTGACAAATGTGGGGGCAGGGAGTGACATGAAAAACAACATAGTAGATTCTTATATCCCATGGAATTTCCTTCTCTAGAGACAAACACCAAGTTATCAGTCTAGTTTGTAAACTAGAGAAAAAGCACAGGTCCTTAAAGATCCCTTGTTGAACTTTTTTGTAGAATGAAGTTAAGGCAATATTTTTACTAGGTCATGGGGGAAAAGAGAGTTTAGAGTTTGGATTTGTTAAATTATTAGGTAATTGCTTGTTGTTCCACAGAAATTATGAAGTAAGTTGAACTGCAGCCAATTACAAATTTAATTTTGCCAAATGTACTCCCAAAACTCTATACATTCAGGTCCAGGAAAAGTGCCTAGAAACTAGAAACACTTTAGTAATGCTTAAGATAGGAAAATCAAATTTATTAGGTCTTGTCATAAGCACATCAAGCACATTTTGTAATAATTTTTATAAAGAACCCACTGCAGTTTAATGGACACTTCAGGGCGTGACTAATTATCTAAGTTCAGATATCTGAGACAAAGGCAGTGGAAAGTTCTCTGAAGAAAAATGAGATTCAGATGATTAGACTTTTTGTGTATGTGCATGCAAAAAGCCTCTTTATGAAAGTGAAAGAGGGGAGTGAAAAAGTTGGCTTAAACTCAACATTCAGAAAACAAAGATCATGGCATCTGGTCCCATCACTTCATGGGAAATAGTTGGGGAAACAGTGGAAACAGTGTCAGACTTTATTTTGGGGGGCCCCAAAATCACTGCAGATTGTGATTGCAGCCATGAAATTAAAAGACGCTTACTCCTTGGAAGGAAAGTTATGACCAAACTAGATAGCATATTCAAAAGCAGAGACATTACTTTGCCAACAAAGGTCCATCTAGTCAAGGTTATGGTTTTTCCAGTGGTCATACATGGATGTGAGAGTTGTACTGTGAAGAAAGCTGAGTACCAAAGAATTGATGCTTTTGAACTGTGGTGTTGGAGAAGACTCGAGAGTCCCGTGGACTGCACGGAGATCCAACCAGTCCATCCTAAAGAAAATCAGTCCTGGGTGTTCATTGGAAGGACTGATGCTGAAGCTGAAACTCCAATACTTTGGCCACCACATGCAAAGAGTTGACTCATGGGAAAAGACCCTGATGCTGGAAGGGATTGGGGGCAGGAGGAGAAGGGGACAACCAAAGTTGAGATGGCTGAATGGCATCACCAACTTGATAGACATGAGTTTGGGTGAACTCCAGGAGTTGGTGATGGACAGGGAGGCCTGGCATGCTGCAGTTCATGGGGTCACAAAGAGTAGGACATGACTGAGCGACTGAACTGAACTAATGCGTGCATGTACATGTACATATGTAGAAAGATATGGAGGGGGTGGAGAGAGAGAACCATAAGTTGAAAAATAGGTGGGAACAGAGATAGAAATATTTATTTTCCTTAAAGATATTAACAAAAAGCAGCTCAGAAATATATTTAACTGATCACTCCTTATTCTAAATTTACTCCATCAATACTTAAAAACAGTTTCTTCACTAGAATATTATAGTATCCATTTTTGCCTGAGTTTATAGAATCTCATGAGGTTTTAAAAACTCATTAGCTAATACAATTGCTCTAGATCTGGAGGTTCACTAATAAAATAAAATTCTCTAGTGTTTAACTAGCAAATTGTACTTGATAATTGGTTCTTTGTAAATTGCTCTTTGATGGACCTTGTCCACAGCATATTTGATGGAGGGGAAAATACATATAATTCAATTAAAAAATCAGTGTCTCTATATTTATACCATGAGTAGCTTAAATGCTATGTTTCCTGAACACAGTAACTATTGAAATACAAGGGCTATATATACCACTCTATTTTACATCTTATATAAAAGTTTGTCCTTTAAATATTTGAATGTCATGTATTTCTTTTGATTCATATTTTAGTAATTTGCATCTTGAATACTTTCATAAACAGCCAAGTCCAAAGGACTGAATCATCTTGAATGAAGTTAACCCGACAAGATTCTCTCTAGCATACATCCAATTTTCACTTGAAATTTGAGATTACTTCTAGGGATTTAACAAGTTTTGCTGATCTGAAAGGAATAAAGCTACACTTTTGCTATTATAGAAAATTCAGTGTGGTCAAAATAGGATTTCTGTCAACCTAGAAAGTTTTTCTCTTTGTCCTCAACTCTTTAAGAAATAATGTTATTTCTGTTTTTTTACTTTCCTACGATCCAGTCTTTTTTAACTTGACTGACTTATACAGGTTTACCACCAAATACTGTTATTGATCTGCTTATTAAGAATACAATATTCTGACAGTGAAAAGGGAGGCAGTATTCCTCAGAATATGGACATTTAACAAAATTCATTTTCCTAATTTCCAAGTAATATAAGGAAATCCATTTGGAGAGAACAACACAACTTATGAGACAATCTATACTTAGAAAAAATGTGACAGGATTCTCTTCTCTCATTTATTAACATACATAGATACTTATACTTTAATAGTTATCTATGTACATGTATACAAAATGAATATAAATGTATTTACAATAATCAAATATACTTGTACTAATTTATTGGCAGTAAAATATTATTTTATTTTTAATACTTTGGCAATTGCAAAGCTTTGTCAGAGAAAATGACCACACAATTGTGACATTTATGTTTTCTCTTTTTATCTCCTGTGTGCAAGTGATGTAGTAGGTACAGTTTGGGAAAGGAAGGATGGTAAGATGGAGGGATTTGATAAGTATACTGAATTCAGTTCAACAACTTATCAAATGCCATCCATAACTAATATAGCAATAAGCATCATTGTTGTAGAATATATGAAGGAGATTATATAAAGACTGGATATACAAAACTACTTAGGGAAATAAATCATTCTTAACATTCAGGATGGCTATGGTTTTACCTGTTTAAACTCACAATTACCCTTTGCATTTCTTACATACAATGATTTCTCATATCTACAAACAAATGGATTTAGATCATTTAGTCTGCTTTTATTTCCATATCTTTACACCAACACCATGTTACATAATTCAATACAGTTTTATAATAATATTTTGAGATTTCATACAGCAGGCTCCTCTTTGTCATTCTTCCTATTCAAATTATCTTATGTATTATTAAACATTTACCCTTTCACATGAATCTTAAAATTCTTTTCACAACTTGAGTGCAAAAAATTTGAGAACTTTGATTAGAATTTCACTGCCTTTATAGCATAATTTGTGTAGAATTGACATCTACTAAATACTAAAATCACTGCAGATGGTGACTGCAGCCATGAAATTTAAAATGCTTACTCCTTGGAAAAAAGTTATGACCAACCTAGACAGCATATTAAAAAGCAGAGACATTACTTTGCCAACAAAGTTCTGTCTAGTCAAAGCGATGGTTTTTCCAGTAGTCATCTATGGATGTGAGAATTGGACTATAAAGAAAGCTGAGCACCAAAGAATTGATGCTTTTGACTGTGGTGTTAGAGAAGGCTCTTGAGAGTCCCCTGGACTACAAGGAGACCCAACCAGTCCATCATAAAGGAAATCAGTCCTGAATATTCATTGGAAGGACTGATGCTGAAGCTGAGACTCCAATACTTTGGCCACCTGATGCAAAGAACTGACTCATTGGAAAAGATCCAGAAGCTGGGAAAGATTGAAGGTGGGAGGAGAAAGGAATGACAGAGGATGAGATGGTTGGATGGCATCACTGACTCAATGGACATGAGTTTGAATAAACTCTGGGAGTTGATGATGGACAGGGAGGCCTGGCGTGCTGCAGACCATGGGGTCACAATGAGTCAGACATGACTGAGCGACTGAACTGAACTGCTAAATATTTTTATCATTAAATATGGCATATCTCTCCATATATTCAGGTTTTACTGTGTGTTCAATAAAATATTATAATTTACTCATTAAGTCTTATATGTGACTGTAAGAAGTGTTCTTAAATCTCTGAAAGGTTTAATGTGGTGCTTAATAAATCCTTCCAGCCATATGAAAGGGTTTCCAGAAGTCTTAAGTTTATTGTCTCAAAACAACATGAAATATCCAGAACAAGACTGTCTAGATTAAGAGATATGTCTCAGAAAGAACTATACATGTGGTTTGGCACATAGAGTTAAATAGATGCAAATATGTTGAAAATTCACTGGTTGAGACACCTCTAGGCAAAGGAGTTACCATCTTGTGGTAAAAGTGACTTAAGCTAAAAGGCTTAGGCTTTTAAAATGTAAAAAAGGCCTCTGGACTCTCAATTTCCTACAGGCAGGAAGACGGTTGAAGAAAACATTGCAAAGGATATATTCTTTAGTGCCTTCTTCACAATGGCCAAGGACAGTTATGGAAAAGGAAGAAGTTCCAGAAAGCAAAGACAGGAACAATGGAGAATACTAGACTGAGAACCTACGTCAGGAAAGAGAACCACAGCCTAATAAATGAATGATTCCCATCCCAGAATAGAAAGACCTGGCAATATTTGACCAGTGGAATTTCAAATTTTCTATGGACCAATGTTTGTTAAAGTGCCTCATGATCTCCTTTTCAAATGTGAGGGTTTATTTGGTTATTTTTATCCTGTCTTATTATTATATGTTGGATGTGTGGTGGTAAATAACTTATAATTTAATTATAGTTCAAAAACTTTTTAATCAAAAGGAGCCACATGTGGACCCTATAAAAATAATTATTCCCTAGACTTTGAGCCCAATGCCTTGAATGGAAAGTTTTGGGGTATCTGAGATAAGGATGAGACTATTTTGCATTTGATGAGAATACTTGTGGTCATAGGAGTGGAAAGTGGCAGATTGTACTCTGTGTACCCTTACATTTTGCCAAGTAACTTCAATACCTTACCTCCATGTGGGAGTAATCTACCACATTTATTTTCATTGTGCTCAATCACCTAGACATGGTAGTGAAATCAGCCAAGATTATTCTAATTGCCTAACCAATCACAGCTGATAATAGACACGTGTACCATAGAGTTTAATATTTTTGCCACTGAAATGAGTGTGGTGGTTTGTTATATGACATTATTATTCAGAAAACTAAGATCATTGCATCTGGTCCCAATACGTCATTGCAAATAGACGGGGGGAAAATGGAAACAGTGACAGACTTCATTTTCTTGGGCTCCAAAATCGCCATGGACGGTGACTGTAGCCATGAAATTAAAAGACACTTGCTCCTTGGAAGAAAAGCTATGACAAACCTAGACAGCATATTAAAAAGCAGAGACATCACTTTGCCAACAAAGATTCGCCTAGTCAAAGCTATGGATTTTCCATTAGTCATGTATGGATGGGAGAGTTGGACCATAAAGAAGGTTGAGCACCAAAGAACTGATGTTTTCAAACTGTGGTGCTGGAGAAGACTGCTGAAAGTCCCTTGGACTGCAGAGATCAAATCAGTCAATCCTAAAGGAAATCAGTTTTTAATATTCATTGAAAGGACTGATGCTGAAGTTCCAATATTCTGGTGACCTGATGTGAAGAGTCAACCCATTGGAAAAGACCCTGATACTGGGAAAGATGAGAGCAAGAGGAGAAGGGGGTGACAGAGGATGAGAAAGTTGGAGGGCATCACTGACTCAATGCACTTGAGTTTGAGGAAGCTCCAGAAGATAGTAAAGGACTTGTAAAGTTAAAGAGCACATAAGTTAGAACACTGAAAAAGTTGTATTCTAAAATTACATTCCCAAATTTTATGGGTGAATTTAACTCAGATGACCATTATATTTACTACTGTGGGCAGGAATCCCTCAGAAGAAATGGAGTAGCCATCATGGTCAACAAAAGAGTCCGAAATGCAGTACTTGGATGCAATCTCAAAAATGAACAGAACGATCTCTGTTCGTCTCCAAGGCAAACCATTCAATATCACAGTTATCCAAGTCTATGCCCCAACCAGTAATGCTGAAGAAGCTGAAGTTGAACGGTTTTATGAAGACCTACAAGATCTTTTAGAACTAACACCCAAAAAAGATGTCCTTTTCATTATAGGGGACTGGAATGCTAAAGTAGGAAGTCAAGAAACACCTGGAGTAACAGGCAAATTTGGCCTTGGAATGCGGAATGAAGCAGGGCAAAGACTAATAGAGTTTTGCCAAGAAAATGCACTGGTCATAGCAAACACCCTCTTCCAACAACACAAGAGAAGACTCTACACGTGGACATCACCAGATGGTCAACACCGAAATCAGATTGATTATATTCTATGCAGCCAAAGATGGAGAAGCTC
>SJYT01027105.1:146217-167210 GCA_006410635.1 Cephalophus harveyi | reverse complement strand
ACAGGGAGGCCTGGCGTGCTGCGATTCATGGGGTCGCAAAGAGTCGGACACGACTGAGTGACTGAACTGAACTGAACTGAAATTGGAATACAAAAAAAATCTTATGAATCAAAATACGGTAGGAAAGGATGGCCAGAAGAACAAAAATGGAGAACAAATAGTAAGTCTTAAGCTCATCTATATCAAAAGTAACATTAAATGTAAACACACTAAATACACTGAGGTAGAGAAATTTTCAGACTGAAAGAGCAATATCAAATGACATGCACCCTACAAAAAATATTTTTTAAATATAAAGACACTCAGAGGATGAAAGTAAGAGGATAGAAAAATATACAACATGAAACCAGTAATTATAAAAAAAGTTTGTGTGCCTATAGAATGGCATAGACTTCAAGAAATTACTAGGGATAAGGGAGAATATGTCAAAAGACAAAAAGGGAAATTTATCATAAGAAATATCAGTCCTAAACATGTGTAACACCTAAATAATCAGCTTCGAAACATATGGGGGGAAAATTGATAGAATAACAGATAAAAATCAAAATATCCAGATTCATATTTGTAGATATTTAACACCCTTATCTTAGTAATTGATATTAATAGAATAAATAAAAACTCAGAAAGGCTGTCAACAAGCCAAACAACAGAATCAGCTAACTTGACTTAAGTGATATTTATAAAACATAACTCCAGCACCTGCAAAGCATACAATTATTTTCAAGTGCACATGGAATGGTCACTGATATAGACCATATGCTAGCCTACAAAATAAGTCTTAGTAAATCCCAAGCCTGGAAATCTTGAAAGTATGCCCTCTGACCACATTGTAATTAAATTCAAAATCAACAAGTTGTATATAGTAAAATTCAAAGTATTTTGAACTTAAGTGGCAGAACCCTAAATAAACCATGGATCAAGCAGGAAATCATTACAGGGACTTCCCTGGTGAACCAGTGGCTAAGACTCGATGCTCCCAATGCAAGAGGCCCAGGTTCAGTTCCTGGTCAGGGAACTAGATCTCACATGTCACAGCTAAGAGTTCACATGCTGCAACTAAAAACTACCCCATGCCACAACTAAAAGATCCTGCATGCCACAAAGATTCCACATGCCACTACTAAGAGTTGGCACAGCCAAATAAATAAATTTTTAAAAAATACTTTTTAAAAGTAAATATTTTATATAAAATAATACTAAAAACACAACACTTCAAAATTAGTGGGATAAAGCTAAAGCGTTGTATAAAAGAATCTTTATAGTTTTAAAAGACTATATTAGAAATACAAAGTTTAAAATAAATGATTTACATTTATGCTTTAGAAAACTAGAAAAATAAAAGCAAATTAAACCAAAATAATTAGAAAGATCATAATAAACCTAACAATAGAAATCAATGTAATAAAAAACATAGAAACAACAGAGAAAATAACATTTTTGAGTCTTTGAAAATGTTAAGAAAATTAATAAAACCCATAAGTACTGGTCAAGAAAAAAAGAAAAAACTTTAGTGCCAATAATAAAAGATGAGACATCACTATAGATCCCCATGTGACTGCAGCCATGAAATTGAAAAACATTTACTCCTTGGAAGGAAAGTTATGACCAACCTAGATAGCACATTAAAAAGCAGAGGCATCACTTTGCCAACAGAAGTCCATCTAGTCAAGGCTATGGTTTTTCCAGCGGTCATATATGGATGTGAGAGTTGGACTACAGAGAAAGCTGAGCACCGAAGAATTAATGCTTTTGAACTGTGGTGTTGGAGAAGACTCTTGAGAGTCCAAGGGACTCTGCAAGGAGATCCAACCAGTCCATCCTAAAGGAGATCAGTCCTGAGTGTTCATTGGAAGGACTGATGTTGAAGCTGAAACTCCAATACCTTAGTCACCTGATGCAGAGAGCTGACTCATTGGAAAAGACCCTGATGCTGGGAAAGATTGGGGGCAGGAGGAGAAGGGGACGACAGAGGATGAGATAGTTGGATGGCATCACTGACTATTCAATGGATATGGGTTTGGGTGGACTCTGGGAGTTGGTGATGGACAGGAAGGCCTGGAGTGCTGCAGTTCATGGGGTCACAGAGTCAGACACGACTGAGCGACTGAACTGAACTGAATATAAAAGGACAATGAATGGACAAAATGAACAACTTTTGCCAGTAAACCTGGTAACTTAGAGGAAATGGATATATTCTTTGAAAAGTATTATTTACCGTTAGTTCCATCCATAGGATTTTCCAGGTAAGAATACTGGAGTGGGTTGCCATTTCCTTCTCCAGAGGATCTTCCTGACCCAGGGATCGAACCCAGGTCTCCCGCATTGTAGGCAGATGCTTTACTGTCTGAGTCACCAGTGAAGTCCCACCAAAGTTGGCTCAAGAATAAACAGAATGGAAATTTTTAATATATTTATTAATGATATTAGATTAAAAGGGAAAAGAAAACATTTTCCAAAAAATAAAACTCCAGAGCTAGATGGTTTCACTAGTGAATTTTATCATATATTTAATAAGGAAATAGTGACAACTTTATACAAGATCTTTCACTTACTAAAGAAAAGAATGCTTCTCAATTCATTTTATGAAGGCAGCATAACAGAATCAGACAAAGATATCAGAAGAAAATATTATTACAGACTATTATCTATTGAGGACAAAAATGCAAAAATTCTCAACAGAATCATATCAAATAGAATCAGCACTATGCACCAAAGATAATACTTCATGACTAATTAGGGTTTATCCCATGAATGCAAGGTTATTTAAACATTTAGAAACTGATCAGTGTAGTTCATCACATCGACAGAACAAAAGAAAAAGTCAAATTAATATCTCAGTACTTTAAGAAGCACTGGAAAAATTCAAACATTTATAATAAAAACCAGAAACAGAAGGGACTTTTCTTAACTTGATAAAAGGTGTACATAAAATATTTACAGCTAACCTACTTAAAGATCAGAAACTGAACACTAAGAGCAGAAATAAGGCAAGAATATCCACTCTTCCTCCAGATCAAGAACAAGGCAATGGTGCCCACTCTCACCACTATTATTCAATGTAGTTTTGGAAGTCTTAGCCACAGCAATCAGAGAAGAAAAAGAAATAAAAGGAAATCAGATTGGAAAAGAAGAAGTAAAGCTCTCACTATTTGCAGATGACATGATACTGTACATAGAAAACCCTAAAAATGCCACCAGAAAATTACTAGAGCTAACCAACAAATATAGTAAAGTTGCAGGATATAAAAGTAATATGCAGAAATCCATGGCACTCCTATACATTACCAATGAAAAATTAGAAAGAGAAATTAGGGGGAAAAAAATCCCATTTACCATTGCAACAAAAAGAATAAAATACCTAGGAATAAACCTACCTAAAGGGACAAAGTGAAAGTGAAAGTGAAGTCGCTCAGTCATGTCTGACTCTTTGCAACCACATGGACTGTAGCCTACTAGCTCCTCTGTTCATGGGATTTTCCAGGCAAGAACACTGGAGTGGGTTGCCATTTCCTTCTCCAGATGATCTTCCCAGCCCAGGGATCGAATCCGGGTCTCCCGCATTGCAGGCAGACACTTTACCATTTGAGCCACCAGAGAAGAACAGGAATAAATCTACCTAAAGAGACAAAAGACCTGTATAAAGGAAACTATAAGACACAGATGAAAGAAATTAAAGATGATGCAAACTTCATGTTCTTGGACTGGAAGAATCAATATTGTGAAAATGAATATACTATCCAAAGCAATCTATAGGTTCAGTGCAATCCCTATCAAATTACCAACTGCATTTGTCACAGAATTAGAACAAAATATTTCACAGTTTTTATGGAAACACAAAAGACCCTGAATAACCAAAGCAAAGGTGAGAAAGAAAAATGTAGGAATTAACCTTATTGACTTCAGACTATACTACAAAGCTACAGTAATCAAGACAGTATTGTACTGGCACAAAAACAGAAATATACACCAATGAAACAAGATAGAAAGCCCAGAGAAAAATCCATGCACCTATGAGCACCTTATCTTTAATAAAAGAAGCAAGAATATTCAATACAGAAAAGACAGCCTCTTCAATAAGTGGTGCTGGGAAAAGAATAAAATTAGAACACTTCATAATACACAAAATAAACTCAAAATGGATTAAAGACTGAAATGTAAGGCCAGAAACTATAAAACTCTTAGAGGAAAACATAGGCAAAACATTCTTAGACATAAGTTACAGCAAATCCTCTTTGACCCATCTCCTAAAGTAATGGATTTGAAACAAAAATAAACAAGTGGGACCTAATTAAATTTAAAAGTTCTTGTTACAGCAAAGGAAATGATAAACAAGATGAAAAGACAACCCTCAGGATGGGGGAAATAATTGCGAATGAAACAACTAACAAAGGATTAATTTCCAAAATATACAAGCAGCTCATACAGCTCAATACCAGAAAAATGGAAAACTCAATCAAAAAGTGGGAGGAAGACCTGAACAAACATTTCTCCAAAGAAGACATAGAGATGGAACAAACATATAAAAAGATGTTCAGCACTCCTGCTTATTCACTTAAGTTCAGTTGCTCCATTGTGTCCAACTCTTTGTGACCCCATGGACCACAGCACGCCAGGCCTCTCCATCCATCACCAACTCCCAGAGTCCACCCAAACCCATGTCTATTGAGTCGGTGATACCATCTAACCATCTACTCGTCTGTCATCCCCTTCTCCTCCTGCCCTCAATCTTTCCCACCATTGCTGCTAGGTTCTATTTGCTAATATTTTATTTAACATTTTATATCAATATTTATAACTGAGACTGTTCTTTAGTTTTCATTTCTAAACATTCTTTGTCTAATGTTGGTATTGACATAATGTTTGCTTCATTGAGAATTTGGAAGCTTTCCTCAAACTTTCAGTTTCTTTATTCTTTAGTTTCTTTTCAATTGTTTTTAGTTGGAATCTCTACTTATTAATAGCCTTGATAGATTTCACCCTGTCTCTTATACACATCTCTTGATTCCAGCTTGAGCTTCCTCCAGCCCAGTGTTTCTCATGATGTATTCTGCATAGAAGTTAAATAAGTAGGATGACAATATACAGCCTTGACGTACTCCTTTTCCTATTTGGAACCAGTCTGTTGTTCCATACCCAGTTCTAACTATCACTTCCTGACCTGCATATATATTTCTCAAAAGGCAGGTAAGGTGGTCTGATTTTCCTATCTCTTTCAGAATTTTCCACAGTTTATTGTGATCCACACAGTCAAAGGCTTTGGCATAGTCAATAAAGCAGAAATAGATGTTTTTCTGGAACTCTCTTGCTTTTTTGATGATCCATTGGATGTTGGCAATTTGATCTCTGGTTCTTCTCCCTTTTCTAAAACCAGTTTGAACATCTGGAATTTCACAGTTCACATATGGCTGAAGCCTGGCTTGGAGAATTTTGAGGACTACTTTACTAGTGGTGAGATGAGTGCAATTGTGCTTCCTAAGGCTCACCTGACTTCACATCCCAGGATGTCTGGCTCTATGTGAGTGTGAGTGATCACACCTTCATGATTATCTGGGTCGTGAAGATCTTTTTTGTATAGTTCTGTGTATTCTTGCCACCTCTTCTTAATATCTTCTGCTTCTGTTAGGTCCAGACCATTTCTGTCCTTTATCAAGCCCATCTTTGCATGAAACATTCCCTTGGTATTTCTAATTTTCTTGAAGAGATCTCTAGTCTTTCCCATTCTATTATTTCCCTCCATTTCTTTGCATTGATCTCTGAGGAAGGCTTTCTTATCTCTTTGCTATTCTTTGGAACTCTGCATTCAAATGGGTATATCTTTCCTTTTCTCCTTTGCTTTTCACTTCTCTTCTTTTCACAGCTATTTGTTAAGGCCTCCTCAGACAGCCATTTTGCTTTTTTGCATTTTTTTTTCCCTTTGGGATGGTCTTGATCCCTATCTCCTGTACAATGTCATGAACCTCCATCCATAGTTCATCAGGCATTCTATCAGATCTCAACCCTTAAATCTATTTCTCACTTACACTTTATAGTCATAAAGGATTTGATTTAGGTCATACCTGAATAGTCTAGTGGTTTTCCCCACTTTCTTCAATTTAATTCTGAATTTTGCAATAAGGAGTTCATGATATGAGTTACAGTCAGCTCCTGGTCTTGTTTTTGCTGACTGTATAGTGCTTCTCCATCTTTGGCTGCAAAGGTTATAATCAATCTGATTTTGGTGTTGACCATCTGGTGATGTCCATGTGTAGAGTCTTTTCTTGTGTTATTGGAAGAGGGTGTTTGCTATGACCAGTGCATTCTTTTGACAGAAGTCTGTTAGCCTTTGCCCTGCTTAATTCTGTATTCCAAGGCCAAATTTGCCTGTTACTCCAGGTGTTTCTTGCTGTTTATTAGAGAAATGCAAATCAAAACTACTATCACCTCACACCAATCAGAATGGCCATCATCAAAAAATATACAAACAATAAATGCTGGAGACAGTGTGGAGAAAAGGGAACCTCTTGCACTGTTGGCAGGAATGTAAATTGGTACAGCCACTCTGGAGAACAGTATGGAAATTTCTTTTACAATCTAGGAGTAAAACTACCACATTATCCAGCAATCCCACTACTGGGCAAATATATCCTGAGAAAACCATAACTGAAAAAAAGACCTATGTAGCCCAACATTCAGAGCAGCACAATTTACAATAGCTAGGACATGGAAACAACCTAGATGTCCATCAGCAGATGAATGGATAAAGAAGTTGTGGTAGATATATACAATAGAATATTACTTATCCATAAAAGGAATGCATTTGAGTCAGTTCTAGTGAGGTGGATGAACCTAGAGCCTATTATACAGAGTGAAGTCAAAAAGAGAAAATCAAATTTTGTATATTAACATATATATACAGAATCTAGAAAAATGATACTAATGAACATATTTGCAGGACATGAATAGCAATGCAAACATAGAGAACAGACTTTGGATATAGTATGGGTAGGAGAGGGTGGAACAAATTGAAAAAGTAACATTGATATATACACATTACCATGTGTAAAATAGATAGCTAGTGGAAAGCTGCTGTACAGACACAGGGAGCTCAACCCAGTGCTCTATGACAACCTAGAGGAGTGGGATGGGGTGGGAAGTCAGGGGGAGGTTTTGGAGGGAGGGGACATATTTGTATTTGTGGCTTATTCATGTTGTTGTATGGCAGAAGCCAACACAATATTGAAAAGCTCGTGTTGATGTATGGCAAAACCAATACAATATTGCAAAGTAAAAAAAAATAAAATTAAATAAAATTAATTAAACTATCCCTAAAACAAATAAATAAAAATAAATTTAAAAAAAGAAAATATCCACTCTTGCAGTTTCTATTTAATATTATACTGGAGGTCCAGCCAGTGCAATAAGACAAGAAAAAGAAATAAATGTCATAAAGATTAAAAACAAGTAAACCTGTTTATATTGTCAGATGATGTTGAAAATACCAAGGAATCTACCCCCCAAAAGTACTAAAATTAGAAAAGGAATTGAACAAGATCACAAGATACAAGATCAATATATGAAAATCAGATATAAATTGGTTATCATTGAAATTTAAGACCTCTTATCTTCAAGAGAAATTGTTAAGAAACTAAAAAGCCATGTCCTACTGGAATAAAATATTCACAAAATATATGTGCATAAAAGACAAATAAAATATGAATGAGTCTTTTGCACATATTACACAAGAGAAGATATAACATATATAATAAGCACATGAAATGATGCACAGTCATTAGTCATCATGGTAATCCACATTAGAGCCAAAATGAGATACTGCTAGGGCGCTGTGCTGCTATGCTGTGCTTAGTCACTCAGTCATGTCCAACTCTTTGTGACCCCATGAACTGTAGCCCACCAGACTCCTCTGTCCATGGGGATTCTCCAGGCAAGAATATTAGAGTGGGTTGCCATGCCCTCCTCCAGGGGATCTTCCCAACCCAGGAATCAAACCCGGGTGTCCCACATTGCAGGTGGATTCTTTACCATCTGAGCCACCAGGAAGGCCAAGAATACTGGAGTGAGTAGCCTATCCCTTCTTCAGAGAATCTTCCTGATCCAGGAATTGAACTGGGGTCTCCTGCATTACAGGCAGATTCTTCACCAGCTGAGATACCAGGAAAGCTCTAGGGATACCAAAATTAAAAGTATGAAAATTCTAAGTGTTGACAAAGATGTGGAACAAATTGATTTTCATACATCCCTAGTGGGTACTACTTTGACCATTTTGGAAAAGAGTTTGGTAGCTTTTAGGAAGTCAAATGTACATTAATCAGGACTTCTCTGATAGTCCAGTGGCTAAGGCTCCACATTCCCAGTGCAGGGGGTCCGAGTTTGATACCTAGTAGGGAAACTAGATCTCATATGCCACAACTAAAAGAGTTCACATGCTGCAACTAAAAGATCCTGCATGCCACAGTGAAGATCAAAGATCCCACATGCCATGACTAAGACCCAGTACAGCCAAATAAGTAAAAATAAATAAATTTTTAAAATATATATAGACATTTATCACATGATTTGGCAGCTCCACTCCTAGGTATTTACCCGAAGAGAAATGAATATATATGTATACCTCCAAAAAAATTTCAAAAATGCTCTTAGTTTTGTTTGTAAGAGTCCCAAACTGAAAACAACTCAAATGTCCATCAAGAAGGGACTAGATAAAAACACCATAGGAGGATCAAAAGGTGATGTCATAGTCAACACTTTTTTTAATTACTGTTTTAAGCAGTAATATGGATGATTTTCTAAAACATATGACTAATGGAAAAGATCAGACAAGTCCTAATACAAGCAAAACAGTTTCTAGTCAAAGAAAATCAGTGATAGGTGCCAAGAGAAAGATGGAGTGACTGACTGCAAAGGGATGCAAGGAAACATTCTGGAACAACAGAAATCTATGTCATGAGTGGGGTGGTGGTAACATGGGTGCATATGTTGTCAAAACTTGTTAAACTATTCACTTAAACATATGTTTATAAATTATAGCTCATTAAGTTTATTTTAAAAAGAATCACTCTGACAAGAACAATGAAGACAGTCACAGGGCAAGGATAGAAGGAAAAGCTATCATGAGGTACGCACAGTAAGTTTACCTCTTCGTTTGAGGATAGAAAGACATTTTTGTAACTGCAATAATGACTCTCTATTCCCAGATAAAGACTAATGAGAATAAAAGCAGTTTCAAAGAACTCAATTCAGCCCTTGGTAGAACAGGCTTTTCTTTTTTTTTTTCATTGAAAGATAATTGCTTTACAGTATTGTGTAGAACAGGCATTTTTAATGTGAAATAAGGAAGAGGACATTAAAGGGTAATGGTAACTGAGTCTTATTCCAGGAGGCACTCTAGCAGAAGCAGGGAAGAAGCACATACTATTCAGAACATTGATACAACCCATTGGTTTCATAGAAGTAGAACTTTCCTGCTTCAGAATTATGAGGCTATATGAATATATTTTGGAGAAAGCAATGGCACCCGACTCCAGTACTCTTGCCTGGCAAATCCCATGGACAGAGGAGCCTGGTGGGCTGCAGTCCATGGGGTCGCTGGGAGTCAGACACGACTGAGCGACTTCACTTTCACTTTTCACTTTCAGGCATTGGAGAAGGAAATGGCAACCCACTCCAGTGTTCTTGTCTGGAGAATCCCAGGGACGGAGGAGCCTGGTGGGCTGCCGTCTATGGGGTCGCACAGAGTTGGACACGACTGAAACGACTTAGCAGCAGCAGCAGCATGAATATATTTTCTCTTTTCAATATGAGTTAGATTGAATTGTCCTGGAGAATAAATGCTTGTTCTTGGGAGAGATGCAAACATATGTCTTTAATTTTAAAGAAACAGATGTGCTCACAAGTCAAGCTGCAGAGCCCTGGATGCCCACTTCCACTCTATCCCTCTTCTGTGAACAGCAAAAGATCTTAGACATCATTGATCCTTTCTCTCAGAGTCCAGACCAAACACCCTAGATCTGAATCTTGGTTATTTGAATGTGGGATAAGAAATACTTTCAAGTACTTGATTTCCTTTGGGTTTTGGCATGAAGACCCCAGGCAGGTGGGTTACGATTATTAAGAGATAAGAAGGAACTAAAAAAAAAAAAAAGGCACAAACCTTGGATCAGAGGAGCAGGTTAACAAATGGCTTGAATCCTTAGGCAACTCCCTTTGGACTCCTAGGTAAACCATATCTAGCAAGAAATTTAAACTTGGCCCCCTTGTGTTTTAATTCCCATGGCAAACTGCTATATACCTTCAGTGAATAACTGTAAATTTCTACAAAGCCTGATAAGATGATCTTGGGGACGCTCAAGCCAAGTTACAAAGGAGAAGAGAGTCAACCCTTCTGAACTTCACAGGGCCTCTGATAGGGGCTTAACTTAGATCTGATAAAGTGTGTTGAATTCCATGAAAACCAAACCTAGTTCAGTGAGCCTGAAAGAAAAAATGAGTAATGGGGAAGAAGCAGAAGCTCCTTCTTTTGGAACCAAAGTGCCAGAATGCTAAGAGAAAGAGGCAAGAAAGATATTCTCAAGCAATAAAAACCAAGAGTAACAAATATTTACTGTATACTACAATGCACCTGGTACTGTTACAAGGCCTTAGGGCATAGCAGCTCTTAGAGTTTCCCAATCACATTAGAAACAGGTATTATTATTATTTCAGCAATAATGAAATTGATGTTCAGGGGATTCTAATAAATTGCTAGAGGCTATATAAATAGTTAATGTTGCATGATGTCAGATTTAAAATTCGAGTTTCTACAGCTTAGAAGTCATAATTTAAAAAAAGAAGAGCAAGTCACAGAATAGGAAAGAGAAATGAATCCACACTCACATAGCAGAGAGTGCAGCAGGCGGAGGGTACACAATATCTATGGTATTAGGCCAGGATAACACTGAAACCTCACTCTTCTTGGATGTGGCAATTAGCTAATTAGCCAGCAGTCACCACTGTTCTGTGAGATCCTTCACTCTGAAATCCTCAGACTAGCTGAAGCCTCTTTTTTCTTGAATCTTAAAATGTAGCTACAGATACCAGCAGAGGTATCGTCTCCATCTGGAAACTTGTTAGAAACGCACATTCTCAGATCCATCCCCAGAGCAGAAACTCTGGTGGAGAGGTTCAGCAAATGCATTTTTAATATAATTTTGTGTTTTTTTGGTCTAAAACAACACAGATTTCTTATCTTGCAGTTATGTTGGTTAGAATTCCTAAATAGACCTCACTTAACTAAAGTCAAGGTGTCAGTAGGGTTGAGCTTCTTTCTGGAGATGCTAGAAGAGAATTCACTTTCCTGTTTTTTCCAGCTTCTAGAAGTCACCTGCTTTCCTTGGCTCATAGCCCCTTATTCCATCTTCACAGTCAGCAGCAGTGAGTCAAGTCCTTCCCACATCACACCACTCTGACCTCCTCTTCTGCCTCCCTCTTCTGCTTTTAAGGAGACTGGTGCTGACTGGACCCATTCAGATAATTCAGGAGAATCTCCCTAGTTTAAGATCAACTAATTAGTAACCCGAATTCCATCTGCAATTTTGTCTGGGCTTAGACTACAGACATCTTCAGCAGCTATATGCAGCCAGCCGGAAAGTGTTGCTGGCCACTCAAAAGTTTAAGATCCAGCACTTAGGCCTCAGCATTTGTCAAAGACTTGTCCCCAGGTCTCCCCAAGCCACATGATTAGAGCCCCAGTTTCCGGAATCTGAAAGAAACTAGACCATAGCTAAAAGGCCTGGGTACAAATGATGTTATTAGGGTGAAATCACAACCACCAGGCTGCAATGAACTTTTCCCTGCTACTGAAGCTTGTCACCTCTGAAATATCATCATTAAGAACCTGGATGGTATTCAAGAGCTAGTATAATTTACAAAGAATCTGT
Source organism: Cephalophus harveyi (assembly GCA_006410635.1). Taxonomy (NCBI): domain Eukaryota; kingdom Metazoa; phylum Chordata; class Mammalia; order Artiodactyla; family Bovidae; genus Cephalophus; species Cephalophus harveyi. Next base: position 155,298 of record SJYT01027105.1, on the reverse strand, counting down.
TAAACAAGCCAGGCCTGTGGAGTTGTTCCGCTACACGAGCATTTTTCACTTTAATGATTCAGTTGAGAAAAAAGGGAACCAGCTCTCCTATCCAGATAGTCGAGCTGAGCTGTCTTTTCTCAGATGCTTCTATGTCTACGACAAAGGCTTCACACTGAAAAATAATGGGCCCTGGTTGTTGGGTCATTGAATATTCCTTTATTCCTCTTAATCTCCGCAGTAACAGAATTTGGATATATGAGTAGCAGAGAGAGATCACCGATAATGCTTTGTCTTGGTTGAAAACATTTTGCCAAAGATGCTGTGCACATTTCCTCAATTAGATTTTTTCATTAAATTTCTTTGTACTTTTCTTTTTTCCTCCAAACTTGAACCTGACCTAATGTTCACCTTGATATTTAGTTGATGCTGACTGGCTTATTTTCTTTCTTTCTTTTTTAATATGCAGTGTTCATAAGAACGTGTTTTAAGAGTTACATGTGGGCAAAAAGGTTACTCGAGCCGAATTAAACCAAATTACAGTAAGTAACAATAGAGGAAATAAGATATTTCATTAAAATGATACATTATTATTATATATTATTATGTATTTAATACAGGACTTGCTATACATCACAAGTGTGTTATTACTATGCATATTTAGGGTAGGAAAGTAATGAAAACAATATTTCATTCTGTAATAGTAAAGTAGTTTTATGGGCAAAATTTGAATGGGAAGCAGTAAAATCAAAAAGTAAACCTGATAATCTCTGAAATAAGGTTAGGATGGGAGGGTAGGTATGGAGAGAGGGTGCTTGAAAGAGATGTGGAAGGAAACAGATAACTGGAAGAGAAAATAAATTCCCATTTGTTCGGCACTAGGTCTGTGTTAGTGAGTGCTAAAGTTAGTGGGGGCTCCAAGCTGTAGTGAACCAGGGTTCACTTTGATGGGGAAAGCAAGAAACAACTGAACCCCATGTTCAAGAGAGTCACCATCATTTCTTGAGTAGGAGGAGACAGTTGAAGATGAAAAATGTGCTAAAATAAAGCAATAAGGAAGTGGTCACAGTCTTAAGGGAATGAGGAGTAGGACAGCCAAAAACTCCAGACAAAATCAGGGTGCTGCAATAAATTTACCCCAAACAAATACATCGAGGCAAGCCCATTTCTCCTTCTCAGGTTCAGAGGGTTATTTTCTCTGTGCACATCGAAATGGCCTGGAAAGTCTTTAACTCTGGAGTTAGGCTTCCAGATTTCTCTTTACTCGGGAATAGAAGCAAAAGAGTACACACTTAAATGGTTCAGGAAACCATGACACAAACATTTCGAGGTATTTAGGAACCATGGGATGTGTGAGACACACACAATGCCTTTGCATCTTAACTAAAATCCAGTGGCATGGGCTTCCCTAGTGACTCCGTGGTAAAGAACCCGCCTACCGATGCAGGAGACGTGGGTTTGATCCCTGCTTCGAGAAGATCCCACATGACACAGAGCAACTAAGCCCGTGCACCGCAACTAATGAGCCTGTGCGCCACAACCAGTGAAGACCACAGGCCCTAGAGCCCGTGCTCCACAGCAAGAGAAGCCACTGCGATGAGAAGCCTGAGCTCCGCAACTAGAGAACAGCCACTGCCCACTGCAGCGAGAGAAAAGCCCACGCAGCAACGAAGACTCAGCGCAGCCGAAAACAGCTACCTAAAAAAATAAAAGTCATTTTTAAAATTCCAGCAGCGTGTGAATCCCACTTTAAGCACAGGGAAGGTATATTGCCTTCATTTGTTCACTTTAAACGACCTGAGTATAATTCACACTGAAGTTGCTATGAAGGAGGAAGTAGGATAGATTAACCTTTCCGTGCCACACCTGGTCTCCGGATTTCCCAACGTGTTAATGAATTTCCTGAGATGGGAGCGTCAGACCTGCTGGCAGTACATTAATCTGAGGGAGCATGCAGCAATACATCCTCCAGACTCAAAGGTGGGTGAACCAATTTAGAACGTGTTAAATCAAGTCCAAGCCATTCCCTAAAGACAGTACCAACTGCAAAGCCCAAAGACATCTGGAAAAGTTACTCTGGCACAGCTTACTCAGGTGCCGCTGAACTTCTAGCCTCCTTTCTTCATCTGCATCTAGAAAATAGGGGATTCGACCCTATGCCTCTCTGAAATTCCTTCAGAGTAAAGAGGAACTATAAACATAACAAGAAGCTATTTCTCAAATGTACCAACCCATAGGTCAGCACCTACTCTGTTCAATATGCCTGTGGAGATACAGATATTTTTAATGAACAGCCTGACTCTAGAGATAAATATATGCTTTTAAAAAGATATCTTGTCATTGAAAGTAACTGAGGATGAGAATCTACTGGGAAGTAAGCATTTTTAAAGTAACTAATTTTTAGATTTTTTTTTTTCTGGTGGAATTCAAAAGCATGTTTAAGATGGGCTGGTGAAAACGATAAGCAGATAAGAAGACAGCACAAAGAAACCTCATTCTTAAAGGGATTTACTAAATTTAAACACCTGAGGCCAAATCCAGTGTGAACAAAACTGGAACGCCCACCTGGGTTGTGTTCTGGAGGAGTCAGGCTAGGCAACGCTTCACAGAAACTAAGGGGCCTCTATGCAGATGTGTGCAGAGTAGGAACAGGAAGAAGGACAGGATCCTGGGAATTCTTCAACCTAAGTATATAAACCCAAGGGATGGAGAGAATTGCAAATAAAATGGAGATGGTTCAGGGAGAAAGAAACTGAAAAGTAGCTTCCCCAGCCCCACTGAGGAGCCTGGACAGTGAGCTAAGCAGAGGGCAGACCTTGCTCTGTCCTGCTCCAAATGATTCCTTTGTCCAAATTCTCACTTCCCCGGGACCAGGGCAGGGAAGACAGATTCTCTTTGTTACTCTAGCTCTAAAATTGAGTGGGATACCAGGCATAGAGCAGAGGGGTTCATAAATGTGCAGACTGAATCGATATGGCAACCATTCAACCCACATGTGAAACCACATGGTGGATCATATCCCCGACACTTAATCTTGGCATTCCCTGGGGTTTCCTGCCCCTCTGCCTTAAAACTTATACCCTGAGGGCTTGGCTTTTTCCAGGAGCCTGCATGGATTGGCAGAAGTTATATATTGTGTGAGCCGCCGTAGGCTATAAGACTGTAGCTTTAATTTTAGGAGATACTATTAGATTACTTGCCAAAAAACTCTACAGCAATTCACATTTCAGAAGTTTATGAGTATACACACTTCCCTGCTTTCCTACCTAAAATTATTATCCTCATTCTAGTTTTTGACAATCAGGTAGGTATAAAGGGAAAGTTAATAGCTGCTTTCATTTGTATTTTATTCACTACTAGTCAATGTGAGCATATTCTCATGTATTTATTGGCAATTTGTATTTGTTCATCTGTAAATTACTTATTCATTTTTAATCTATTTTTCTATTACATTGTCTCTTTTGTTTATTTGTTTTTACCAATTTGTAAAAGTCCATTAAACATGATAGATATTAGCTCTGTTACACATTTTAAATTTGCTTCCATATAAAATTCCTCTGTTAATTTTGCTTATGTTATCTTTGTGTGCCCACTGTGGTGAATTTAAGCATAATGTTAGGCACCTCCCTGGTCAGCCAGTAGCTAAGACTCCATGCTCCTAATGCAGGAGGCCTGGGTTCCATCCCTGGTCCAGGAACTAGGTCCCACATGTTGCAGCTAAGAGTTCATATGCCGCCACTAAAGATCCATGACAAAGATCAAAGATCCAAGTGCTGCAACTAAAGTCCTGGCACAGTTAAGAAAATAAAGAAATTTTTTTTTTTAAGAAAAGGGACATTAGCTGTTTTATATTTTGGTGGAGCAGCAGAGAAACTGACTCAGGGTTAAGAATCAAAGAATGCTGTCCAATCCGTGATGCAGAACCAACCCATCTGGGATTATTACACCCAACACACGTGCCAGCAACTTGCTTCACTGCAACCACAGGGCTAACGTCCCCACGATCGGTGAGCAGGCCTCTCTCTCTTCAGTTGGACATAATAGGGAAGTATGTCATCCTGACCACAAGTTGGCAGCTCCCTTGAGATCTGAGGGTCACCTGTCTTAGGATGTAGCTGAACTTGAGGATGGCAGAACAGGCAAACAGAAGCCAAGCGTGGCAGCATTAAACCACTGCCTGAAACAATCTTGAAGTCAGTGATTCCTCTGTATTCCCTGTTCAATGAAATAACAACTATTCAGATCATTTAAACTTACATCAGGGTTTCTGATACTGGAGCCGAAATGCAGAAGACACCATGTTCTGATACTTTTGTTCATGGTGGACGTTTAAAAATATTTTCTATGTTTCCGACAATAGATCAATTGATCTAGGAAACCACCCATTCTATTTAGGTTTTCTAATTTATGTCGGAAGCACCAAGTAAAATTATCTTATGATGTGTTCTATATTGTCCAGTATTTTCAAATACCTTTTAACTCATTGGTGCAGTTCTTTCAAAGGGAAACAGACAGTGATATTTTGTTGAAAAAGGTGAAGAAAATACTAGAGCTCCACATTGCTCAGATTTCTCAGTGGACCCCAAAGCAATAAGGTTCCACAGAACACCAGGTGAGAAACACTGCTGTAATGCCACCAACCACAGTCTAAGTTCACCCTATAGTTTGTTTTTTGAGAAGGCGATGGCACCCCACTCCAGTACTCTTGCCTGGAAAATCCCATGGACGGAGAATCTGGTAGGCTGCAGTCCACAGGGTCACACAGAGTTGGACATGACTGAAGCGACTTAGCTAGTTAGCTAGCTATAGTTTGTTTTAGTTCTATTTTGCAGATTTTTAAAATTTATTTTTAGATACATAATATATTCATTTGGTTCAAACACCAAAAATATGAAATGTCATTTGGTAAAATATATCTCTACATCTCCCATACCACATTTACCCAGTTCCCTGTCTGGCCAGTGTTATGTTTAATATTCCTATTTCCAGATAATCTTTAAATTAATATGAATATAAAAATTGTATATACTACACAGCTACATATATTCACACACGCCTATATATTTTATTTTTGTAGTGCTCTAGATAAATGGTAGCTTACTGTATACATATATGCATATATGTATATGTATGATATGTATATGTGTGTATATATTTGTATTTGTCAAAATTTTTCCCCTGATAATGTATACCAGTGACCTCTCTACCTTAGAGATAGATAACATGATGTTCTATTATAGATATAGAGCATGACTAATTAGTTCCTTGCTGATGGCATTAAGATGTTTCTGTGTTTTTGCTATTGTAAATAACTCTGTTGTGAATAATCTTGTACACGTGTCATTTCAAACGTACTTGAGCATATCTACAGGATACGTGCTGAGACATGGAATTTCTGGGTGACAGGATAAATACATTTGTAAGTTTGATATATACTTTCCAGTCTCTAATTGCATTAATTTACATTCTCACTATGGTCATTCCCAGTCGTGAATGTCTGTTTCCTCTACTGCCTCACCATTATCTTGTGTTATCGAATTTTTAGATTTCTGCCAATATTATAGAATTAGATTGGATCTGGTTTTTATTTCTGTTTTTCCTTTTATGAATGAGATTGCACATCACTGCCTATGTGTAAGGGTTATTTGAAAGTCATCAGTCATCTTCTGTGAACTTCCATTCTCCTTCTTTGCCTGTTTTGGTTTGTTGCTCTTTTTCTTACTTAGAGTTTATAGAAATTCTATATTTGAGAAGTTAACCACTTATCGGTGATGTCATTTGCAAATATTATTCTCAGTTTGTCATTTGTATTTCTTACTTACAGCATTTTTGCCATGCAAAATATTGTATCTAAATCTGTGTACAAATTAGATTTGTTTACAAATATTTGATGGCTTTTTCATCTTGTGTCAGCTACAAAGGACTTTTCCACTCCAAGGCTAAATACTATTCTCCATGTTTTCTTTTTATTATTATTATGTGTTTCACTTTTGAGACTGACTTTAACAATTTTCCAATTTTCATGCTAAATGTTGTGAGATATACTAGGATATTCACCTACCCCAATATTATTTCCTCTATAGTCCATCTTTTCCACAGTGATTGAGATTAAACCTTTATCATACATAAGGAGTCCATTTCTTGATTTCATAGCATTGATCTGCCTATTCATTTTCCAGTGTCATAATGTTTAACACCTGGAGAAATATGGTCTGTTTTTTAGGTGATAGCTCTGATCTCCCTTCTTGCTTTTCTTTTATTGAGCTTTGATTATTCTTAGTTGAAATGGATCAATTTCTTGAAAGACACAATCTACAAAAACTCACATGAGGTGAAACAGATTTTCTGAACAGGCATACCTATGTATCTTAAATACATTGAATCAATAATTAATTGCTTTCCAAAACAGAAAGTGCCAGATCTTGATGGTTTCACAGGTAAATTCTACCAAACACTGAAGGAAAAAATTATACCAATTCTCTACCATCTTTTGTAGAAAATACAAGCAGAAGAGACTGTCTTATGAGGCCAGCATTATCCTAATACCAAAATCAGATTGTGGTGCTGGGGAAGATTCTTGAGAGTCCCTTGGACTGCAAGGAGATCAAACCAGTCAATCCTAAAGGAAATCAGTCCTGAATGTTCATTGGAAGGACTGATGCTGAAGCTCCAATACTTTGGCTACCTTATAGAAAGAGCCAACTCATTGGAAAAGACCCTGATGCTGGGAAAGATTGAAAGCAGAAGGAGAAGAGGGCGACAGAGGATGAGACAGTTGGATGGCATCACCAACTCAATGGACATGAGTCTGAGCAAACTCTGGCAGATAGTGAAAGACAAGGAGGCCTAGCATGCTGCAGTCCACGGGGTGGCAAAGAGTCAGACACGACTGAGAACTGAACAACAACATTGTAATAAAATAAAACTGATCAATAACTCTTCTGAGCATAGACATAAAAATCCTCAATAAAATATTAGCAAATTGAATCCAACAAGATATATATATATATACCATAACTAAATGGGATTTATTCCAAGTAGCCAAGGTTGGTTCAGCATTCAGAAACCAGTTTATGCAATCCCTCACATCAACAGGCTAAAGAAGAAAAATCATGTCATATCAACAGGTGCAGAAAAAGCATTTGACAAAATTCAACATGCATTTTCAGCAAACTAGGATTAGGCTTCCCACCTGACCCAAATTATCACTGGATGGATATTAAAGTTCTGACTCTCCTCCAGGCTTCCTCTGATATCATCCCAGCAGGGAGGTGGAAGAATAAACTCCAAGGGGGGTGGAAGTCCCAGCTCGCTATGTGGTCTTGACTGGACAACTGAACACATATGCCCACCCCCACCCCAGCCAAGAGAGGTGTTCATTTCAGCCTGGTGAGTTTGGAAATCTAGGGTCTTCTCTCTGCCTTTGCCGGTATTGTGGAGGTGGGAAAAGGACACAGTTCTCTATGACAACTGGCTGGAGTAGAGAGGTTACTCTCTAAAAGTTTTCTGTCTTGCTTAGTTGTACATTTCTTTATCCTTTAACAGGAGAGTGCGGGCTTCTCTAGGGCTTTATCTTACATCTTGGGGTTACCAGGTTCTTCGCTCCAAGTTGGAAGAAAAAAGAAAACCCAGAGCTCTTACCACTAGGCTATTCACTGGGTCGGAGATCTTTAGCCAGATACCCTCTTCACTCCACTTTTCAGAGCTTTATGGTGTTTTGCATGTAAAATCAGAGTGCTTCCTTAGACTCAATGATAGGAAGAGGGAAAAGCACATCTACAATATCTTCCAAAAAGTAGAAATCTTACTAGGTATTTGAAAATTGTTTTGTTGCAAATACAAAATATTTTGTATTTTATATTTAATATTTTATTCTATAATAGCATCTGACAATGTTCTGTGTATATATGAAAGCTATTAATGTGTGCATATTAATTTTTTATCTTTTTATTTGTATTGGAGTATAGCCAGTTAACAATGCTGTGATAGTTACAGGTGGACAGCAAAGGGACTCAGCCATACATATACATGTAACTATTCTCCCCCCGACTCCTCTCCCATCCAGGTTAACACATAACATTTAGCAAGATTCCCTGTGCTATACAGTAGGACCTTGTTGGTTATCCATTTTAATAAAGATGTGTATGTTAGCACCCACACACTGAATTTTTTTGCTCTAGCCTTTTCTAGATATACAAATATATTGTCATAGATTTTTCTTTTTTTCACTTTTTATTACTTTTTTTTCTTTTCTGTTACATGAGAAAGTACCAAATTACAGCATTAATTAATTGTAGTGAAATTCTTTGTCTTCTTCCTCACTTAGAGATATTTTGTCCCTGCTTAAGCCTGATACTGGATTTGGGCTGGAATATTATTATGATATTGAGTGCTTTAAATAAGAAAGCTTTTGATGTTAAATGACTTTATAGACCTAAAGATTTGATGATCTAATATTTTCTTTTTATAATATTTATATAATAAACTATATTATTAGAATTCCTAATGTTGAATCATCCTTGCATTTTCAGAATAAATATCATTTGGACTCAATATATTTTTTAGCATGCTGCTAGGTTCTATTTGCTAATATTTTATTTAACATTTTATATCAATATTTATAACTGAGACTGTTCTTTAGTTTTCATTTCTAAACATTCTTTGTCTAATGTTGGTATTGACATAATGTTTGCTTCATTGAGAATTTGGAAGCTTTCCTCAAACTTTCAGTTTCTTTATTCTTTAGTTTCTTTTCAATTGTTTTTAGTTGGAATCTCTACTTATTAATAGCCTTGATAGATTTCACCTGTGAAACTATCATGTTCAGTAAATTGGGAGAGGAAGCATTTGCCAAATTTCCTTATGTTTTCCTATGAAGTTCAGTTTGTTTACATTTTACAGTCTCATCTATGTATGTTTTGACAAATTATACTAGTTGAAAATCATCTATTTTGTCTGATTTAAAAGTTGTCTTCTTAGAATCAAATAAATTCATTTCCTATGATCCTTTAAATTGCCTTGGGATCTGAATTATTTATGCCTGTATTTTCTGCCCTTTATTTTTTGAAACACATGACTGGTAGGTTCAATTTTTTTTTTTTT
>SJYT01027105.1:4393-129814 GCA_006410635.1 Cephalophus harveyi | reverse complement strand
TGGATGGCATCACTGACTCGATGGATGTGAGTCTGAGTGAACTCCGAGAGACGGTGATGAACAGGGAGGCCTGGCGTGCTGCGATTCATGGGGTCGCAAAGAGTCGGACACGACTGAGCGACTGAACTGAACTCAACATCTTAGTGTATCAATAATGCAGGAAATACGCATTTGTCAAAATTCATTGCATACTGCAATCAGTATCTGTGCATTTCACTATATGTTACTTTATCTCAAAATGTTAAAAATAATTATTTAATAACCTGATCTAAATAATGACAGCTAGAATTTCTTAGAAATGCATTGGCCCTGATACATCTGCTATATTTAGTTCCTATTTTGGAAACTTCTAACATATAGCATGATAAAATATAGGAATCACAAAATTGAAAGTCTGCAGTAGACAATAGCCAACATAAATCAATAAAATGGTCTGGATAAAGCAGTAAGGAGTTGGCCCATGGTGAACTACAGAGAGAATGCCACATTTTAGAAGCCTTCAGATATGGCTCCAGCCAATGTTTGCTTCTTGGATTTGCTGGCCCAGAGTTACTATGTTTCCTGGTTTGTCAAAAGAAATCAGAAATATATATATATGAAACATACCAGCATTTATATTTGCAAAATTAGTTTTAAAGCTAAACACCAAGCAAGACAAACATTGTGTTTGATATAAATTTTAAGCAACATAAAATGACCCTAGCCTTCTCAGCCCCACCTAGATTCCAGTTATCTCACTACAGAATTGCTTTCTAAGATCAAAAGGAAGCAGGAAGAAATAATCATTGCTCAGAAACTAAATGTCAAGACGTGCTTCCTTAATCCAATCAAACCCAAGTTCTTTCTGGTTGGTAATGGAGGGAAACATCGTTTCCAACTCTTTCAGTATTTTCCTCCTTCTTGCTAATGTCCCTTGTCACCTCTCCATGCCAGCCCCAGGAGGCACTATTCACAGTTGAAATCTATGCCATATCACACGCACACACACCTCAAAAGCTGATGTCAGACTTAAATGCTTAAACTCAGCTTTAATAAAGTTTCTGAAGAAAAAAGAACATATAGAAAGATAATCTAATTTGTGAGATTAAGTTATCTCAATCTATTACGTTCGCTTATGATGCCATGGCATTGACAAGCGGATTCTTTCCCACTGCCTCACCTGAGAAGTTGTAGACCTCTGCATCTCTGACTAAATACTAGCCTGCATCCATGGATCAAAGGTAGATTAATCTCACACCCCATTTTTCTTGGGATAATCCTTGGTATATGCATATTTTGTTGGCATAATTATTAATAGCGTCTCTTTAACTCTCAGAGTTGGCCTGGTTTGAAAGACAAATTTTACAGCCCCCCTTGTCAGAGGGCACCTTAAAACTGAAATAACTATCATATCTAGACTTTGAGCCTATAACCAAGAGGGAGGGAAAATTTTTTCTTGCCTATCCATGGCTCACCTTTTACCAATTTCCTAGCAAAAGAACCTATAAATAACAAAGAATTCCACTTCGTTTCTGAAATGATTTTAAAATTCATACAAAAAAAAATAAGCATTGAAAGTCAGTGGACATGTGGCTTGCTGAAACTAAGCATTATCTGAAAAGATTATCTGAGTCCCTAAATCCTTGATTTTAATATGACTGTAGTATATAGATTTAATAATAGATTTGGGAAGACTTGATGGTGTAAAAGCAAGATCTCTGACAAAAGGAAATGGAATTGATAAAATGGGGAAGGAGGAATGAAAGAAAGAGGGCATAAATGAAGTCCTTGAGAAAGCATACCTTTTCCCACCTTAAAGTCAAGATCCTGAGTGAAGTTGGTGGGTTAAAGTTAGTGAAGACTTTACATGTGTTCAGGGGGTCACCAGATCAGAGGGTGCCTGTGCCTTCTGTCTCAGCGCAGAGTTGAGGGGGAGCTACAGGCCTTAGACAGAAACCTCGTACCATCATGGTGTGAGAGCTGCAGAGTGTCAAAGGCTAAGTAAGGCACACAGGCAGGCAGATGAGGGCAACCCATAAAGACTCAGACAATCCAGCTAGTGTGAACAGAACATCAGAAAATCTCTAGAACCTCATTTTCCCTTCTACTTTCTCCATGCAGACTAATTCACGGAAAACTTTTTGTAGACCACCAGCCTCATAAGTTCTCGGACTTATCAGATGTGTTAGTGTCATGACATTGGATATTGCAGCCTAAAAACTAGATAACTTTACCTTTCAAATTCTGCAGCAATTGTAAAATGTAATGCTTTTTTGAAAATATGTGCCTGTATAATTGTATGCTTAGAAGGAAAAAGTATGCAAAGACCAGTGTTCATCTCTGAATGTTGAAATTAAATGTACATTTTTGCAAAGAATTTGATTACTTTTTCCATCAGAAAAAAATAAGTAACTGTTTTTTAATTTTGCACTAAGTGATTGATGTGTGTAGTATGAAATACAGAATTCTTTACACAAAGGTAGAAACTGGTTACTTATTTTTTTAATTTGAAGACTCATTATATTAAAAAAAAAGTCACATCATTTCTCAAAGTAGAACTAATGCAAACACTATTAAGCATCACTCTTTCTAACACGTGATTGTTTTTGCAACACATCTTATACAGTCATCATCAACACCAAGCCTTAGCAGGCATTACTATAAAGAATTAGAATCATGTTTCAATTGTTGGTCTTGTAGAGTAAAATACATTGAAGGCCCTAAATTCCCTTTCTCTGCTTATAGATTGATACATTAAATTGTTCACTGTATTTTAAAAAATAAAAGAGAACAAGAGAGTCTTTAGGACCCCTCATGTGGGACTCATATATGGCTGAGAAATGGGTTGTAGACCAGCCAGCCTTCATGAGTGGTTCAAAAAGGAAACAGATGGCCTGACATGTTAGCCAGAGTCCTTGGCAGATGAGTGATCACATAGGATACCAGTCAGTGACAGAGGACAATGAGCAAATGACCAAGATGAGACGCATCTTTGCGGGTGCAGAGGACAACCATGGGCAAGTGGCCCTGCCCAGTACCGTGAAGTCCAAAAGCCCTTGGAAGCTTAGTTGCTACACTGGGGAGAATGACCAAGAGGGTAAGAATCCTAGTTTCTGACCATGTTTATGTTGAAATGCCTGAAAAATAAAGTTGGCTGAGTTTATCTGGAATCAGGGTAACTATGTTTTCTACTTTAAGTGAAAAAAGGATATGAAATGAAAGCTACATTTTTGGTTTTTAACATTTGAGTCTGTGACCTGTGAATTTCTTACCCACTCTATTGTATTTCCCCAGGTACTCTATGGTTTTTGTTATTGCTTTCCACCTGGTAGCCTAAAAAGCCTAAAAATCTTAAGGAAAAGCAAATTTGGTGACTGGATTGCATCAAAAATATATATATTTGAAGTTGATACAACACCCAGAGAAACCATAAATCTGACCTCTGCATGGCATTTCAAGTAGTAGACTCATTATCAATAATGTTCCCACAATCAGGAAATGTAATTTTTGTCATTTGTTTCAAACTCTGCCCCCACCAAAACCTGAACCTGAACTGCCAAGAATAACAAAATTGACAGATTTGTAATTCAACTCTCCATTTCCCCTTCCTGTTTGTTTGATGGATGTGTAGATTAGCAGTGAAATGGCCCAAGACTAGCAAGAAAATGAGGGGAAAATACCTGGTCGTGGTCTCATAACAGAACTTTACCACTATAACCTGCCCACCTTCTGCATCTGTATCTTTGCTTTAACATGTGCACACAGAGAGGCATGCACACATTCACACACACTCATCCTCTACAAAACAAACCATTGTTCTTAATATTTCTAGAGCAAATACATCTTTAAAATAGGAATCCATTATTTGTACTTTAACTTTTTTAATTTACATTGGTCCACTTGTATTTTTCTTTAATCTCGGGGAGATCCTTTTAAAGAAAAATTGTCCTTGGCCTCCAAAACTCTCAACTAAGCCTCCACATTCTTCTCATAAACACAACATATGGAAGCCCTGTACCTTCCAAGCCCTATACCTTCACACAACAACATCTTGTCCTTCATGGATCTCCCATCCAATTAGCCATCCTCTTCCTTTTCAAGCACCCAAGTCAGAGTACCAGCCTCAGACCTCTGCCATTGCCCGTGCACATGATGGTGGATCTTGTATGCAAGATCTTGTATGCTCCCTCCTCTCAGCCCCATGCATGGGTCCACCGCACATAAATAAGTCACCTGCTATGTGGCCAGATCTCATTCACCATTACCCCTAGACATTGCTCTCCTCCAAGGTCTCCACTTACAGACATTTCTTTCCTCTGACCATAACTCATCTCTTTCCATTTTTTTCTAAATTCCACACTCCCAATGACTGTTTTTTTTCAAGGATCTCTAGATCCTTGAACTCTGTCATGCCTCTTGGATGTCCAAGGACCTTTTTCTGGACTCATTGACTCTCTAACTGTCCTGGACCCAATGGCAGTCATGATCACTAATACTCTACCACCTTTCTTTCAAAGATACTCCAACTTTTTTGCTTTCCTCAATATGGCCCCATTACCCCCTGCCAAGCATCCATGAAAGATACTTCTAGAAAGACAACTTTATTAACCTGGAACAAGTTGTCCTTTTGTGCCCTGTTGGATCTTTCTCATATTTCTTGAGCATGGTATCTAAACTCCTACCTCCAATGCCATCCAGGATCCCCCAACTTCATCCTTACCAAGATCAATCAATGGATTATTGATCTCAAAATATTTCTCTATTTTGCTTGATTCCATCTCTTCCTGATTTGCTCCAGAATTTTTCTCCCTCTGTGTTGCATTTTCAATCTCTCCCCCTCCAAGTTCCTTCAACTAAGTTAAGCATCATGCTAAATTTTCCCACATCTTAAAACACTTCCCTCTGCTCTGACTAGAATGAGATGATCATTTCATGTCTCTTATCTTTTTAATCACAATTTATTGAACAAGGACTCTAATTCCATTCCCCCTTCTGGCTTTTCACCTCTTACATTTAGGACCAGCCTTCCCTTCTCAGAGACCACATCTCAGTGCCTACCCTCCATCATTTCTCTGAAATCTTTGACACTGCTAACCCTGCTGCTGCTGCTGCTGCTAAGTCGCTTCAGTTGTGTCCGACTCTGTGCAACCCCATAGACAGCAGCCCACCAGGCTCTCCTGTCCCTGGGATTCTCCAGGCAAGAACACTGGAGTGGACTGCCATTTCCTTCTCCAATGCATGAAAGTGAAAAGTGAAAGTAAATTCGCTCAGTTGTGTCCGACCCTCAGCGACCCCATGGACTGCAGCCTTCCAGGCTCCTCCTTCCATGAGATTTTCCAGGCAAGAGTACTGGAGTGGGGTGCCATTGCCTTCACTGCTAACCCTAGCCTCACTGAAATTTCTCTCTGATATCTGCTGAAACTGTCCTTCCTCCTACCTCTCTGATCAATCTCTGCCCCATTTTTAGCTCTGCTTTATCTTCCTGCTTCCCCAAGTGTAGGCAGTTTCATGACTATCCTCAGCCAGGAGCTTTCTCTATATATACCCTTTTCTCCAGGGACTATCTCCCTCCTAACATTTTCAGTCATCTCCCAGACATCTTCATTTGAACATCCCATTTAGATATCAAAGTGAGAAGTTGCAAATTTGAATGCATCTTCTTTCCCCCATCTACCACTTTTCCCAGAATTGTCCATTTTTTGTTAATATTCTTTATCATTCTTTATGTCACACAGAGTTAAACCTCAAAGTATTTGCCAAGCCATATATCATCTTTTGCTTCCATATCCAGGCTTTGTCTAATAGCCAGCATCTTCCAAACTTTCTGTCTCTATCTGAAGTCACATTTGTGATGACTCACCTTATATTTTAGTTTAAACTCTTGGTATCACACATTGAAACTCCTGAAATAGCTAAATTGCCTCCCCTCTCATCTCTTCCTTCTCTGAGACAACCCAGATACTTCTGTTGAACTAATCTTTGGAAGGCATAGATTTAACAATACGACTTCCCCTACTCAAAACAGTCAATGGCACCCCATTGTCGTCTTAGTGATAAACTCTCCATTCTGGCATCTGAGGACTTCTACAATATGGCCCCAGCCTGTTTTCCAGTCATTTATTCTACTTATCCTCATGCTCTAATCATTTGAGTAAACTGAAGAAAAATACTGACAAGTTAAAACTGAAACATTTCTCTTTCCCCTTACTTTGTATGTCCTCTGTAAGAAGATTTATCATTTAAAATTATCTACTTAAATGTCCACGTACTCTAGTAAACTTTTTATCTTTAACCTCCTGTCATTCTGTGGGTGGATCTGGATAAAGGAGAACGACAAAGAAACGTATTTCTCAAGAAGCCAAAACTAAGGACTTCCCTGGTGGTGCAATGGCCAAGACTCTGCACTCCCAGTGCAGGGCGTCCAGGTTTGATCCCTGGTTGGGAAACCAGGTCTCCATGCCACAACTAAAGATCCTGCGTGCCACAACTAAGACCTGGAGCAACCAAATAAATAAAATAAATTTAAAAAAAAAATTTTAAGCCAACACTCTTTGTTCTTAAACAGAGTTAGAACACGGAGTTTAAAAAAGTTTAACACAACACCAGCACTAGGTAAATGATATTTATTATTATGGCTATGACTTAGTCTAAACTACATTCTTCATAACTCTGTAGAGATTAAGCCTAATACTTACAAACTTATAGTAATGCAATGAATTCTTGCCCATAGCCAAGCAAATTAAAGTCCACCCAAACCAGTTTTGAAATTTCAAATTCATTTCCAACATTCCTAATCCACAAATTCATCTGTTCATTGGATTCTCCTTTAAACTTATTGTAACATCTTTTTCCCTCATTTAATTAATGAGTTAAACAGCGTCTTTGAGATACATTTATTTTATACATGTATGAGAGCCATGTACCTTCATCACTCTGACTGCAGCTACCACTGAGGATGTCAGATCTGCCAGCCACTCACAGAGCACACCAGCAGCCACTCCAATGCTACACACCTAAAGCCTTACTTAGCCTGCTGGCACCCATGGTGTTTTTGAGTAAAGGAGCTTCTACAGCTACCTTCATCTTTTCCCAGGGGTTATGGTGAGGTGGCATCGAGTTAGCTTGGGGGTAAATATAATATTTGGGCTTCCCTGGTGGCTCAGATGGTAAAGTGTCTGCCTGCAATGCGGGAGACCTGGGTTCAATCCCTGGGTTGGGAAGATCCCTTGGAGAAGATAATGGCAAACCACTCCAGGACTCTTGCCTGGAAAATCCCATGGACAGAGGAGCCTGGTAGGCTACAGTCCATGGGGTCGCGAAGAGTCAGACACAACTGAGCAACTTTATTCATTCAAGTATAATATTTAGGACCCTAGCAGCACCCTAAAAGGCTATATGAGTTAGCACACACTGTTCCTAAAGCCTCTAATATGTGTCAAGGGAATCTCTTAAGCCCTAGGAAAAATCCAGTTCATCATAAGGAAAGATTTTACAGATAAAGAGAACTGAATTGCAATCCTAGAAAGGTGAGTCTTGCCAATACCAATCAAAAAGCAAGTCAGTGTGAGAAGTGGGGTGGCAGTCTGTGGTCCAGAAGGTCCAGCACCATTGGAGTATTGCTGTGTGTCCAGTCCACATGCTCTACCTGAGCCATCCCATGGTTTCAGTGAATTCAGCAAAAGACAGATCCCTTCTTGGAGGTGGGGAGGGGTGCATTTATCCTTCCCAGAAACCTGCTGAGAAGAGCCGCTGTTATAGCTGAACGTAAAACTAACAGGTCTCACTGTTTCGAGCCTGAGCAAAGGACAGTCTAGATCTAAGTGCTTCCCAAAAGTCAGTCAACTCATTATCACTTCCACCCCTTCCCTGAGAACCTGGGGGACAAGGGAGGTATCTGCATATGATCCCTGAATGTCTCCAGCTTTTCCTAAACATTTGGCCAGAAATAGACAGAAGAGAGTGCTGTGTATTGGCCACTTAACCTACTTCATCCCTACCCTATTAGGACAACAGTGCTCTGGGTGTAGCCCACACGCACGCTCCTTTCTAGCCTTGGACAGCTGCCAAGGATGCTGTCAGCAAGCCCAATTCTAGAGTTACCCCAGAACAATAAAATCTGACTCTTCCACTGTGTGTCTCTCAAAGTCACTTAATTTCCCCCTTTTTCCCATTAGTTCACATTATAAAAACATTGTTCTAGTTTAGGTGGAATTTTTTTCCTGCTTCATTACACTTGCTTTTTTTTTTTTTGGACTTCCCTCCGCTATATCTGCAATGAGTACACACCACCTCCCTAGCAGCCTCTCTGCTTTTAGCAATAATTTGCACATAATGGAACAGCCAGAGGGGGTTTGATCAATGACCTCTGTCTCAGAGATGCTGTTCCTAGGGAAACACATCTGCCAACATAAAGTATTGGAGCAATCACAGCTCAGTGAACGCAGTAATAAGCAACTGTTACTCTGGCGCCATCAGTCATGTTCAGTTACAGACCTGAAAGGAAATGGCACCTCAGGGAGCAATGTCCTTCCATAAATTTGGGCAACAATGAAGAATGATTTGCAATCAAGTAATAAAAGGCCCAAAAAAGGTCCACCATGCATACTAACATCCAGTATAGCTGACAAAGGAAATAAAAAACCTTGGCATTGTTTGCTCGTTATGTAAACTACACAGCTGTCCAAGCAATTAAGATATGATTTTGGGAATTCTCTCGTAAAAATTTGCTAACAGTGCTTCCACTTGTGAAAGTGACATTCTTCTTTATCAGTAAAGTGCATTTCATTAAGGTAATGCAATTTCATCAAGCTTAATAGTAGGAATTGCTTAACCTTATGGCAAGAGTACGTAAGCAACATAAAATTAATGTCACTCCTCATGTGGGGGAATAGATCTGCATCAGTGACAGTGTTGATCCAATAATAAAGAAAGCCAGTGGCAGAGCCTTCAGGTCCAGGGGCTCTGGGGGCAAACAGCTGCTCCCTAACTCACATGTTAGAAATCTGCACCGGCAATAACACAGTTAAATGTTAACCTTCATGCACAGTGTTAAGCTAGAAGGAAAGAAACTACTGAAGATAGGTGAGAAAAGGGGGCTGACTTTAGAACAAAATAGGGCACTGATATTACCAAGAAGAGGCACAGGCTTGCTAAGCGATCAAAAGAAATAAAAAGAAAAGTAACATTCCCAACCGAACTGAGTTGCATCCGTCCAAGACATAAATGACCCCTTCAGTTTGTTGTAGACCCCACAGCCATTATCTCTTAACGCTGGAGGTCTTCTCTGGACACTGGATAGTGGATGGAAACAGGAAGTCCTTGCCAAGAAGGATTCCATTTGGACTCTTCACTTGCACCAATTCAAGCTAAGCTGAATTTCCCCGTCACAAAGCAAATGCTATTATAGAGTTCCCACAGGAGAGCTGGTACTTGAAAATCACTGTCAATAGAAGAAAGAGCCCTTCATCTTCTAAACAGAGCCCAAAAACATGGTTACCTTGAAAAGTTTCAGCCTTCTCCTCAATGTGTACTTTCATCAAAATTGTTTATGATAAACACAATTGATTCACTTCAAATCTCCTTCTCAAATTTCCATAGTAAAGGAGTGGGGAAGTAGAAAAATGAAAACAAATAATCTAGATTATCTCCAGATTATGCAATTAACAGCCAAATGATTAGATACTCATCCTGCAAGGAAGCTCACTCCTTCTCAACTGAATACATAGTCACTGCTCACTATGTGTTTCCAGATGTGAGCATGATGGAGGCCCTGCCTTCAGGAAGCAAGTGGTCCGATAAGGAAGACAAGCGTGCAAATAAAGAGAAGGTTGAATGAAATGAGCGGCACTTTGATTTGGTATCAGCGGTAGAGAGGAGTGCAGGTTTAATTTTGACTGTGGGGTAAGATTGTGAGTCTCCATGACCACGGTCGCATTTATTGATGAGCAGGCCATCCCAGAAAACGATGCTATCATGGAGTCCTTTGAGAAGAGGGTAGAGATTGTTAATGAGATGCACTGACAGATGTGGCTGGATTGAGAACTGAGCCAGATCATGGAAAGCCTTGAATGACTCAGGGTTCTTTGGGAGCCAGATGGCACATTTAGATGAGATCATCAAGGAAAGGTTAATAATGGGATATTTACAGAAGTGTGGGCAGGATTAAGGGAAAGTAACAAGGGAAAGTGAAATAATCTATAACTACCAAATACAGGGAGTCCTTTTCGCCCTGGAGGATACCGAAGATGGAAGAATTCAGAAACCTAAAGAAAAATTTATAGCTGTGGCTATAGGATTCAGTGTCCCAGAGAGAGCTGCGGTCTTAGAGGGATACATTCCAGCAAGGAGGAATGCACAGGAACAAATACTTTGATGACTCTCTCTCTCCCCCAAAGGGAAGCCAGAAGGCAAGGGAGCCCACAGTTTCAGTCAATAAATGCCAGTCCCAACGACAAAGCACAGGGGGAAAAAAAAAAAAAAAAAAGATAGTGAGTTGGTCTAGAGAGACACATGGTAAATATCCAGCAAAGCCTAATTACCATGATAAGAAATTTAGACAGGGTTTAACCACTTTAGTTATAATTCTGGTATTAATTCTATGTGAGTAGGACTGTAAGATTCTCATTTTAGATTATGAGCTATTTAAAAGCAAAGCACTGTGTCTTTATCATTGTTTTATCCCCTGCATCTCATGTAGGCAGGCACAAGTAGCAATGTGAGAATATTAGTGACTAGCAGTTAAACAAGACTGATACTGTCAAGCCTCAAATACCACAAAGAATTTTTGCTTATGGACTCTGGAAACTCACAATAGTCCCCTCAATAAGAAAAACAACAGTAAATGGATGTCAAAGTTCATGGCATGCTACTTTTGCCGTACAATTTTAGGTCAGCCCTGGGTATATGACCAAATCCTGAACGGACTAGAGTTTTACCCTGGCCACGCGTCTTCTATTGCAAAGGGAAACCAAAAGCAAGTCACTGGGCAATAAGGCCACCAAATTGTTAAACTCTATATTGTATGCTGTGCTTAACATCAGTTTGGGTCCACCGAGAGAATAAAAGCACACTACACTGGCTCCCTCTGCCTGCAGAGAACGGGAGACAAGGGTCACTTTTCCCTGGAGATGAAAAGGGAAGGATAAGGGTAGCAGCCTTGTAGTACAAAGAGCCTTGGGCTTGTTATGAGCGGCTCCAAGTTTGGGGCCCAGAGCCACAGTATATGACTAACATGACCATCAACTCTCTGAACCTCACTGAGTTGGAGCTGCTCACAGGTCAGGTCAAGATAATTCCTACAACCAAAGTTGTAGCTAGCATAAATGAAATACCATGTAGGAAAGCGGTTTATAAACTGCCACACAGCATGCAAGTAGAAGGTATTATTCTGGCCACGGCTTCCTAGCATTCAACAATTATTCAGCCTCTGCAGAGGCATCCTATCAACTCCTCTTCCCCCAGTAATAAGTAAAAGCGTAAAACTAAACAA
This sequence comes from Cephalophus harveyi, assembly GCA_006410635.1. Classification (NCBI taxonomy): domain Eukaryota; kingdom Metazoa; phylum Chordata; class Mammalia; order Artiodactyla; family Bovidae; genus Cephalophus; species Cephalophus harveyi. The sequence continues at coordinate 118,347 of SJYT01027105.1, read as the reverse complement.
TCTGGGGATTAACAAGTTTTTCTTGGACATTTCTTTCATGACTTTTACAGCACATAGGAGAGAAAGTAATCAGACTTTTCAATTGTATTTTATTTATTCTACCTATAAATGAAGCCTGTTGTCTATTGTTTGATTTATTCAGGTTACTCTGTCAGTTTTGCTAAATTTTCCATCAAATCCACATGGGCAATGAATAGCTAGCTACCACTTTTAATTCGTCATGAATGCCCACAGAATGTTATGCTTCAATACCCTATACTAGGATTCTCAAGGCAGTCAAATGATGGAGATGATGGACAATAAAAATATAGCTGTGGGAGATAACTATACTATGGGAAGTTTCATCAAATATGTTGTATGATCAGGGGTACTAGAATGTTAAAGCAGTGGTAGTTCTTTGTCAGAAATGTTCAGTCAACTGCTATTTTTGTTTCTGTTTTCACTGAGATACAGCTGACATATGACATTGTATTAGTTTCAGATTTATGACTTAATGACTCAATATTTGTATATATTACAAAATGATCACAATAAGTCTAGTTAACATTTGTCACCATATAGTTAACAAATTTTTTTCTTGCAATAAGAACTCTTAAGATCTACTCCCAATAACTTTCGAATATGTAATACAGTATTAGCAACTATAGTAAATAAGCACGCTGTATATTATATCCCCAGGACCAGTTGATTGATTTATACTTATTTTATCACTGAAAGTTTGTACCTTTTGATCTCCTTCACCCATTTCACCCATTCACCCATCCTCTGTCCCAGCCTTTGGGAATCACTAATCTTTATAGTTTTGGTCTTTTTAGATTCTACATATAAGTGAGATAATAAAGGATTTGTCTTTCTCTGTCTGATTTATTTCACTTGACATAATGCCTTCAAAGTCCGTCCATACTGTTGCAGGTGGCAAGATTTTATTCTTTTTTATGGTTGAAATATACATACACACACACACACACACACACACACACACACACAATTTCTTTATCCATTCTTCTATCAATGGATACTTCGGTTGTTTCCATGTCTTTTCTACTATAAATAATGCTGTAATGAGCATGGGGATGCAGATATATTTCTGAGATACTATTTTCGTTTTCTTTGGAAAAATACTCTGAAGTGTTTTAAATTCTCTCCCCCTCATATGCTTCCACCATTATGACCATAGCTGCTGCTGCTGCTGCTAAGTCGCTTCAGTCGTGTCTGACTCTGTGTGACCCCATAGACCATAGCAGTCAGCCTTTAATAATGGCCAAATCTGTTGATTTTGCTTTCATCTTGATATCTGTCTTTATGAGGCAGAATAATGTAGTTTTAATAACCGCTCTCTGGAGCCATATGGCCTGGGTTCAAATTCTGTCTCTGCCATTACAAGTCACATGACCACAGAAAAAAGTTACATAACCTGGTTATGCCTTCATTTCCTCAAATTTAAAATGGGAATAATAAGAGAACCCACTTCATAGGGTGGTACAGTGCCTGGTACATGGCTTTACAAGTAGTACAGTGCCTGGCACATGGCTTTACAGGTAGTTTTTAATTTAAAAACTGCTTATGATTTCAAAAAATAAACATTTTGACAGTTTTCTGGATCTCTGTAAACAATTCCTTTATTTCTAAATAAGAACTTGGAGACCTTCTTTCTAAATCAGTGGTTTAATGCATCGTTCTCCAGGTATGTTGGTTTCAAATTCTAATGTTGCTAAAAAATTTGCTTCTAAAAATTTGTTCATGGACTTTAATGACCACCATGGAAAATTCTTTCACCAAATCCACCAACAACTCTGTCAAAAGACCTAGACTCTAGGCCAAGATCTCTGCCATAGAGAATTGGGTCACTAACTAGCATGTGTGAGAAATTCATTTAACTTTTTTGCATTTGAACATCCCTAAATTCAACAACACTGAAAGAGGAGGTGCTGGGACTTGGAAACAAACCTAAGAGTGCTTTCAGGGATTCAGACACAAACAGAAATGTTCAGAGATGACAATGGGTGTTGCATTCCCTCATTAAAAAGTCAGCAAGACCAACAAGGACCTACTGTATAGCATAGGAACTACACGTAATATTTTGTAATAACTTCTAAGGGAAAAGAATCTGAAAAAGAATACATATATATATAGTTGTTTAGTCACTAAGTCATATATGACTCTTTTGTGACTCCTTGGACTGTAGCCCACCAGGCTCCTCTGTCCATGGAATTTCCTAGGCAAGAACAAGAGTGGGTTGCCATTCCCTTCTCCAGGGGATCTTCCCGACCCGAGGGTCAAACCTGCATCTCCTGCATTGGCAGGCAGATTCTTTACCACTGAGCCACCAGAGAAGCCCAAATATATATATATATATATAAAATACATTCATAGGGTTGGCTAAAATGTTCATTTGGCTTTAAGTAAAAATAAAAGACATACTTTTCATTTTCACCAAGAACTTGATTGAACAACATATTCACTAACTGAATGAACTTTTTGGCCAATCCAATCATAACAGTGTGTGTGTGTGTGAATCGTTGTGCTATACACCTGAAACTATCACATTGCAAATCAACTATGCTCCAATAAGTAAATAATTTTCCCTCCTCCTCTCCCCCCCAAAAAAGACAAGAAGACATTGCTGCATAGCCTAACTACATCTGCTAGGTAGAATCGCTGATTCAACATTATTATGCCCAGGAACTTCTCTTGCTTTACATTTCAGAAAGGGTGAGTAACATGGGATGGACCGAAGTGTGAGGAAAATAGCCTATGAGAGCAATTTGATTTGAAGGCCCTCATTCTTCTCTGCTTTTCAACAAGAAATGAGACGTCATTCACTATGAAACACATAGCATGATACCCCTCTCTGGGTATCCCCGCAACCTAAAGGATAGAGAAGATACCCAGAAAACTCTTAACTGCCCTTAATAACGGAAGCACCAATGTGGAAGGATGTTAAAGCCCAAATCTGAGGTTATCGGCTCATTTAGGACAGCACCCTTAAGGCACTCTCACCACAGGCTCCTGCTCCTGGGCAGCTCCAGTCCACCTAGAAGCAACTGTGATAGAATAGAAAGGACACTGGACAAAGACTCAAAGGACCTGGATTTGAAGCCAGTCTCACAAGTTCACCCAACAGAAAAGTATTTTTCAGAACTTTGGAGTCTAGAAAAAATGGATGGACAGACTTGGACATAAAAGCTATGCATCTGAGGGTCTGTGATCCCTGCTGACTCCGCTTTACCCAGAGCTAACTATGGTATCATTGGGCTTCACTGGTAAAGAATCCACCTGCAATGCAGGAGACCTGGGTTCAATCCCTGGGAAGATCCTCTGGAAAAGAGAGGCTACCCACTCCAGTATTCTGGCCTGAAGAATTCCATGGACTGTATAGTCCATGGGGTCACAAAGAGTTGGACACAACTGAGCAACTTTCGTTCAAATTGGTGCTTTTGAACTGTGGTGTTGGAGAAGACTCTTGAGAGTCCCTTGGACTGCAAGAAGATCCAACCAGTCCATTCTAAAGGAGATCAGCCCTGGGATTTCTTCGGAAGGAATGATGCTAAAGCTGAAACTCCAGTACTTTGGCCACCTTATGCGAAGAGTTGAGTCACTGGAAAAGACTCTGATGCTGGGAGGGATTGGGGGCAGGAGGAGAAGGGGACGACAGAGGATGAGATGGCTGGATGGTATCACTGACTCGATGGACATGAGTCTGAGCAAGCCCCAGGAGTTGATGATGGACAGGGAAGCCTGTCGTGCTGCAGTTCATGGGGTCGTAAAGAGTTGGACATGACTGAGTGAATGAACTGAGTGACTTTCACTTTAACTTTTCATGATATCATTATTCTCATTTCTTAATCAAAGATGAGAGAAGCACAGAGACGGGGCAAAACACAGGCTGACACATTAACAGGTATGGGGCATTAGGATCTGGACATCTTTGGGGGGCTATGATTCTTCCACACCAGTACTACGTTAGGGTGAGGGGGATGTTTAACAACCTTTCACAAAAAGTGTCAGACTACCATTCAGGGAGGTCTTTCTGCGAATCAGGCTACCAGCACTAAACGCCTCTCCTCCACAAGGAGATACCAAGGGTCTCTCCCACTCCCATCATCAGGACCCTCAGAACTCAAAGCCAGGAATATCAAGCCAAAATAGAAGAATTCAGAGAGATCAATGACTCACAGACAGTAAGTCAGGCAACTAGACTTAGGAACACATATTGAGCTAAGCATCCATAAGTTCTAACTAACTTAAAGACTCTCCTAGGAAGTGACATTAGACAAAAGAATCTGGGAATACAAACCACCCCATAATGTCCTAGATTAATGCTAACCCCTTGACCACACTGTCAGTTTCATCACCCATTGCCTTTGTCAACAAAAACTATAAAGTGATCACTGATATGAAATCAATGTAGTATCATTATAGTTCCAGAACTTAATATCCAACATAGAACGGATGCTCAACAAGCCTACAAAAAATACTGAATGAATGAATGCTATTTGGGGGCCTATTCTCTCACAGCTACACAAATGATAATATTTTATATGATTTTTTTTTAATTTCTATAATCGCACAATTTTTAATGAAGATCAACAACCACTGTGATGAAACATATGCTATACATTAATAAAGCTGTACGTTCACATCATGGGATAATGCATACATGTCTAGATGTGTGTCTGTGTCTGTGTGTGTGTGTGAGAGAGAGATTTCATAATGTCATTAAGGAACAGTTAAATCCTGCTCTGCTCTATAATAAATGACTAACGTGCCTGCATATAGCCAGGAGTTTTAAGTTCACACACCTATAGAGGGCAGACAAGCCACAAAGGCAGGGATCAGGCAGGACAGAAAGCAAAGCTGCCAAGTGTTTACTTCTCAACCAGACCAAGCTGGTCTCCAATAGCAGTCACTTCACAAGGTTGTCAAAAGGATACAGAACCATATAAAATGCTTTGCTAACCAACTAAAATAGACAACAGAACACCTCCCTGGACTCTGTAAACAATATAGCATAGTTCCTTTACTCAGACCAGGAGGGGGGTATTGTCTGGGGTCCTCCCCAGACATCCTGTGATTCTAAAAAGAAAAGAGTTCTCCCCAAGTGAAAGCCAGCAGAGTAACAAGGGAAGCGGTAAGACAGGTGATTAATTCTTTTTAAAGCAGTAAACCGACAGATCTAGGGGAAAACAATCTGTAGTACCTAATGACCCACCAAAAAAATGGTAGTGATCTATCATCTATCAAGGGAGTAGAAGTGGAAAGTAACGGAACTTGTTTTAATTATGACAATTTAATTTTTACAAGGCAATAAAGACTATAGACATAACAATTATTGAAGTGTAGTGCACGCATGCATGTGCATGCACACACCCAATATCATTAATTTATATAATGACACAGCAATGAGAATTTTGTTTTCGAGGGAGGAGACATTTAAGTTGTTTTTTTTTCTCCCTGTAATTTTACAATTTAGGACATTAACAATCTAGGTTCTGAGGTGAAAATTTTAAATAATGGTCAATGCTACTATAATTTTTGTCAGCCACTTATGCCATAAGTTAAGATATTGAATATTTGGAGGAAATTTGCAACTAAAGATCAAAATCTTCCAAGTCTCTGTACCTAATGGAAGAAGCTGAATGAGAAGGGTTTTTATTAATCACAACTTACCTCCAAACCATTTATTCATTCACAGTCTTTTTAGCTCAGACTCTGATTATAGAATTTTTTGTAATTTTTTAAATTTTTAATTGAAGGTAATTGCTTTACAGAATCATGTTGGTTTCTACCAAACATCAACATGAATCAGCCGATTAAATCAAAAAGTTGATATCTTCTCTCTCTTTACAGTATTAGCTACTCCACCCACCCCTGGGTCTTTGTATCAGAGACTATTTGGAGTACAGAAAAACTGAGGCCACTCATCTTAGACATTTGATCTTTTAACAGTGCAAATTAGTTTCCAAAGGATTGTCCTTTAGGGTACAATGCAGTGTTTTCAATTAATTTGGTACCTATAGAAATTTGGGGACTGTTTGTTGCTTTTCCTATGACAAAATAACAAAGCTTTAAATTGGAAATTCTCCTGCTAAGACCCCATTTCACACTATAGTGCTGAATGTTGCCATTAGTATTTCTTTCCCAAACACAAAGCTATATACAAAGTACAGCCTTTATAAAATGTTCAAAAAATTTTTTTCATTTCACCAGTAACTCATGACCCAGTTGATCCATGAAAAAAATGGCTTATCCTGGAAGAAACAACAAAAATCACAACAAAAACCAGGGTGCTTTAGAAAAGACAGTTTCAAAGCCTGGAGTTTTAAAAAGAAAAAAGAAAAAACGCACACACAAAACAAAACAATTAATACATCAGAGAATTCAGTCAGGGTTTTGTAGCATTACAAGCTTTCTCAGCTATAAAGAAACATATTGAATGTTTAGAGCACAGCCCATTCTTCACTGCTTCAGTTGTTTCCTTTTGTTTACAAGTCTCTGCCATCCTTCTTTGTGAATTGAATGCTAAACTATCTCTGGAGAGATGTTATATTGCTTACAGAATGCTTCAGCAGATGGTGCTTCCTGTTGCAACAGAAGGCTGTGATTATACCTGAACTCTTCAAGAACTCTAACACTGAAAAACAAGATAAATGAAAGTCTTGAAAAGTTTTATCTCTTCCCTCCCTAGCTATATAGATGCTCAGCCAACCACCGGTCCTTCTTTGTCAATTTACCAAATAGAAGCAACTCTCCCCACCTCATCCCATCTCCTCCAAACCAAGGAAGCCCTTTTTTTTTTTTTTTTTCCTCTAATGGCTTACATCCCCTATCAGCAGAATTTGTTTAAGAATTATTAAGAGTATTGCTGATTCAGATGCCTGGTCACTGTGCATTCGGATATTTGAACAACCCATTATAAACAATAAAGAAAAGGGAATAGGTCTTCATCAGGAAGTGTCTATAAAAATAAATTGAAATACTGAGAAGGCCACCTGGTGCCAAAAATTCAGGGCTATTGAGAAATTTATCTCCACACATTTTGAGAGAAATTGTCCTTTTCGAAAGACTCTTGTACGCATCCTTTGCAGTAATACCGTCATCTTTGAAACTGAACAGCACTTCTTGGTGAGTCTCAAGGACCTGTCACTTTACCCTTGAACCTCTTTTCTATTTTTCTCTCCCTAAATGTCTTTCATGCATTTCCTGCCATGATCCGTTTAGTTCACTGTCTAGAGTGAAGGGTAATTCCTAATTTGTCTTATCCTGCCTCTGCATTCAAAGGAAAAATGTCACAATATATAATAAAAGCAAGAGGGGAGAAACCACATACACACATAGTTGCTTCATAGATATAAATTGGAAGATAGCAGAGTTCCTCTTTAGAACTCTGCTGATACACAGCATCCTGAAGCTTTAAGCCCTTTATTTGTATGATGCACTGATCTGGCCTTTCGTTATCCCCACAATTAACCCATGAGCCAAAACTCTTCCCTCCCATAACACAAAACACTCACTCTTAGGGCTCTGCCTTCTCATGTGACAATGGATGAGAAAGAAACAGGCACGCTGTAGCCAAAGTGAAATGCAGCCTTCTAAGGAAATTCATCATGTGGAATTTCAGAGCTGAAGACTATTCAAACAATCATCCAATTCATACCCCTCATCTCAGAGGGGAAATAAAACCCAAAATGTTTATTGATTTACCCAACACCATAGAAAGAGCCAAGACTGTCCTAGAACTTAAGTCTAGTTATTAAACATATCACCAGCCCTGGTCTTAAATATGCAAAATCTCACAAATGCTGGAATGAGTAAAGCATTAAAAATTTCAACTGATCTCTGGATTTGGTGCATCAGTACATCTAGCTACCACCTTTATGCACCTTTAGCTGGTAAAATCAACCGGCAGACCCTTCTTGAGTCACTCACTACCTGCTTGCATCCAAGGTCACTGTCAAGGTCAGGAACTGGGGACATAGTGATAGTCTATTTATTTATGTTCAAGGAGAATAAAAATTTTTATTAATATGGTTTACCCCAATTAAGACTAGCAATATTTCAAGGACTCAATAGCCATATTTCGGTAGTGGCTACTATGTTAGCACAATTCCATAGAGTTTGAATAACAGTGTCCAAAAGTTATAATGCTTCTTTCTGATACATTTCTTAGCTAATCATAAAAAAGCCAAAATATGCAATGTCTGTGCCTTTCTTTTTTTCCTGCTTATCCCAATATGTTCTGGCCTTATGCCACCCCATGGTTAATACCATACTCAGAGTATTTAGAAATTAAATCTTTTTTTGTGTGTGTGCTACAGAAGTTTTGCTTCCCTTTCATTATTGCAATAAAGTAAAAGGCTTTCCATTCCTGCTACCACACATCTTAAATCTTCTATCCCCTAAAAATGTATAGGCCCAGCATGTGCATGTTGTCAAGCAGACTCTGTGCCATTAGAGCCTGCGCCAATAAAAAGGAAGTTTATTAATAACAAAGGGCAACATGGCAGATGGGAGAATCTAGGTTCATCCCACTTGGAAACCAAAGACCAAAAGAAATGTCTTATGGGGCATGTTGGAAAAATGTCTCCAAACTCCGCCAGCTGACTTCCTTCTGTTCCCTGGTTCACCTGAGCTGCTGACTGAACATGAAACTCGAGAGCTGCACGTTGGTGAGAAAGAGCTCAGGCTAAACCTTCTGCGTTCATCCCAACTGCAGGATTCTCAAACAAGAAACTGTTAAATATCAGGGAATGAAGAGGAAGGGGCGATAAAGAATAGTGAGAAAGAGTGAGAAAGAAAGAAAGGAGGGAAAATAACAAGAAAGGATATAGAGAAGTGACAAATTATGCAAAAAATGCATCTCTACTCCAGAAAAAAGTTATCTTTGCAGTACTGCCACCCAGCGTTTCAGGGGGCCTGCCCCAAGCCCCGGTACTTAGAGGCCCCTGATCTGTAGGCTTTTGGCTGTAACATCCCTCAAAGGAAATATCTGTGGGCCCATAGGAGAGCCCACCTGAGACCCATCCACCTTCCTCCTTCCAGATAATGCTGTGTGTATCCAGGAGCCTAGAAATCCCTGCCGATAAGACCCTCAGGTGCCCGGAGGGTTCGTGAGGGCCTTTTCTTCTGTCTGCATGATGATGATGATCCCTGGGGCTGCTCAGGAGTGGCCAGAGCAGCTGTCTGGGTAGAGAAATGAAAGGGGGCTTGATAAGGTGGGGGCATCCCTCAGCGAGCACGCAAAACAGTTCAGGATTTGGAAGGGACTCAGAAGCAGGAAGGGAAGGGATCTTCATGTTCTGGACCCACAATGTTAGGGCCTGGTGACCTTTTTCACATAAGGCAGTCAATCCAGCCATGCAGTATTTCTACATTTCTCATTGGGAGAAAAATAGGCTGGATTAGACCTTCCTGTAATATTTTTCTTCATGGGAGGGTCTTTCTTTCACTTATGGCATCTTACAATTACAGGCTGCCCACCTGGATCTGCTAGTTCTAACTTCAATACACGGGTGAAGCGTGGGCACCAGGGTCTGTCCTTCTCCTTTCATTGTCAGTGTGTAGTTTATGCAGAAAGGGTGAACCAAGCCAGGGAGCATTTCTGGTTGGAGAGCCTGAAATCACAATCAAAGAGCTACCTGAAGTCTGCATGAGTCCAATCACAGTAGTCCATAGACTGCACAGCTCCACTCAGAATGGAGCTAGAGGGGAAGAAAAGTTAGACATTTATGCGGCAGATCTGTAGGAACCACTTAAGAGATGCAGAAATAGAGCTATCTGAATCAGACAGAGAAAGCTGAAAGACCATTTTTATTTGGTGAATTACTTTGGCTTTAGGGATACAAAGGTAATCAAAAAAAGATGGAGTCTTGGTGATTGAAGCATATGGAGTTCTCAGACATACATTCATTTTAGGGTTTTTTTTGTTTTTTCTCCTCCCACATTTTTGGAAAATTTATCCTAGCAATTGCTTTCTTGATGGAGACATGAATTATGCGTTCTGAATAGTGATGAGTAAATTTAAAAGGGTTCAGGGCTGAATGCATGAATACTCAGTCAGCTCCTTCTTAACTCATAATTCCAGCTTTCCCAACCATTAAAATCAAATGGGTAAGCTTGTAAGAATAGGCTTGCTTAGAATACGGTCAGGACTTCAGTCCAATTTGGCTTGGACCAGGTACATCATAAAATTATAAAAGAAAGAAGACAAAAGCGAACCTCAAAAATATCTCAAGTTTAAAAGTTAAGATGATTGGTTAAAAAATTTTAAAGTAGGACTGTTAATCTCTAAGAAATAGTAATTTGATCTGCATGATATTTAGTTTGTAACAATGAAATATTATTCTGATTTTCAATCATTTCTTTTCTCCTTCAAGTTTCATATGTAAGAGAGAAAATACTGCATATAAAGTATTGTAGTATACCTCATATACTGCAGTATAGCAGTGTTAATGTACTATATATATTAGAGGTACAAGGTAAGTGAGACACCAGTCTTTTTAAACACAAACTTGAGATTTTTAAACCCATTGACATTCAATCCAAATTGTTTACTTACCAATGACAATGAGTTCATCGCTTATTGGCAGCCTAAGGAAAAAACTTGAATATCATTTGTTACCTGTCTTTTTAAATTTTCTGGCAGCATATGTTTGTGTGTGTTTGTGGGTATTTGTCTCTGTAATCACTTTTGTGTGTCTTTGTTTCCCTCAGAGTAACTCTGCATGAAGGTAAAGACCCATCACCATAATCAGATCACCACTTAATCATTTTAAGTTCTACTTCATACCTTTACACTAACATGTCAGTATGTGCTCGGTTGCTAAGTCATGTCCGACTCTTTGTGACCCCATGGACTGTAGCTGGCCAGGCCCCTCTGTCCATGGGATTCTCCAGGCAAGAATACTGAAGTGAGTTCTCCAGAGATATTCTCCACCCAGGGATCAAACCTGCATCAGCAAGCAGATTCTTTACCAGCTGAGCCACCTTACACTAACATAGTTTCCATTCATCACTGTCTCCAGACTATCTAACCAGACTTGAGTTCCATCTTTATTAAGTTCAGGTAACTAACAGTAGATACATGGGTATTATTGTATGTGTGAAATGACTGACTCTAGTCAGAAAGAAAAGGGAAGTTCTCAATTTAGAGAACAGGGACAGAATTAAGTAGGTATTACACACTTCATGGAGTTTATTTGGTTTCATTATGCAGTATCTACAGTTAGTCACACGGGAGAAAAGAATAAAAGGGGAGTGTGAGTTAGGTGTTTAAATTTGTTCAAGTATTACAGTAATGAGTTCCACAATTTACCTCCCCTACCCAAGAAAAAAGTACAGTAAAACACTGCTCTAAAATAGCACAGCAAGCCCCATTAGTCACTGTGGGGAAAGCAAAGTGCTTTAATTCCTTCCAAACTGTCAAGAAGACAGTGAGAGATGGAGCGCTTAAAAGCGCCTTTGTTAAGGATGTTATTGTTAACCCATCTAGAAATAAAGGTGGTGCTGGGCTGCGGGAACACACAAAAAAAATCTTTCTTTGTACATCATGTTATCTTTTCTCAACCGGGACACTCTATTAGTTTCCTAGGGCTGCTGTAACACGTTACCACAAACTTGGTGGCTTGAAACAACATACGTTTATTCTCTCACAATTCTGAAGGTCCTAAGTCACTTTTACAGACTTAAAATCAAGGTGTCAGTGGGGCCAGGCTCCCTCTGGAGATTTTAAGGGAGAAGCTGTTTCTTGCCTCGTGCAGCTTCTGGACACTAATGGTATTCCCTGGCTCGGGTCACATCACTCCAGATTCTGCCACCATGGTCACGTTGGAAACTCCTCTATTCTGCATGCGCACATGTGCACACATGAGTGTGTATGTTAGATCACCCTTGGCCTCTCTCTTAAACACATGTGTATTTGCATGTAGGGCTCACCTAGAAAGTATAAAATACTCTTCCAGCTCAAGATACTTAATGAATTGCATCTGAAAGAAAGTGCAAGTTGCTCAGTCATGTCTGACTCTTTGCGACCCCATTTTTTGTAGCCTGCCAGGGTCTTCTGTCCATGGGATTCTCCAGGCAAGAATACTAGAGTGGGTTCCCATGCCATTCTCCAGAGGATATTTCTGACCCAGGGATCGAACCCAGGTCTCGTGCATTGCAGACAGATTCTTTACCATCTGAGTCACCAAGGAAGCTCTTTTCTTTTTCTTTTCTTTTTTTTTGTTTGTTTTTGTGGGGTTTCCTTTGCTTGGTTGATTTTTTGGTCATGTAAGGTCACATTTACAAGATGCAGAAATTAGAATGTGGATACCTTTAGGGAGTCCTTTTATAGGCTACTCAAACACCACTGAGGTGAATGGTAGTATCTCAAGTCCTTGAGGGTGGTCTCCAACACCCAGCATCAAAATACTAAAGATGACAGAGAATAATTCCCTTATCTCTGCCCCCCAGGAATTCCAATGAAAGGACAACATGGGCAAGGGCACAAACACAGATCCTTGTACCCACAGCCACCTTAGGTGGCCCAAAAGAGCATCTGCTTCCTCAAGAATGTGACTCTAAAGGGGCTTCTGACAAGCACAGGTTTTCTTTATCTTGACAGACCATCTCTTGTGATGATGCCTCTTCACACGGCCATCTTATTTAAATCCTCACTTTCATGTCTACATTTTATCACCACCCACTCACTCCTAATTCTCTAAATTGTCTTCCATTTGTCTTCATCCCTCAACTGAAATAGTTCCTTCTATGTCCTCTAAGACAAGTGGCCGTCCTGGTCCCTGTCTTCCTCACCCAGTCCTGAGCCTCCCCCTCTTCCATTTGCCCACTCTCCTCTCACTGGCCTTCCTTTTGAGTAGGAGCTTGGACCTCACACTGCTCTCATACCCTCTTGCCTCTCTCAGAACTCAATCTTTTGTGGCTCTTGAATCGATATCACCAGCTGCTGCCCCTCACGTTCTCATCTGGTGACCCACAAGTACCTCCCAGAAAGCCTGATAAAATGCATATTCCTGGATCCCATCCAAGTTTCTAGCTCAATAGATCTGAAAAGGAACTCAGAAATTCCATCTTACATGCACTCAAGTGATTCTGATGCATGTGGTCTGGAAGCCAGTGTTCAAGAAACGCTGTTCTGGAGCCATATTACTATTGCCTCACGAACCCACTGAGGTGTTTGTTCACCACCAAAAACTAAACTTACATAAAAAGCAAATATGACCTCACCAGATTGACCTTCCTGTTTTGTTTCCTTAGTGACATTACCTTACTTCCAGACATCCAAGAGGACATCTTTGACTCTCTCCTTGGCCTCACTGTACCCAGATTCCAATCCACATCTAGAATATTACACTGAACACCCTGGACACCTCTCACAGACTACAGAATCATAGGATTCTGGAGAGAGGAAGCTCTGAGAAGTAATCTAGCCATCCCAGTTCTTCCAACTGTCAGGACCTTAAAGCCCAGAGAGGTTATATTAGAAGCTGCAAAGCACCTGAAAATACCCCTGGGGTCATAGGTTCATAAAAGAGATCCTACAGCCCAGATTTTCTGAATGAGCATGCTCTCTGAAGCCAGACTGCTTGGACTTAAATCCCCAGCTCGGCCACCTACCGATGGTAGGTGACACAGACATGATATATGACACAGAAAAGTAACCTCTCTGTGCCACCATTGCAAAATGGAGATAATAGTAATTCCTACTAGTTTGCTGTGAGGATTAGTGGGTCAACATACAGAAAATGCATAGAACAATATACGGGCTTAGTTGCTCAGTTGTGTCCAACTCTTTGTGACCCCATGGACTGTATAGCCCTCCAGGTTCCTCTGTCCTTGGGGATTCTTCAGGCAAGAATACTGGAGTGGGTTCCCATGCCTTCCTCTGGGGATCTTCCCATCCCAGGGACTGAACCCAGGTCTCCTGCATTGCAGACAGATTCTTTACCAGCTGAGCTACCAGGGAAGCCCCATAGAACAGTATATAGGTAATGGTAGTTAAGTGTCAGCAATCACTATTATAACCATGAAGCCATCAGGAGTATCTCCTAAATTAAAGTTTGACTTCTGTTTCCAATACCTGTCTGCTAACTCTATAGTTTTGCATCACACTTGTACTGCTCAGTCTAAAGGACATCATTTGACTGAGGAAAAGGTTGCAGACTCCCAGCTGTCACAGTTTTACAGAAATGAAGAACATGCAAGCTACAGGTATCAAAAAAATGAGGTGCAACTCCACCATTTGCCTGAAAAATAAAGGTTATCTATGACACATACTATATAGCTGGCATGCAGCTATTATTATAAAATATTCATTGGCACTATAAAATGCTGCAGGCACTGCACAAAATATAAAGTAACAATCTCTCCAGGCCCTAATTGATTACAGGCCATATATTTTTAAGGGAAGATGCTACTGAGTTACTTAACAGAGAATAAAAGACTCCAGGCTTTTAGGCAAAGGAAAAATCATATAGTCTTGAAGGACAGTGACGATTTATGGTGTGTCTAGAGGGTGTATCTGTGTTTCCTCTTCAGCAGCAGCACATCTGAACTGTCCACAGGCTTCGTACAAAGCAAGTGCGGTGCTGGTCCTTACACTGACCCAAGCACAGCTTCCAGTTATAGGATTATCACATAGACTAAAGACCTCTCCGATTTGAAGTCAGACACAGGGGTACGAGACAACATTATGCGTTACAAATATCAGATCACAGCCACAGGACCACAAAATTTTCAATTATGTTTGCATGGGATAGGTTGGAAGGAAAGAAAATTGCAGCTGAAATGAAATAAAATATTTGAAAATGAGTTTTCATTTGGGGAATTTCAAAGTCAAAATATTTTTACTCATTGTATCGTTACTACTCTGTTCTTTAACTGTGCTTTTCATCCCTATCCTTTTTCTTTCCTTTAAAAGAAGAAAATGCCCTTAAGATAAAATTTTGTGTAAATAACAGTAAACCTCAGGACAAGCCATTCAAGGCTTAATTTTTTAAAAAATAAAATCTCATGTCTTTTTCTACGAGGCCCCTGAACATATGTGCAAACAGCGCTCTTTTCAGCTATCCTTAAGAGACAATAATCCCCATAGTCAGAGAAAATTCTTAGTTGACAACCTAGTCATTTGAAAGTGTGTAAATGCATGTGTTCCACAGTCTCAAAAATAGCCAACACTAAGAAGAAATAAATGGGGAGAGGAATGCTGAATGTAAAACAGTGTCACCTTTTTCTCTTTTCCTTTTCTAGTTTATCTTTCATTCAGTAGAAGTTCACACAGTGACACCTAGTGCAACTGGCGAGGCTATGATAGCCTAGAAGAGTGAGTGAGAGAAGCTGCTCGGCAAACTCCAGGTTTAATTTCAGCTAATTCAGTAAAACCGAAAGGCTTGCCTTTCGTCTTAGACCCCAATGTGCATGCATATCCTAATTATCATTTGAATCTATTTAAAAATGTATCATGCTTATGGACCATAATTCCAGCTCAGTTCATTTCCTAACAGTTAGAAATGCTGGATCATTAATATCCATAATGAAGTAGAACTGCAATTAAGGGACTCAGCAAAAAAAGCCCCCCACCTCTTTCTAAGAGGCTTGCCAAGATAAGCTCGGCGAGTTTTGAGGACTCTTCCTAAGCATTTCTATGGTGTTTTCTCCTTAAAGATCTCCCTTCCTCTGAGTCTGTTACAAGAAACCCGCCAGAGACGTGCAGGCACTGTGTGCCACATTTTGCAATGCAGCCTTAAGACATTCTAGTCAACTGATCTCTGACTCAGATGACCTTCTGTATCAGAACAATCCAGAAATTCCCTCAGCGAGGTTTGATGCTCTTCAAGTGTCAAGATTCACGCTTGGATTCCCCCAACAGCTACAATAGCCTATAGCCTTACATACAATAAGTGCTCAATTAATTGTTGCTGAATGGATTTTCTTTTGTTCTGTTTCTACTGAGGGCTGCCTCTTTAAATTTCTCTCATTCCTATACTTCTGTGTCACCCATGTGCATTATTTTCTACCAATTCTGTTTGGAGACTGGAAAAGAGCTAAAAGAGAATCCAGTGGTGAGAAATACATGCCACACACAGAGCTCTAACGTCTGCACTTGGGCAGGGGCGTTTGTCAAAGCTCCACTACTGACTCTGACAGAAGGTAATGGATGCAAGATGAAGCCATCTCCCCAATACTTAAGAGAGTAGGATTGCCTGAGGAATATTTATCAAAAAATTTCACTGTTACTCACATCAAGTTTGAGTCCATAAGCTAAGCTGCCCCAAGACATAAATTCAAAATACCATGCCTTTCCACAAAGGAAATTCAACATCTCAGAACGAATTCTAAATAAATGTGTACATAAATATAGGTCTACTCATTACAGCTGATTCATCATAGCAAAATCAAAAGGATACAACTTAAATGTCCAATATTATCCATCCATTTAATTAGTATGGCTGATTATCTAGCCCAGTGTCCTGCTCCAAGTCCCAGGCCTGCCCTTCCCACTAAGTTCACCAGCTGTTGATACAGAATTTCCATCCCCTGGCAGTTTCCTATCTCTGTCTCTCTCTTGCTTTTCTGTCAGACAGCTCTCTCTGGCACCAAAGAAGGGCCAGGGAGTCAACACGCCCAGAGGGTCACTTCAGGGAGTGTGTGGTGAGAGACCGCGGACATGCCAAATGGTGTCTCTGTGGATCTCCAGCAGGACTGCCCTGCCCCCAACCCCCGCTGGTGACCCTGTGATAAACCTCTCATCAGTGTACTCCCTCCCTGCCTCACTTTCCCGGTTTATCAACTGCGGTTGTTGGGATCAGCTCTGAATACTGCCACACCCAAGTCCTTGTCTCAGGTCTGGAGAGCCCAAAGTCAGTCAATTAGACTATATGCACAAGTGAATATGTAGTAATAAAAACTAATGCCTACGTGCCAGATTCATACTATTTCCAGAGCTCACGTTGGTGACTGTGCCCACAGCTGAAAGCCAAGGTACCATACACCCTGATTTTCTAAACGGACCACAGAGCAGCCACACACAGTCAGAAGCCAGACGTCGTCTCACCTGGTTTACACAGAGGCAGCAGAATCAGCCCTTCTCCTCCCAGCTTCTCCCTCCTAAAGAACATTTCATGCAAAGATGGGCTCGATAAAGGAGAGAAATGGTCTGGACCTAACAGAAGCAGAAGATATTAAGAAGAGGTGGCAAGAATACACAGAAGAACTGTACAAAAAAGATCTTCACGACCCAGATAATCATGATGATGTGATCACTAATCTAGAGCCAGACATCTTGGAATGTGAAGTCAAGTGGGCCTTAGAAAGCATCACTACGAACAAAGCTAGTGGAGGCAATGGAATTCCATCCAGTTGAGCTATTTCAAATCCTGAAAGATGATGCTGTGAAAGTGCTGCAACTCAATATGCCAGCAAATTTGGAAAACTCAGCAGTGGCCACAGGACTGGAAAAGGCCAGTTTTCATTCCAATTCCAAAGAAAGGCAATGCAAAAGAATGCTCCAACTACCGCACAATTGCACTCATCTCACATGCTAGTAAAGTAATGCTCAAAATCCTCCAAGCCAGGCTTCAGCAATACGTGAACTATGAACTCCCTGATGTTCAACCTGGTTTTGGAAAAGGCAGAGGAACCAGAGATCAAGTTGCCAACATCCGCTGGATCATGGAAAAAGCAAAAGAGTTCCAGAAAAACATCTATTTCTGCTTTATTGACTATGCCAAAGCCTTTGACTGTGGGGATCACAATAAACTGTGGAAAATTCTGAAAGAGATGGGAATACCAGAACACCTCACCTGCCTCTTGAGAAACCTGTATGCAGGTCAGGAAGCAACAGTTAGAACTGGACATGGAACAACAGACTGGTTCCAAATAGGAAAAGGAGTCCGTCAAGGCTGTATATTGTCACCCTGCTTATTTAACTTATATGCAGAGTACATCATGAGAAATGCTGGGCTGGAAGAAACACAAGCTGGAATCAAGATTGCCGGGAGAAATCTCAATAACCTCAGATATGCAGATGACACCACCCTTATGGCAGAAAGTGAAGAGGAGCTAAAAAGCCTCTTGATGAAAGTGAAAGAGGAGAGCGAAAAAGTTGGCTTAAAGCTCAACATTCAGAAAACAAAGATCATGGCATCTGGTCCCATCACTTCATGGCAAATAGATGGGGAAACAGTGGAAACAGGTCAGATTTTGTTTTGGGGGGCTCTAAAATCACTGCAGATGGTGATTGCAGCCATGAAATTAGAAGACGCTTACTCCTTGGAAGAAAAGTTATGACCAACCTAGATAGCATATTCAAAAGCAGAGACATTACTTTGCTGACTAAGGTCCGTCTAGTCAAGGCTATGGTTTTTTCAGTGGTCATGTACGGATATGAGAGTTGGACTGTGAAGAAGGCTGAGCGCCGAAGAATTGATGCTTTTGAACTGTGGTGTTGGAGAAGACTCTTGAGAGTCCCTTGGACTGCAAGGAGATCCAAACAGTCAAACTGAAGGAGGTTAACCCTGGGATTTCTTTGGAAGGAATGATGCTAAAGCTGAAACTCCAGTACTTTGGCCACCTCATGCAAAAAGTTGACTCATTGGAAAAGACTCTGATGCTGGGAGGGATTGGGGGCAGGAGGAGAAGGGGACGACCGAGGATGAGATGGCTGGATGGCATCACTGACTCGATGGACGTGAGTCTGAGTGAACTCTGGGAGGTGGTGATGAACAGGGAGGCCTGGCGTGCTGCGATTCATGGGGTCGCAAAGAGTCGGACACAACTGAGCGACTGAACTGAACTGAATGTTCCTATGAAGACAGCTGGCAAGGTGGGACCATCCTGAGCCTTTGGGTGAGGTGCTGAGTTCATGCTGAAATGCTGTCTCCTCCACTTCTGTGGGATGCTCCTTCCTGCCCAAAGCCAAGAGATGAAGCTCCAAAGGAAAACTTGTAAGGGTTTCAGGATGTCCTGAAGGAGGAGAATTGAGAACCTTGCTTCCCTGCAGGAAGGTTGCTGAGATGCAGCAGCCAACAGCCTCCACCTGAAGCCAGGAGAACTGTGGGAGGGGTCAGCACGTGCTCTCTGAAGATCCAGACACAGCAGGCACTGGAAATGGTGCTGAGTCTGATGGGGAGACTTCTAAAGGAGGGGGTGCCTACTGGAGTAGCCAAGATAGTAAGGCTCAAAGACCCCAAAGTGCAACCTCTTAGGGAAGCCAGCAGGGCGGGTCCACATATAAGAGTGTTCTGTGGCCTTGGAGAAGGCAAAAGTCTCCCTCAGCAATTCCTATGACTCCTCGTAAAGGAATCAAGATTTGGGGAGGGCCTGGGCTCTTGAGAAAAAAGAGGCTTATCTAAGAGAAGGCATCTGAGGCCTGGATAGCTTAGAGATCAGGTCCATGGAGGAACTGTACACAGCTGTCCCTCTCAGGAGGCTCCCAGGGATGAAGGAGGGCAGAATGAAGCCAAATACCACCCCAAGGAAACTATCCATAGCCCCTCACTCAGAATAGACACATCCATAAAATCAGATGGAACCGGAAAGTGGTGGAGACCATCTCCTCAACAGGCACCTGAGGACAGAACTCCTGTCCCAGGATCTGAGGTGACAGCCTGGGATTGGGCAGGGAACAAGGACTAGAGCCCGGTCATTCTCCCAGCACCAGGGTCAAAGAGCTATCCTGTTCTGAAGAGGAAATGAGCAAAGCTTTGAAACTTGAAGTGTTGAAATGAACACAATTCATTCAGCTTTAAAGAACTGAAAACAGGACTGTGGCAGTAAGAGAAAGCAATGGGAAAGTTGGATAATCTGACCAGGATGTCATTAAGAGTTGACACTCCAGGAGGAGAGGAGTTTAAGCTAAAAACAGTGACGGGATGTAAAACCATGTCACATGTACACCCAGAACACTGACTCTTCAATAAATCCATTACTTTCATGAAAAATTCTCAACGATGTCACAAAATACTTATGTATATAGCAAAATAGAGAGATATGTATAGATAGTGAAGGACAGGGAAGCCTAGCACGCTGCAGTCCATGGAGTGGCAGAATCAGACGTGACTTAGCAATTGAACAACAACATATAGTAAAATATAAAATATTAAGTGAAAAAGTATATAATATGCCATTAGAGGTGATGGGAAGGAAGGAGGGAAGGAAATAGATGGATTGGTAAAGAAGGAGACACACTCATAATTTTAAGCAAAGTTATCTTTGAAAGTTAAAATTAGAGGCGACTTTCTTTGTAATACTCTATTGTCTATAAATAATTTCATAAGGCAAGAACTTCTGAAATCATAACTTGTGAAATTAGAAGAAAACATTAGAAGGATAAATAAGAAAATAAGTACCAAGGTACAGTCTTCTTTTAAAAATATAAACTTCAGCTCCTGCACCTCACTCTACTTGCAAACCAGTACCTGCCCAGGACTAATTATGACCACAAGCTGCCAACAGCCCTGAACAATGCTCTTGTCCCCTGCTCACCTAAGTAATTAAATTCTCACAGGGACCACTATTTTATTACTGAATATGTATTAAATAAAAGGTTAAAAACAATAAATTAGTAGGGGAAAGAACATTAAAGGAAAATTCCTTAACCTTATACTGTATTTACATGAATAACATTTTGTTACTGTGGACCGTCCTAAGAGGGAGGGAAGAATTATATAGAAGACCTCCACTGGGTAATATGTTTCAAACCACTGTGTTCCAAAACAAATTATCCTTTGTGTTTTAGAGAAAAACCAGGGACCTTGAATACAACCCTAGACAAGACACCAAGGCAGAACAGCACCAGTGCTGTGGACCCTGCTCTGGAGCAAGGTCAGCCTGTGTTGATTCAAGTTCTGCTACTTCTTGGCTGTGTGACTTTGGGCAAATGACTTAACCCCTTTGTGTCTCAGTTTCCTTATTTAAAAGGTGGGTTCTGAGGGCTAAATAAGTCAACACATGAAAAGTTCTTGGAAGAGTGCCTGATGCTCAGTGAGTGATCCAATGAGCCTCATGGGGGTAACTGAACCACAGACACCTATTAAGAAATGACAGCTTTCATTCATTTAGGAGTGTATCAACCAAACAGTGAAATTTCCAACTTCTCTTTTGCCCATCTTTAGGAAGCTCCATGACTTCAGCAACTTTACTCAGAAAAACAAGAAATCACAGGTTCTGATGTCACACAAATATCACTGTCACTGTCATACAAGCGGTAAAGTCACCTTTTAACTGTGCCTTGGTTTCCTCAAGAGTAAAATGACAGTTGTCATTTGCCCCCCCAATTTCACAAGACTGTCGAAGAGCAGCAAGTGAAAGAATGTATGTGGAAATAGTTTGAGAAAGTAAAAAGCGCTATATAATACAAACAATTTTAAATAGACCAATAATTAAAATATGAAGATAAGACTAAACTTGGGCCTTCCTAGTTCCTAAGAAGAACCCTCACAAAGACTAAAATCTAAATTATGTCTAAATTTTATCATTCCAGGCTTTCTGGGGTTATTATTGCTATTTATTTTTATTTTTTATTGAATATAGTTGATTTACAACATTAGTTTCAGATATGCAGCATAGTGATTCAGTATGATTCATTTATATATTATGAAATTATATGTGTATAAAAGAGATAAGCAATAGGATATATTATACAGCCATTATCATGTCCATTATTTTGTAATAACTTTAAATGGAGAGTAACTTTTTACTTTTTATGTATGGCCACTAGAAAAATTTTAATTACATGTATGGCCCACATTATGTTTCTATTGGGAAGTGCAGCCTTAGACAATAACAGTTCCATTTGTAAGAAGGACTTGGAAACGGTCTCAGTAAATGAAGTACCTAGAGGCACGTGAGATGGGAAACAGCAGGCTTCTGGCACTTACCGAAATCCTGGTAAGTGTTTTGTACCACATCTTCCCTTTGTTACTAGTTGCCTGAACCCACTCCAGTGTTCTTGCCTGGAGAATCCCAGGGACGGGGGAGCCTGGTGGGCTGCCGTCTATGGGGTCGCACAGAGTCGGACACGACTGAAGTGACTTAGCAGCAGCAGTAGCCTGAACGTTAAAGCATGCTAGAAAGGTAAATAGAAAATCTAGTAGGCTGAAAAGAAACATTAAATTACATGACCCTTCTTAGACAAAGAGTTGCTATGAAAGAATCACAACCACAATCACGAGCATGCACTTGTGGTTCCATAGAAATGCCTGCCGTGAGCCTAAGTAAGACCACAGAGCCCCCAGGTGCATCCAATGTTTGCCTCAATCGCTACAAAGCATGTCTGAACAGACATGGGAGAACATTTGAGCCAGACATTCAGGGGCTACAGAAATCACAAACCCCTGTGATGCCTTTTATAGACGGTGTGGTCTGAGAGATGTCAACTTCATAGAAAAGAATGAGGAGATGCATGGCACATGCTGAGTTCTAAAAGAACATTTTGGAAGGACAAGACCAAGAGCAGCAGGAAAGGGCCTTTCTTATCTATTCAGTTCTGTATATGTACACCAACAATTGTGGAGTTTCTGGACCATGGGCAAACAGAACATAAAAATAGTTTGACTTTAGCCAACAAAGACCCTGGAGCCAAAGAACCAGCCACATCTCCATTTCGGGTACAGTTTATGTTCGGTGCTGGCCGCCTGAGTTCAAGGCACAGGCAATAACTAGACTGTAGAGGGCTTGGCTGCTTGCAGTGGATGCATTTGAGGTCAAATGCATGATGCATCAAAGAGAAAAAGAGACGAAGATTCATTACGATATGAATCAATTTAAAGTATATTTAATGTTCCATTGGTTTCCATAAAAAGAGGACCTAGAATTAGTAATGAATATTGATTTCCAATTATTGGAAGGGAAGAATTCAACAGTTAAATGAGAAGTAAATAACTGTCCCACATAGACCTATTCTGAGCAGAAAAAAATAGTACACAGACCAATTACAAATATAAATTCAGAGAAATGTATTTTAAATGTTCAGTATCAGTAGCCAATTCTTAAAAATTTATCAAGGCAATATCCTTCTTGCTTATAAGGAAACAGACAATACAATTTGAAAAGAAATCATACCTACAAGTATTTAAATTGAAACAAAAAATGACAATTAAGTATCTCATCCTCAAAACATTGAAGTTTTATAAATATCTTTTGAAGAAATTCCAAGTGAAGTATCTTTAGTGCTCTTCTACCGGGCTTCCCTAGTGGCTCAGACAGTAAAGCGTCTGCCTGCAGTGCAGGAGACCTGGGTTAGGAAGATCCCCTGGAGAAAGAAATGGCAACCCACTCCAGTACTCTTGCATGGAAAATTCTATGGATTGAGGAGCCTGGTGGGCTACAGTCCACGGGGTCGCAAAAGAGTCAGACACGACTGAGCGAACACATTCATTCTAACCTTACATTCTTAGCTTTACATGAAAAGTAGATAAAAACAAACTTCAAATACTAGAGCACACAAGATGTCAATGCTGTAGAACTTGTAAGGAGACCACTAATAAGGAGAAAGGCTATGGGAAATTCATTTGAGGTCAGTGTTTTGTTTTGTTTTGTTTTGAGCCAGCCAGCTTGTCAGCTTGCCACAACTTTTTTTCAGAGTTTGTCTGTTTGGGATACTGGCAGGAATGGTCAACAAATTTCATCATGAAGGCTACCCAAGCTCTGTGTTGAGAAGGACTCCGAGGTCATGTCTGTGCGCAGGCTCAGGAGGAAGGAGTACAGCCATTAATTAGTGATGTGTGACTAAAGAGGAAGTGGCTATCCTTGGGCTATGTCTTTGCTTTCCCTCCAAAGGAAAGCACAGCTGTAGAAACACCTTTCCTACCTGCAATTCTGATCAGTGTCAGTTTATTTAGATGAGATCATTTCACAAACTGGTGGTTACAGAATCAGACCAGTCCACCCAGAAAAGCAGGGTGTAGGAGATATTAATTCCTGAGCTCACCTTTCTACTCCTCTGACCCTCTTTTCTACAAAAGGCACTTGTACTTGCTCATTATCCCTCTTTTAAGGACATGTTAACCTCTTTCACCTCCAAAACAAAAAGTTCTTCTCCAACACATGAAATTTTCTTTGCTGTGTATAAAACAGGGGACGATAGAAATTCTGCAAAAGCAAAAATCTTCTGTACCCTCCCCCACCAACAAAAATTCCATTTACCACCAATATAATGTTCTCTTCTCAAATTATTCAGACCTAATTTTTTGACTTAATTAATGCCAGCACTGCCCTTTCGCTCACTGCCATCTGCCAGGAGTCATCTCCCAGGCAGAAAGGTCACAGTGCTGAGCGTGACACAGGCACCGGAGACACGCGGGATCCGGGCTTCCCTCGCCTTGTCATTCACCTCTCCTGCACCAACACCAGCCAGCATTAATTATCACTGTCGTTGTCGGACAGTCACATATCATCAATTGGGGTGGCAAAAGCTCAGCAGCTTCTGAGCTTGCCTTAAGAAAGCATGCAGATGCTTGTACCCACTTGGCGAAACAACTAAAATGAATAGGAAGGAAAGCACATCTTTTCCAATTAGAGTGCTATCTGTTAATGCAGAGAGCACAGTCATAGATTGAGCCACATGGAACTGCTGTTTTTCTAAGCCAGTGACAGTCAATTACTAGCAATTCCAGATGGTTCAGACTAACAGAGTACAGACGACTGTCTGCACCAGTTTGGCAGGTACTTAACTAGGACCTGAACTGAGTTTGTTACCTGAGACATGAAACATTGTAACCAAATATCTTATTTCAGAAGCATTTCAGGCTGTTACAATTACCTAATGAAAGGAAATATGCTTCTATGAACTGAATACCTATGTCAGGCTCTGCAATGGGTATCCGGTGATAACCCTGTGCTAGTGGAAGAGATAGATATACGAGGATGGATCTGTGAGAGGGAAGCCAGGGTTCATAGGGAATACATCAGAGATCCACCCAGACTCCTCTGGAGGGGTCCAGGCAGACTCTTGGAGGAGAGAGCATCTTGGCTGGGTTTTCAAGGATGTGTCAGGAGAGCCAAACTGAAGTCCAAGAGTCGGTGGACTGAGAGAAGGGGGTAGTGAGGACAGAATCAACTTCTAGGCAGTCCCACTTCCAAAAAAGTTTGGCAAAGAATGTTTCCATTCACAGCATCTCTGGCTTGTTCCTGCTATTCTGATTCATTATAACTGTCTTTTCCAGCATTAACTCAGGCCAGTGGTTGCAATGAATAAAGAGCAACATTAAAATACCACCAGGAAAGACTCATCATTCTCAGCTTCTGACTGTGGAGAAAAAATGTCTTAAAGCTTCATTGGTGTTTCTGTTTAATCTGGGGACCCATGTCATATTAACTAACTATATAAATACCTGGGGTACTCAATCTTGCTACTAACATTTTAATCCCTCCCAGTCCCATTGAAATTGTGCCTAATATCTGGTGACTACTAATAACATAAAACAGATCTAAAATTCATTTTCAGGGGGGGGGAAATGTGCAAGGAGCGAGGTCCACCTCTGCAATAACCTTCTCATTACAGGATTGCCATTTGAGATTGCCCGGCTGCCATTTGATTCCTGCAGTGTGTGGAGTCCCCTCTCTTGCTAATTTAGCTGCAGGTCAGACCTCACTCTGCTTTAGAACTGCATTAAGGGAATTGTCTTCTCTGGCTGGGAAAGACTGCTGGAATCCAGAGAAGGAAAAACAAAGGGCGCCCTCCTCAGAGAAGCTGCCAAACGCTCAGACCTTTCATGTTGAATTACACTTGTCACCCTGGGATCTGTGTTGCTGGCCTCTTCAGCCTCCCATTTGCAGTCATCAAACCCTCCCCATTCAGAATCCACAGTGAGCATTCAACTGCTTCAACCCAGGGAGAAAATCCAATACTTTTTCTACATCTCATTATTAAAGCAAAAATGGAACAATAGCTGCCTAATTCAGCTTATGTAAGAAACTCAGTGAATTACGTTGCCATGAACTAAAAAAATAAATCCAAATGTTAGCATCTCTGGGACTGAGACAGCAACAAGAAAGATACCTCGGGCAGAATCATACACCTCTGCAATGGAGCCCAGCCTGGCATCTGAGTGATCCTGGCAAGGATCTTATCTGCCCCTCCTTTTTTTCTCGCATGGTTCCTTTTGCAACTTTTTCAGCCTTTGGGACCTTGATCAAGGAGCAGGCAGCTCTATGTTGTCAGCTAAACTGAGCTAAAATACTACAAGCTAAGATGTACATGCACTTCTCCTTCTAACCTAAGGATCTCCTTTGGGTGAGGAGTGTGGAAGTTGAGGGAATAACGGGCAGAGTGTTATGTCATTCCCCAACTGGGACAGTTACAAAAAAATCTTCAGACTGAGGCATAACACACATACAAAGAAGAGCACAAATCATATGTGCTCAGTGACTACGCTTGTGGAACCTGCACCCAAATTAAAATCAGAACATTATGCCAGAAGCCCCTTCCTGGGATCCCACCTTGCTTCTCCCCATAGCCAGGGTAACCACTCTATTGACTGCTAACACCACTGATTTATTTGACCTCAAATTAGGATACTTTCAAGAGACCCGTGCTGAAGCTCTGATACTTTGGCCACCGGATGTGAAGAACTGACTCATTAGAAAAGACCCTGATGTTGGGAAAGATTGAAGCCAGGAGAAGAAAGAAGGGAATGACAGAGGATGAAATGGTTGGATGGCATCACTGACTCAATGGATATGAGTTTGAGCAAGCTCCAGGAGTTGGTGATGGACAGGGCAGCCTGGTGTGTTGCAGTCCATGGGGTCACAAAGAGTCGGACACAACTGAGCAATTGAACTGAACTGAATCATGCTGGGACAACAGCATAAACCAGGCTCTCTGTGACCAACCCAGATGTATGTTGTATAAACATCAGTCACATCTGGTCTGTTTCTCAAGGCACTTTACACTGACCCCTGTTCTAACACGTGTCACATTCTGCATGGTTGCCAAGTTTTGCAACGAACTCCCTGCTTCTGGAGGTCAAGGTTAAGTCTGAGTCTTCTCTTTTTTCTCCCAGTATCATTCAGTGACTGTTTCATGCCACCTGATGAAGGATCCAACAGCACTTGGGTTTCCAAATTCCTATCCCTCATTAGTAGGTTGGACAGAGAATATACCATTTTATCTCTATCCTGGCCTGATGATGGGGTCTTCTGGAGGCAGATTTTGCCTGAGGAAAGTTTCCTGTCAGCCAAGAGTCTGCCTGGCCCCTTCCTGCATGCAAACCATCATGTGACCTGTGCTCTCAGCCTGACCACTTTTTGTGCTACCCTCCCCACCCTCCCGCCTGTATGTGTGTCTGGCAGGGGAGGGAGGAAGCGGGAGAAAGGGGAGAAAAAGACCCTCTCCTTGATTGTCAGGCTCCTCTCAGCCCTCCAGGCCTCACCCTGCAGTGTCCATCTTTATAGGACCCACACTGCCCAGTTTTAGCAAGAATCTTGTTAGGTCGATCTAAAAAGAACACCCACCTTCAATACCTAACAACTCTCAGTGTCTGATCAAATTCCTCATCCACCACCCTTGGTACCTGACCACCCTGACCAGCCTTCAGCAAGCATCCCGTCCAGTTCATTTAGCCACAATGCCCCCATACACCTGAGGTTTCCTCTTAGCAATTTTCCATCCGTCACCCCCCACCCTGCTCCTCAGCTATAAATCCCCACTTGTCCGTGCTGTACTTGGAATTGAGCCCAGCTCTAAACTGAGGTCTCTTTTCCCTGATTGCAATAATTCCTGAGTAAAATCTGTTTTATGCTTTAACTACAGTCAGACTCTGGTTTTCTTTGGGAGGGAGGGCACATGCTGTGCACACATGTGTGTGTTTCTTCTTCTTGGTTCTGCTGCCACTGGTCTATGTTAAAACAAAAAGCTTCCTTTCCATCCCCTACCCCTCCACTCCTCACATCCACCATTTGACCTGCAGGCAAATGAAGCCATTCAAATATTTGCTCATCATGTCATCTATTCCCATCCGACCTTGCAATTCCTGTCATGCCCCACATGTCAGTTTGGAGCATAACGTCATTAATACCTCCAGTGCACTAATGGATGTGTCACACATGAACGCGTTAATGAAATGTGTTATTGTTTTCCCTCACAGGACATTAACAATCTCCCTCACGCTGGGTCCCGGAGCCCCTCAGAGTTGCTGAAAACCACTAACTATCAAATGAACCCTCAGTTCCGCCTCAGTAACTTTAAGTTCAAGTTTATCACTGAAGCGTCACTCATGTGAGAAGAAAATACAAGCCTCTGAGGGCTTTGGGGCCCAGCTTCAATTACCATAAAGAGTAACAGGCAGTGATGGCTGCAGGATGGGGGGGGGGGAGCCAGCGCCCCATGGAAACAAATCCTGTCAAAATGAAATAGGAAAGATCTGGGTGTCACTGGCATGATTTGTTTCTTGTTTCTCCCCTTTGTCTATGGGCTGATGGTTTGAATAATGAAGATGGTATTGGTTTTCTTCCTGAGCTCGCTGGCACAGGAGGTCTGCTTTTCTGACGCACAGCTGACATATTAAGAGGGATTAAAGTTTCTGTACACAGGCAATGTTTAAATTAGCTTCCTTAAGCCCCAAAGAAATCTTTCCAGCTGATTTGCAAAATGAACCCCAGCACAGCCCGCAGCCACCCTGCACTGGTTGCCTAAACAGAGCCTCAGGTTTCTATTTGGCCAGCTGTTTTGCAAAATCGGAAGAAAAGGAAAGGTAATTCCCTTTCAACGTTGCCTCAGCCAGTATTTCTTCTGTAATTAAAATTGAAAGCTTTCCCCTACAGGTTCTCAGAGGCTCTCCTGGAGAAACAGATTTCTCTTTTCCTGTATAATTAAGCGCAAATTGTAAGGTGCAGGGCTTTGCCATTGCGGAGGGACGGATGGTCAAGAGGTGTTCCATGCAAGGCTGGGGGACAGCTTTTGTGTTTGGTTAGCTGTTAGGAAATGCTAATTGCCTTTTCTCTTGCCATTAGGCACTAATCCCCCGCTGTGCCAGAAATTTTTTGCAGGCTGGGGCCAGAAAGGTGGAGGGAGATGTACAGCACAAATACCACACAGAGAATCACCTGCACTGGGAATTGCTGCTCGGCCAGGAGGGTGATTGTTTGCCCAGCGTTTGTGCCAACAACATGCCCCCAAACTTCTTTTCTTCTTGTCCTTGGGAGCAGGCTTAAGAGTAGGTACGAAATCCAGTCTCTGAATGTCTCAGGTCACTAAGCGTGTACCCTACACTTAAAGCTTCCAACAGCAATTAAGCATCTAATCAAAAACTCCTGGCTCAGGAAAAAAGTCAAGGCTTAACTCTCTCCTGGGCTTCTGACTGCAAGGGGATCCTTGTTGCCTGCTTGTCAGAGCTCTGTCCCTGCGTCCCCACATCTATCCTCTGAAGGGGAGACAGCACACAGCAAGCTCCCAGAGTCTCCCAGCACAGCCACCTAGAAAGCTCAGGAGGCCAGTGTGTGTTCCTTCTCCCTCCCACAAATACAAGGCAAAATGGGCTGGACCCACATCACCCTAACACCTCTGCCTCTGCAGGTCTCATCCCAGAAATGCCCTTGACTTTTAAAGAACCAGAGCTGTGAGCACAGATGACAATTTTTCTGTCATTTTACTTTAGCCCTATAAAAAAGCCTCCAGGGTGGCCCTAAGACTCTGTTCCCCTGGTGTTGACACCCTGTATGGTCACCACCTCCCTCTCAGCATAGACAGAATCTGTGACTTTTTTCTAAACACTTGAGTATGGCGAAGGTGAAGGAGTTTAGCAGATGTTACGAAGGTCTCAAGTCAAAAAGGTATATCAACAAAGGAGATTATCCTGGGGGCCTCGTCACGTGAGAGCTCACCAAAGAGCAACCAGGCCTTCCACAAGCCAGGGACCCTCTTTGCTGGCTGGCTGAAGTAAGCAGCCACACGGAAGAAGCCTATGGGGAGGAATTTCAGGGCCTCCAGGACCTGGGGGGCCTCCAACAACAATCAGCAAAAAGCTGGGGACCCCAGTCTGAGAGCAACCGAGAAATGAATTCCGCCAACAACGTGAATGAACATGAAAGTGCATTTCTCCCGAGGCCATTGTCCACAAGACAATGTGGTCCTCCCAACAGGTTTATCAGAACCTGGTGAGACCTCAAGCAGAGGACGCAGTACCTGGACTCCTGACCCATAAAATGTGTAGTTTTAAGCCACTACTTTGTTACCCAGAAAATAGATAACCAATACAAGTTGGATACATTCAGATCCAACATTTTTAGATGACTACTGATTCAGCTATATTACAGCCATTCATCATTAATATCTTCAAATCACCAGGCAATTAATATGTCCCTTCTATGCACTGCCACTTGGGAGCATGGTGCATATTTTGAGACCACTGTGTGAGATATTCTATCAGTCATTTCTCATTTCTTCTCAACCTTGCCTTTTTAGTCCCTGACACAGCCCATGCTGCAAAGAAAGACTTTAAAGCAAGTGAAAAACTACATTAAACAAACGATATGGATCCTATGCTTGACACACATATACTGCAAAGACATATTCTTTTTCTTTCAAGCTTTCACTTGTACAAATAATGAGAAAATCATATTTTATTCCTGTTTGTCTTAAGCCTCACTAAGTCTTTGGTTCATAAGCTTCTGGACAACTTTCACTTCAAAGTTCTCAAAAAATAAGTTTTGTAGTTCAGATCATTTTAGAAATCAACTGCCTAGACTGGCGACTCGTTTCTTATATGCTATTATACATGTTTCAACGCGATTCTCCCAAATCATCCCACTAGGTTCGATGCAGGATACAGGATGCTTGGGGCTGGTGCACTCGGATGGCCCAGAGAGATGGTATGGGGAGGGAGGTGGGAGGGGGGTTCAGGAATGGGAACACATGTACACCCGTGGCAGATTCATGTTGATGTATGGCAAAACCAATACAGCATTGTAAAGTAAAATAAAATAAATTTTTTTAAAAAACTGAAAAAAAAAGAAATCAACTGCCATATACCAACAGGACTTTTTCCCCATGAAGCTTGACAAGCTAAATCTATTTATATAGAAAACCAGACCAAGAAAGATGAAGATACTTTTGAAGACTCTCAATATCAGATACAGTGATAATTTATAGTATATTATAAAGTATGATACTTGCACAATGATTTAAAAATAATAAACCAACAGAATAAAAAGAAGTTCCCCACACAGGCCCATGCATGTACTGAAATTTGATATATAGAAGATAGGACATCACACACCAGAGGGAAACAATGTCCTGCATAGCAAATGGTACTCGATGATAGGTTTCCAATACAGAGGTGGGGGTGACTAAATTCCTAAATGAAGGTTTCTTCCATTTTCTTCCATTTTATTTAACCACCAAACAATGAAAAAAGAAGTAAAAAAGGTACAAGCGAATATTTTTAAACTATAACACAGAAAATAGTTATATAAATCATGTTACTTCACTGTATTTTGCAACCATTTCATTATTATCTTAAAATAATCTAAGAATCAGTGGAGCTGACGACCTTTTAAAAAATATATTAATTACTGCCTATGATTCTACTCTTAGGGGATTCGTTTTCTTAAAAAACAGTTTTAACATGCCTTTGGCCTAATAAAAGCCAAACATAGGATATATTTCAAAATCGTAGGATTATGAAGATTTGATAGGAGTATGAATAAAACAAGATTGGTCATAAATTGTTAAGTATTGAAGCAAAATAATGGGCATCTAGGGCTTTATTATGCATGTATTTTTAAACTTTTCCATAATTCTTTTTTTAAAGGAAAGAAAGAGTATTTGATAAAGCATCTCAAGAAAGTAAGCTATACAGAACTTGTATGCTATGATTTTAAGAAAATACACATGTATATGTATGCATATATATAATATGGATATATAGGCATACTAAAATATATGTGCGTAGAAGTTATGCTATATATACACATACATATATACATAAGTAACATAACTTTGGGGAGTAGGCACGTCTGCATTCTTACGCCTTTATGTTACAGGTAAGGATCCTAAACCCTCCTGGGTGGTTATCTTCTGTTTGCCCTCCAGGTCCCCTCTCCACCCTTCTCTGGTGACCTGCAAGGGTGAGGCTTACAGGATCCCACACCCTCTAACTGGGTCTGAGCTATGAAGAGCATTAGAGAGACATAGGGCTTCCCTGATGGCTCAGCTGCTAAAGAATCTACCCACAATGCGGGAGACCTGGTTCAATCCCTGGGTTAGAAAGATCCCCTGGAGAAGGGAAAGGCTACCCACTCCAGCATTCTGGCCTGGAGAAGTCAATGGACTATATAGTCCATAGGGTCGCAAAGAGTCAGACATGACTGAGCAACTTTCACTTTCAGAGAGACATATGGGAGGGAGGTGGAAGGTAAAGTCACAGCATTTGTTACCCTGACTCTCTCCCCACCAGACCGCCTCCACGTGGGCTATAACCTTCCACTGAAGATTACCATACCTCTCAAGAAGACCAGTTCTACAAGACTGTTTTCTGCTGGATTCCTAAAACTGATCCCTCTCTTTTCTCCTCTGGACATAGAATTTGCTTCAGCTTAGCTGCCACTATCCCCAGATTCCTGTACAGTCCTTTGTATGGGGTTATACTCACACCTTTATAACAGTTTTGTGTGCCATCTGTTTTCTTTAAGGACCCTAATTACCATACTCTTCATTAAACAATAGATGGCACACAGTTATGATGAATACAGATGGGGAGATTTTATTCTCTATTCTCTACATGTTCAAGTATTTCCAATACTGCAGTTATATTCTAGGTGATTCCCAGGCTGAACACGGCATAGGTAGGAGTAAATTTTAAAAGTTGTAGAACTGGGGGTATTGACTAGATACTTACTGGTCCACAACCTAGTTCCCTTTGCTAACAGACATGAAAGGAACTAGAGAACAGTCCTTTCTCTGAAAAGCCCAAACTGTGAGAGTAACTCAGCTCTTCTAACTTTCCCCATATTCAAACCTAAACTCAGTGCTATAACATTATTAAAGCGTAAATATTACACTATAATTACCTGAGTACATGTATTTATCTCCTCCAATAGGCTGCAAGCAATTCAAGGAAAAGAGTCTATCTCATTCAACTTTATATCCTCACCATCTAGCATAGTGTCTGGCACATAACAGACACACAGTAAATGTTAATTGAATGAATGAATGTCTGCTTGAATAAACGGATGCCAGTGGAGCCAGTGTGTTCCATAGCAGGGCTCTAAACAGAGGCTTCTCTCACCTTCTAGTTGCCATCTGGCTTCCAAAAGCAGCAGCAAATCCAAATGTGACCTTCATACCATGGAATAAAGAATCTTTCTCATCTGAATCACTCCCATCTGCCTGGCTACAGTCAATGTAAGGTCTTGAGGCTGAGACACACCTTCATTCGTTAAAAGGGGACGAGGGAGCAGATGGCAAATGAAGGTACTAATGCTCATTAATTCCTAATGGAGGCTTCCTCCTGGATGTAATTAGAACAAAAAGAAGGAAGGGCCAAAGGAGGAGGGTCCGGGAGATAAAGTAGGCAGCTGGAAGAGGTTTATGAAAGGTATAAACCCTCAGGGAGCTTTCCATTAGTGAGGAAAATAATACCCACACTTCACAATGGCATAGTTTTCCATAACCAGCAAAACACATCTGCATACATTATTTCATCAGAGCCTCAGGAAAGGATTGTGAGATATCAAGGAGAGTTTTATTTTTCCAGTTGCATAGATTTAAAAAGTGGTACTCAGAGAAGTTAGGCCACCTGTCCTGAGTAACATGGCTAGAAAGTGATAGAATAAGGATGAATTTAAAACATTCTGATGCTGAATTTGGTCTCCATCCATTCCAGGGCTATAAATGGAAAGAGACTCCCAGACCAGTTCTGAAAAGCAAGTGACACTCCACCCAGTTCAGCTATTGCATACCATGGTCTTTTCTTCCATGCCCATTACCAATCACTTAAAGACATCCAGTTGCCTTCTATTTATGATTGGCAAGTGAAACACAGGAGTTCTTATGGGCCCACAGTTTTTATTTCTTTATGTCCCCATGGAAGACCAAGCCAAGAGAGAAAGGAATTCTTCCTATTAGACCTAGTTAACTGACTCCATTTATTCCCATTGTTCCCACACAAAATAAAGGTATTCAAATATAGTTGCATAGAAATTAAGAATTACATATTGTACTTTGATCTTAAAGAAAGTATACAGCATAGGTCTGAGATATCAGCATTAAATGCAGAGACTTTATTATCAAGGGTTTGATAATCATACTCAACATCAGTCTATCCGAAAAAGGATTACATTACTTGAAAACTGACTCTGTGCGTTAAAGTAAACTTGTCCCTTGAAGTCTTTTTCTTCCTCTCTCAAAGGCACACAACTGACAGTTCAAAAGCCAGCGGAAGCAGAAAAGAAAAAGGAAGATGTTCTATTTAACCAGCATCAATTGCTTATAGCTATCCTGTTCTCAATATCCTTTCCCCTCAAGGAAGCATTCAGCCAACATTTTTATTGGACTGATGCCCAGATAGCTCCATTAATTCATGCAGCTACCTTTGTTGGAGCGCTCCAGGCATTATTACTCATGAATCCTACAGAGCACAAATATATCTCTAGAAAAACTGTCATTTGTATTACATATGACCTTAAAGCATCTTCATAAATTATACCTTCAAAGCAAACTAGAGAGCACCGCAATCTTTTGCTATGTTAGTCATCTTAATTTCACCAGACCTACTGTCTTTTATTTACATATACAATGTAATTAAATTGGTTTCAGTGAGCTAGGTCTATCGGTTTCATCAATATCGTAAGGTACTTTTGATGATGTATGATCTTTAAATCTGTAATGGTATCTTTCTACTCTGTGAGTTTCATTGGTTCATACTTGTCCTCTAATTATGCCGTCCTGTGATGTATTCTAGCTATGATGTGGACTTATAGGCTGTGGTTTACTTCTGATACTACATCTAGTATGTAACTGAACAAGAAAAATCGTACTTTGGCTTCATATACATTAGACTGTTTAGCATGAAACCTGTCCATTTTCAAAGATTTTTGGCAACAGAAATATAGTCAGTTAGTATATTAGTTACCTTATCCTAAAGTGTCAGTAGCCCCCCATGGTAATAAGAAAATTCTTTCCCAAAATAAGTACCATTTTATTTCTAACTGATTATAAAATGAGCACTGTTTTTCACCCAAAATTTCCATGAAATCTTTTAATAAATATTCTTGTTTCACATTAGGAGTTTAAATGAATAAAGCATTATTCACATAAAGGGAAGAAGTACTTTGACCTACTATACTATTTTCTAAAAGAAACCACAGTTCGTGTTAATATCCTGAAGATGATCTGGGACATACAAAAATTCAGTATTATCTGTGAACACTTTAGCAAAACTTTTTTGTCTGCAGATAGAAAGCAACGATGTCATTCAGCTATTTACATATGGCCAAGATATTAAAAAGGAACTGTTTCCTGCTCTCTGTAAAGGAAAACTATGAACCAATATCACTGGGGTCATTATCAACTGCACGCAAGGTAACAGGTAGCTTGCAACAAAGTAGTGTCAGGAAAAAAATGGATGTGGAGCAAGAAAATCTGTCTTAAGGCATGATTGGGGGTAAAAGATTAACTAAGGATAAATATTTGTGTTGTCTGGCAAAGTTCTCCAAGTTCCCAGATAAGGAAAGTTCTTTCACACAGATACGGAGTTTTCCAGGAGAGTTCTAGAACCTTTCAACTTCAGACTATATCTAGCCTGTCCTCTTTTCAAAAGTTAAACTGGTGTGATCTTGGAGAAATGGGAGTTGAACCAACTCTTGGAGCTCTTCAGAGAACAGGAATTTCAGCTTCCTGACTTACCCATGTTGCTTCTATCTGGTTTATTTTATATGGCCACATTTACCACACTTACAATGCAGCCCAAATCCACCTGTTATGTTTTCTTTAAGCAGCATTCACTCATTTATTCAATAATTATATATTGAGCACCTCTTACATTCCAGGTACAACTTTAGGAGCTGGGATTAAATAAGAAACCAAATTCTTCCTTTTGTGGTCATTATTATTCTAGCAATAAACTATTCATTTCCAGTAACATCTATATTTCTTGTATGACATTGGGTCAACTACTTTGATCAAAACTAGTTTTGTTAGAATTCCTTTAACAAAAAAAAGGTCAGCTACATGAAAACCAACATTAAGTTTATGCTCACAATTTGACCACATTTGGGGCTGGTTCTTTTCTATTATTTGTCATCCTCATATTTCCTAAAGTGTACCCTGAACTGAAGAGCTGTTTTCCCTCAGGATACCCAGTTCAACCCTATATGCCTCTCTGAAGGAACACAGGTGGAATGTGAAGAGAGAGGGGGCCTAGCCAGCTACAGGCCCATTCAACCTTGGAAAAATGGGGTTGTCCTTACACCAAGTTTCCTAGGAAAGATACAAGGAAAGGCTGTACTGTAATTACTACTCCAGCTAATGTGTAACGACTACTATTACTACCACTGTGCTTTGACCTCACAAACATTAGAATACTTAGGCAACTTAAGTACTTAGCAACTCCATGAGGAACAGATGAGGAAACAGGCCAGATAAAGTTAAGTGACTTGTCTATAATTATGAACTCTGGCAAATGGTGGTGCTGGGATTCAAACTTAGGTCTGTCTGATTTCAGGGGTCCCTCTCTTATGAAAAACCTATGATGTTATTTATCTAATAAAGCCACAGAAAGGAATTATCAAACTTTAACCATCGCTATTTCACATCCTATAGAATGACATAACCCAAGATGAAAATACAGAGTTTAAACATCAGTCATGTATTTTCAGTTCCTTCTCTGAATCTTAGCTATGAATCTATGCTTATTTTGAACATTGTTCTGTATGCAATCTCATAAGAAGACCATCTATGTCTGCATCAATTAAAATATAAAAGAAACAAATATTCAGTGCAGATATCTGGTTCATTTACCTTGAACACAGGAGCTTCCAGTGCTTCCACTTTTGAAGATGGGGAAAGATCAGACAGGAATGAAGTTCACTTTAGTTTGGTCCAGGAAAAACAAAGATTCACAGTTCTGGGAATAAAGAAAGAATCAGACCTTGTCAGGACATTTGGTTCTAATTACTAGTGACAAAATGTTTCTACAGTGCAACTACATAAAAGTAGTTGAGTCATTTGAGCTACAGAAGGTCAAAAACAATGATTATGATCAAGATATGATTATTATTGAATATACTTTTGATTCTTGGGAGTGAGTCTTCCTTTCTCTTTTCCTTATAAAGATTTTATGGTTTATCAATTTGATAAGTGAACAGGATAATTTAATATTATTTTAATAATTTAATATTATTTTTACAAGGAAGCAGATTCCTTGTAAAACATAAATTCTCTGGAGTCTTAGTCTCCCAATTCTCCTTGTTCTATCCCAACAAAGTTTCCTCTGTCTAGTATCTAGCCATCGTTTTGCTCAATAAAGCAAAACAAAACACAAATCATCTAATGCTAGCCATTAGAATGAGGACCTGGCCCAGAAGATCCAAAAAATGCCATTTGACATAAAACAATAGGATGTGATGGTCTAAACTACTCATCTGGCAAGTATCATAAATCCCTGAGTATCATTAGTTAGTTGTCTTTTCAGATAAACTCAATGAAAGCTTATTGAATAATTTTCCATGTGCAAGCACTGTGCTAGATATTAAGAGCAAGGAGGCAAACAGAAGATTCATCATTGAAGAAAGGGATATATGCAAACAATCCTGACATCAAGTGATAATTTCAGGGATAGACAGAAAAATAGTATACTTTTGAAGAATAATGCTAACTTGATATGATATTTTTTCTGATTTATTATAAACCCTTGCAAACCATAAATTTGTATTTTCCAGGATCTTTGCATTCATGAGTGTAAAGACAGAAATTCGGTATATTCTAAAGTACATGTGTAACCTGATATCGGCCTCAGACACAGGTAGATCACACTTTTTAAAGAGGACATAAGAATTTCTTTATCTACTCCTTGGCTCTGGTTTTCTCTATCTTAGCTTCATTCTTCAAAGATCCTCTAATAGTGGGATTAAAGATAGCCCCAGAAATACTGCACCTGGTTAGTCATCTTGGGAGAAAGAGCTTTTCTTCCCCATAGTTTAAGTCAAAAGTCATGGAATTCATTCCTAGTAGACTGCTGTATGTTGTATGTCCATCACCATACAAGCCACTGGGGCCAGAGGGATGGGATACACTGACTGGCCAATCTGAGTCATGTGCCTCCCGCCGGAGCTCCTGGAAAATCCAAAGCACGTGACTGAGAGCTGTAGGGGGAGGTTCACCTAAGGGAAACTTAAGTGTAGTTATCATATGAAAGGGAAATGTCTCCTGAGCAAGGCAAACACCATGCACCCACCACAAAAGGTACTCAGCAAATATTTGTTAATTGATGTATTGATTAGTAAGCCTGGGATAAGTGAGATGATGGTAAACACTATGTGTGAAAGGAAATAGAGCCTAGATAAATTGTGAAATGAAGCTACAGAGGTGTGCAGTATCCTGCAAGGCCTTCTGGAAATAAATCAACAAAAATGAGCCGATCTTGACTGTTTTGCACCATTTGAGAATTAACTGAGTCTGTAATCAATAAACAATCCTGAGGACTTGCTAAGGTGAGTGCTGCCTTCCGTGATATGAAAAACGTGTCATAGGTTTTAGAAGGTGAACATGGCTAACTATGATTGCCACAAAACAAGAAAAATAAATAGAAATCTTAAATGAGTCCTTGAATCACAACAGATACAATTATGAAAACTAGACTATACATTT
Organism: Cephalophus harveyi; assembly: GCA_006410635.1. Taxonomy (NCBI): domain Eukaryota; kingdom Metazoa; phylum Chordata; class Mammalia; order Artiodactyla; family Bovidae; genus Cephalophus; species Cephalophus harveyi. The sequence goes on along the minus strand of SJYT01027105.1, from coordinate 79,544 downwards.
ACCAGACTTTCTTGTTATTACTTTAAGACTTCCCTAAAAAGCCACAAGGAAAAGATATCTCTTATTTGAATTATGGAATGATCTGAAATGGCAACAAACCATTGCTTCAAAAGAAAATCAATTAGTCCTATAAAAACAGTGTCTATAAAAATGCACATAACTTTGATAATGCATTATATTTGTAAGATAGAGGAACCTTTAAAAATGCATCAGTGACTTAAATGACTTTTCATTGTTATACTACCTTAAATAAATCTTACTTAATGCATTAAAAGCTTTGTGCAATTCTTACTTTATCCAACCAGGAACTAGAAAATGTTTCAAGAGGTCTTCAAGTCCAGCCACTTGCCTCCAAGAAAAGCTACACATACTGTATCATAGACAATGGCCTCACATGTCCATGCTGGCATCTCATAATTCATGCCACTTGCCCAGCTCTTTGCAAACGCCCATTTTTACATAGAAATGATTCATTTAGTATAATTAGAAAGCCATAAGTTTTCACTTATTCATTCAGAAACGATTTTTAGTTCCTATAAACACTGTGCTAGAAAATAACATGCAAAAATGAATGAAATATGTCTCTTGCTCTTAAGGAACTCACAGGCTAAAGACACCAAGGTGAGGCAAAAATTACCATACAGTATGATGAGCACGGTGGGGAAGGAAATGGCAACTCACTCCAGTATTCTTGCCTGGAGAATCCTGTGGACAGAGGAGCCTGGTGGGCTGCTGTCCGTGGGGTCGCATAGAGTAGGACATGACTGAAGCAACTTAGCATGCATGCATGCGTTGGAGAAGGAAATGGCAACCCACTCCAGTATTCTTGCCTGGAGAATCCCAGAGACAGAGGAGCCTGGTGGGCTGCCATCTATGTGGTCACACACATAGACGTGTGTCAGACACTACTGAAGCGAATTAGCAGCAGCATGATGAGCACGGAGACATGCAAGGTAAGAGGGGCTACAAGCCCTCTCTGTACCTGGTCACACTATTTAAAAAGTTGGGGGGAAAAAGTTGGCCATTCTGAAGTAATTTTGAGTACATTATCTCCAAAGATTTATATGTTCCTAATTTCTCCATCATTTCCACAGTAAGGAATTTCCTAACTGTCCCAAAACTAGAGTGTCTTTTATATGGAAAAACTGCTACAGGGCAATCATTAACAGCATTTACTAATATAATACCCAACCAGAGAAACCACTCTTTGCCATGATAAGTTTTTCAAACTATGAGGAGCAGTAGGGCTGAAATGAATCTAATCATGAATGGAAAAAAAAAAAAATGATTGAATGAAAACAGTTTGTTTAAAAGTATACACTTGACATTTCCACTCCAGACATACAGATTAAGAGGCTGTCTATCAAGGTAAATCAATTTGAAAGTTGAGCCTGACTCTCTCCACCCTCAAGAAGTGATTTGCAGGTATTTGTGGCCTTTCGTTTCGGTTTGACTGTTATTTCATGTTTTACTGGTAATTCTTCTTATGGAACACTAAGAACATTTATTTGCTCTTCAGTCAGGTTTATTGAGGTATAATTTACAGTCAGTAAAATGCACCCTTTCTAGCATACAGTTCTATGAGTTTTGACAAATGTATATAGTCATGCAACCACCACCACAGCGAAGATAGAGAATAGTTCCAACATCCTGAAAATTTTTCCCTGCCCCTTGGAAGTCAACCTCTATCCCCTGACAACCATGGTAAATAAATAGAAGCCCGTTTCCCAACTTTTAGCTATTCAAGTGCCACCTTTCATAATTGTGCCTCTACCTGTACATCACCCATATCATTATTTAACAATTATATGGTTTGCAGTTTTACTGAGAAATTTATTTTCAAATGGAAATTTATTCTTTACTATTTTAAATGAGAATCCCTTGCCATATATAAAACTATGAACAATATCCAACAATATAAAACTCTATCTGTATGAGTAGATGTACCTCCCCAGATCCTGAGTTCTTGAGTGTCCTTGGTGGGGCCAGTATACACACCTACACATGCTTTTGGAGACACACCAGTGATAGTAGCTATCCCACGCTCTAAATGCTTTCTCCTTGACTGTATATTCTGTGTATGCTCAAAGAGTCAGATTAGAGCTCAAGTAAAGCATTAAAACCTATTTAAAATTACAAAATTAAAATCTATTTAAAATTTTAAAAGCTATTAAAATTGCAACATCTTTCTACCTACATCAGGCCTTGGATGCCTACTGCTTATTTGCCAAACAGGTTACCAAGGCTGGTTTTTATGGAAATACAGACCAGATGGACCTTTTTCCTCATCTCTTCAAAATGGTCCTTTCTAAACAAGACCAAGGCCAGTGTGATTCAGCAACACCTATTTTTGTCACAGTTGACATATGGTATCTCCTTACTCTAGATGAAAAAATGGAATAGAGCCTTGGCCCCCAAAACACTTAAAGAATTTCTTATCTTTGTGTGAGTATTATCTTATATATCTGGTGATTGCTATAGGAATCTATGTAGATAGTCACATTTTTAAAGGAAATACACTATTGAAATTTCTTCTAACCCATGGTCACTATGCTCCTTGACAACAATAGTTGATCTTCATGATATTAACCATCTCTTCTGTTTGAAAGGGACTAAAATGTTTGTTCTGCTTTCTGTTTAATAAAGCCATAAAAAGGATTAATGAGGGAAAACCTCTAGAATACTCCAAGCACTTTCCAAAGAGGCAGCAGTAAAACAGCAGGTGCCTCTTGTGAACACACATTTGTCTTCTTCCTGTAAACTCATCCTGAAGGACATCAGGCTTCCAGCTTATATTTAATTGGCTGATTATGTTGTCACTCTTGAGCTCCTTGCCAAGTTACAGGGAAGAGTTTTCTTGGAAACCGTAGTTCCCCAACTTTCTCCAGCTATGCAGTTTAATTACATCTAGCAAAATGACAACAGAGCTCCTAATTAGCCTGGAGATTAATTACTGCTGAATCAGTCCAAACACCACAGCTACCAAATTCAACACAGGTGCTTAGATGAAGGGAAAGAGTTTTCTCAATACCCAACAGAAGGTGGACATGGAAGGTATGCTTTATGACTCTCTTCCCCTGAGTTTAAACACACAACCTGTGCAAAATACCTTGTGTCTTTAGAGCCAGGATACCCCGAAGTATTCAAAAAAGAACTAGACTCAAAAACATTTCAAATACTGATATCACATATTCTGAAATGTGCATACTTTCTTGCTATACAAATTTATGCAAACTAGAGCTCCCTTTCCCCTTCTCATTTTACTGAGGAGTCTAAAAATCCTACGTAATTCATCTACTTCTTCAAAACTATAAATGAGTGATATAGAGAAAATAAAAAGCAAGCAAAAAATCATGCTGTATCTTGTGTTCATCTTGTGACTTCTAAGAGTGTCTATAAGCCTGTAGGGTGGATACCACAATACCAGGGTGATAAATGCATTGTCATATCAAAGTCTTGAAAGCCAACCACCATGCAGTGGAAACTCCTATTTTCAATCAGAGAATTCCTGAAAGAGGAAAAGGCTAGATTAGCTAGGTAGAGAAAGGAAGGAGTTGATTCCACTTACAAATGCTATCCATTTCTTACTTCTCTTTATGTACAAGTCACTTGAGGTGTGTTTAAATATATATACACCTGCTGCTGCTACTGCTGCTAAGTCGCTTCAGTCATGTCCGACTCTGTGCGACCCCATAGACGGCAACCCACCAGGCTCCCCCATCCCTGGGATTCTCCAGGCAAGAACACTGGAGTGGGTTGCCATTTCCTTCTCCAATATATATACACCTAGAATCCAACAAACATGAATTAAACCCCCAAGTGATTCTAATATCTGGCCAGAGTTGAGACCAGCTGGTCTGGAGTAACCAAAAAGTTGCCCAGAGGATGTAACTATATAAGACTTAGGAAAGTGACAAAACCAGAAAATGGAGAAGTAGACCAGAAAGAATGAAGCTACAAATCAAAATTCCAAAAGCTCAGGGACTTCCCTAGTGGTCCAGTGGCTAAGACTCTGAGCTCCCAATGCAGGAGGCCCAGGTTTGATCCCTGGTCAGGGAACTAGATCCCACATGCCAAAACTAAGACCCCGTGCAGCCAAATAAAAAATTTTTAAGTTAAAAAAAAAATTCCCGCATCTCATATTCAAAAGAAATTCAAGGCAGGTGGAAATAGATGCATGCTTGATTCTTAAACCATGTAAGAAACAAGCAAACTATCCTCTAATTAGAAGTTGACCTGATAGTGCTGAAGAAGCACTTTATTGCATTCAGTTCAGTTCAGTCGCTCAATCGTGTCTGACTCTTTGCGACCCCATGAATCGCAGCACGCCAGGCCTCCCGGTCCATCACCAACTCCCAGAGTTCACTCAGACTCACGTGCATTGAGTCAGTGATGCCCTCCAGCCATCTCATCCTCGGTCGTCCCCTTCTCCTTCTGCCCCCAATCCCTCCCAGCATCAGAGTCTTTTCCAATGAGTCAACTCTTCGCATGAGGTGGCCAAAGTACTGGAGTTTCAGCTTTAGCAGCATTCCTTCCAAAGAAATCCCAAAGCTGATCTCCTTCAGAATGGACTGGTTGGATCTCCTTGCAGTCCAAGGGACTTTCAGGATGCAAGACTTTGTTGGTTTGATTTCCTGTTTGCTTCTTTGTGTGTTCGGAGGAGTTGTGGGATTTTGTTGGGAATTTAAAAAAAAGAAATAATCCTGACATTGACTAAAAAGAAAAACTACTCGAACAACCCAAAGGGAAATCCATAGGAGGGAAGGAGGAAATGAAGTCTGAAAAAGACTTTGTGGAAAGATTCAAGAAAGAGAAATGTACACAAATGCATAGGCCTGATGCATGTGCCTCACTTACACCAGGACTGGGCAAAGCTGCTGCAAAGTCATTTGCTTGCACAGGACTGGAGGAGAGAGTACATGGCTGCCAGGAGAGGAATGTTGTCAGAACGACTTCAGAATGAGCTCAGCCATGCTCTCCAGCACTGGGAAGCCCGACCACTGTGCAAGCAGCCGCCCCACCATCTGTACAGGGTAGCTCCTCGGTGCTGGGCCAACCCAAGCTGGGCCACAAGGCCACCTCCTGGGACAGCTTGTGTGTGTGGACACACACCCACATCCACACATGGTAGGAAATGGCACTCAGAGGGAGGTGTTCCCGTCATTCTCAGCTTCTAAAGTGGCACTGCTCAGGGTGACGTGACTTGAAATCCAAAGATACATGTTCAAGACTCAAGCCTACATCTTACTTCCTGGATGACCACTGGCAAATCATTTCATTTCTGTGAGCCACAGTGTCATCATTTTGTAAATGGACATAACATAGAATTTTAGAGTTCATCCAGTCTAACCGTTATCATTTCACAGCTGAAGAAATTGAGAACCAGAGAACATAAAGTGAATGCCCACCTTCAGCCAGCTAATGGATGGGTAAGCAGAATTCACACTCAAAGTTTCCAGCTTGAGTTACCTTTCTTCCCTAACCATTGGGATCTTCTGCCTCAGTACTTCCCCTGACCTGCAGGACTGTTTTAAGAAAGGAGGTTAGGAGGGTAAGAGCTTCTGGTTCGTGATGGTGAACTGAAACCACATCTCGCTCCCAATGCCTCCCCAAAAGCCCACAGAACTTATGGAAAAGATTTTTTAAAGGAGAAAGAGGAATAAACAGATGAGAAGGGAGGAAAGGGCACCAGCAATGAACTCTGAATAAATCCTAGGAGATTGCAAGCACAATGGGATCGAATTGGTGGAGAAAATTTTTTTAAAGTAATAAACCAGTTTCAGTTATAAAAAAAAAAAAAAAAAAAGGGTGCCTTCATCAGTGAAAACATTATTTCCCTCTTCAGGATATCTTCCCAACTCAGGTATCCTAACTGGGTCTCCCACATTGTAGGCAGATTCTTTACTGTCCGAGCCACCACGGAAGCCGTTAAAAAGAATATATAACTTTAAACCTAATATTAATGCATTAAATATATTTATAAATATGCAATATTAAATATATGTTAATTCATACATATGATAGACTACTACTGTGCAGCATTTGGCATTCATAGAAGTTGGGAAGACCTTCATATACTGACACGGAAAGGTAATAATGTAATGTCACATGAACAAGAGAGGCATCAAAACAACACAAATAACACAATCCTATGAGTGCATGTCATATATTCCTACAGTAAAAATAGAAAATGCCTAGGTGCTTGTCATGTAAATGCCTACCAGATTGTGATAAGCACCATTTTGTACATAAGGAAAATGAGAAACAGAGAGGTTAAGTAATTTGCCCAAGGTCACAAAGCAACAGTTGAATAAATGAAGGGGCTGGGACACAAATCAAGGTCATGTGGCTCTTGAGGTGATGTATTTCCCAGCAGTTCTCAGCCTGCAGAATTGCAGAGAGAGCTCTAAAAAGAGCTCTGGATTGAGTTAGGGAGGTAAGGAGCGAAGACTCCCCGTTCTACTTTCACATTGTCCTATTGTTTAATAGTCTTCAGTAAGAATGTGTTTTTCACTTTAAAATAGGCTCTTGTTTGAGGTACAGTTTTATTAATTATAGCACATGCATGGGTTCATGTAACCACCAGCACAGTCAGGATACAGAACAGTTTCATTACACCCAAAACCTCCCCATTGCTCTCCCCGTCTCAAACCCCTGGCAACCACTGACCTACTCTCCATTACTCTACAGTTGACCCTTGAACAGCAGTTACAGTTTGAGCTGCACGGGTTCAAATTATACATGCAGTCCACTTACACATGAATTTTTTTATAGTAAATACTGTAGCACTACACAAGTTTGCTTGAATCTGCAGATGCCAAACCATGGGTGAGAAGGGCTGACTATAGTTATATTCTGATTTCAACTGGGAGGGGGTGGTTGGCACCCCTAATCCCTTGTTGTTCAAGGGTTAACTGTAGTTATGACTCTTTGAGAACATCATGCTGTATGTAGCCTTCTGATGTTGGCTTCTTTCATTCTACAGAGTGCCTTTGCAATTGTGCAATTAATTACATGCATCAAAAATATGCTCCTTTATATTACTGAGTAGTATTCTATTGCATGAATGCAGCAGTTAAAGCACATTTAGGCTGTTTCTAGTTTGGGGTGATTATGAACACAGCTATTGTAAACACTTGTGTAGAGTTTTTGTATGAACACAAATTTTCATTCCTCTTGGGCAAACACCTAGAAATACACTTGCTGAGTCTTATAATTGTGTATCCTTCATAGAAAACTGCCAAGCCATTTTCTAGAGTTGCTAGACAATTCCCCATTTCATCAATAATGGATTATAGTCCCTATTGCTCTACATTCTCATCAGCATTTGGTACTTTCAATATTTTAATTTTAGCCATTCTGATAGGTGTGCAGTAAGAATATATAACTTTTTAAAAATGGAACAGAATTGAATGGCATAGGTAAGTATAAAACAGATTATCTCCTAAGCTGTTGGTAGGTAGAAACACAAATAAGAACTTTTTGGGAAATTTCTTTCACCAATTAAATATTTCTTGAACACCTAACATATGTCCACTAGACTCTTCATACACATGTTTCAAAGGCTTAGGAATTCTCACATACTTTATGATCTTATTTTGTCATCTCTATCTTCTATTTACTTATAATACCCATAGTCTGTGTCACATAACACTAAAATGTAGATTTAAGAAGCAGTAGAGCTCAAAAAAGATAACATATTATTGTTTACATTAATAATTTGTAATTTTGGAAGACACTGTACTCTACAGATACACAAAAGGAAGTTCAGCTACAGAATTTTACCTGTTTTTTCCACCCTGAATCTCTTTGTTTTGTCAAAACAGGTAGAAGAGTTAGTTTATTTCCTACCAAGGCCCTGTGAGTGCTTGACACAGAGAAATTAGAGAAGATATAAGCACCAATTGATTTTCGGCTTGCCAGCTGTGGACACTCTGTAGATTATTTATGGAAGCCAGAAAAAAAATAGAAAAAAAGGCAAAGATGTGTGCCTGGGTTGGAGAGCAGCAAGGGGCTGCCCAGGAATTCAATTACAGTAATCCCTGCTGGCTCAGGATTTCCTGCAACTTTGCCACATCCTTCTTGCCAAACCTAGGCCACCTGGGCCAAAGGACTCCAAGTGTAATGTATTAGTATCTCAAAGACCTCTTTCTCCTGGTTTGTATAGACTATCAACAACATCTTCAATGGTAGAGAGAGAATAGATACAAGAAAGTCAGTTTGGAATATAAAAATGCATTATTACAAAGAGGCCGAACAACATGGCCCTGAACTGAAGGAAAATCAGGAAAAGAAATTATTCTCAGAAATTACTTTTAGCCAAGGAAAGTATTATATTCGGGGAAAGACTTGCATTTCCCCCCAGGATAGTCTCATGTTGGTTCCTGACTCCAATTCTCCTGTGTGTGCTTAGTCACTCAGTCATGTCCAACTCTTTGAGACTATAGCCCTCCAGGTTCCTCGGTCCATGGGGATTCTCCAGGCAAGAATACTAGAGTGGGTTGCCATGCCCTCCTCCAGGGGATCTTCCCAACCCAAGGATCAAACCCAGGTCTCCCACATTGCAGTCCAGGAAGCCCCAAGTTTCCTAAACCAGGTTAAATTTAACTAATTGGCTAGAAATTCTTTTCATAATTCTTCTGTATAGGGTCCTAATCATGGAGACCTAGAATTTTAAGTTGGTTGAATATGTAATTCAAATTTTAGTTCAGATTTCACAGATGCGACCCCAAGCCTTGGAGGAGCAAGAGGACAGCAGTGTCAGAGCAGAGCCATGAACAGAAGGAAAGTTTTCAGATACCGAGTCTAGAACACAGGTTAAACTCACTTTACATAATTGTTCTGCCTCTTCAAGGAGAGCTATTCATACACATTGCTTTTGGATATTTCTGTTATCGCCTACCAAAAATGGTATTCATATTGACATTCCTCGCAGAAATGCCCCTCAAGAAAGGAAAAGGGGAAACAGAGGAGGAAAATCTTCAGAAATAAACTATTGCAAAGTAATGAGAATAACTTTTTCATTAAAGCTGGTTTTAAGCATAAATAGCTCATTCTTAATGAGATTCAGTTGATCCTAAATATTGTACAATTTTACCTCATAATTGTATTCTAGTCTTCCTGTCATTCAGATCAAGATGCATGATACAGCTTCAAATTAAGTCCAGTTTCTCAATTTTGAAGGACTGTGAAATTCAACCACAATACGTCAACTATCACTATCCAAGAACTACTAATGTGGACTTGGCCATCAAAGACAGCAAGAATAAAAGGGAACCAAGAAAATGGATGAGATTTCCGGAAGCAAAGATAAGTAATGGATTTTCCATTTCCAGGGAGTTCATTCCTCAGGTATATAAAAATACATTTAAGTTATGCCTATTCAAAATCCTAACTTTTATGTTCTTACCCTTATTTAGGGGCTTCTCATGTGGTAAAGAACTTGCCTGCCAATGCAGGAGACGTAAGAGACTCAATCCCTGGGTCGAGAAGATCCTCTGGAGGAGGAAATGGTAAACCACTCCAGTATTCTTGCCTGGAGAATCCCATGGACAGAGCAGCCTGGTGGGCTACAGTCCATCAGGTCGCAAAGCGTCAGACGTGACTGAAGCAACTTAGAACAGACAGACCCATATTTAAGGTCTAGAGCACCTAATATATCTGATGATGTGATCTGTCCTAGCAGAGTGACTGCCAATGCTGGTTAAATCCTCCTGGTTTATCTATCTCTGCTTAAACTACCTGAATGGATACTTTTATTTCAAGACTTTACAAATAATTATTAAGCCCTAACTATGTGTCAGGTGCTCTTTTTAACAAATAACATGTACTAATTCATTTAAATCTCAAACAAACCTATGAGATGAGCATTATTGTTATCCTCATTTTACAGCTGAAGAAACTGAGGCAATTGAGGCTAAGATACAGGTGATCAAAGTCACAGTGTATAAAAGCTGGGAAATAAGCCCACACTTGAAAAGAAGCAAAACCCATTAATGAGCAAATTATGTAGAGTGTGAGAGTTAATTTAAGTGTATGTGGGAATAGATAAGGATATATAGTAAATTATTAAGAATTAACATTGATGACCATGGTCTAGGTGTATTGTTAACTCCACCTTGCTCTATAAGCTATTAGCGACAAGTGATGAGCAGCAGATCTTTATCCTGGACTACACCCATCTCGCTGAGTGTCTCACCAGTTATATTACCTGATGCGGAGTGTCTCTTCGTTTCCAGTAGCTCCACACCTTACACTCTTCCATACTGCCCTTGCTTGGATCACCCAGTGCCTTTTTTTCATAACAAGTAAACATACTGCAAAGAGCCTTAACTCCTTTCCTACTATTACACCATTTTGTTCCTTAAAGCAGAGAGCTTTCTTGCCTTAACTATAAAAATTTCCTGTCTACAACACAAATGAACATATCTATGAGACAGAGACAGACAGACAGAGGAGGTGGGTGACGGAGTAAAGGATTGGGAGTTTGGAATTAGCAGATGGAAACTATTATTTAGAGAATGTATAAACAACAAGGTCCTATTGTTTAGCACAGGGAACTCTACCCCATCTCCTGGGACAAACAATAATGATAATGAAGATTTTTTTTTTTAATGAATGTATGTACGCGTATAACTGACTCATTTTGCTGTACAGCAAAATTTAACACATTATCAACTATATCAACTATACTTCAATAAAATTTTAAAAAATAAAAATTTCCAGTGAATGTCAACTGCTCCAGCTATTTGTTGCTGTCTTTCAGTTCAGTCATTCAGTCGTGTCCGACTCTTTGTGACCCCATGAATCGCAGCACGCCAGGTCTCCCTGTTCATCACCATCTCCCAGAGTTCACTCAGACTCACGTCCATCGAGTCCATGATGCCATCCAGCCATCTCATCCTCGGTCATCCCCTTCTCCTCCTGCCCCCAATCCCTCCCAGCATCAGAGTCTTTTCCAATGAGTCAACTCTTCGCATGAGGTGGCCAAAGTACTGAAGTTTCAGCTTTAGCATCATTCCTTCCAAAGAAATCCCAGGGCTGATCTCCTTCAGAATGGACTGGTTGGATCTCCTTGCAGTCCAAGGGACTCTCAAGAGTCTTCTCCAACACCACAGTTCAAAAGCATCAATTCTTCGGCGATCAGCCTTCTTCACAGTCCAACTCTCACATCCATACATGACTACTGGAAAAACCATAGCCTTGACTAGACAGACCTTAGTCAGCAAAGTAATGTCTCTGCTTCTGAATATACTATCTAGGTTGGACATAACTTTTCTTCCAAGGAGTAAGCGTCTTTTACTTTCATGGCTGCAGTCACCATCTGCAGTGATTTTGGAGCCCCCAAAAATAAAGTCTGATACTGTTTCCACTGTTTCCCCATCTATTTCCCATGAAGTGATGGGACCGGATGCCATGATCTTCATTTTCTGAATGTTGAGCTTTAAGCCAACTTTTTCACTCTCCTCTTTCACTTTCATCAAGAGGCTTTTTAGCTCCTTTTCACTTTCTGCCATAAGGGTGCTGTCTTTACCAGCACTGAATGCGTAATTCCTTCCACTAGCATGCCCTCTTTAAATGCCTTCTTAGAACGTGTTAATATCACCTGGGTTGTATAGGTCTCCCTGGCTTTGACAGCACCCAGTTCAAGGACTGCCCATAAACAGCTTCTTAAACCAGAATGTTCATATGAATCAGCTGCTGATATTAAAATACAGATTCTGACTTAGTATCTCTGGGGTAAAGCCTCAGATGCTGCATTTCTAACAAGCTTCCAGGTGATACTTATGCTGTTTCAAAGACCACAATACAATCAGCAAGAACCTCATAGACTCGTCACCTCTTCCTTACCAGTTTCTTTTATCCCACCATTCAGTTCAGTTCACTCAGTCATGTCCGACTCTTTGCGACCCCATGGACTGCAGCATGCCAGGCTTCCCTGTGCTTCACCATCTCCCGGACCTTGCTCAAATTCATGTCCATTGAGTCAGTGATACCATCCAACCATCTCATCCTCCATTGTCCCCTTCTCCTCCTGCCTTCAATCTTTTCCAGCATCAAGGTCTTTTCAAATCAGTCACTTCTTCACATCAGGAGGCCAAAGTATTGGAGTTTCAGCTACAGCGTCAGTCCTTCCAATGAATATTCAGGACTGATTTCCTTTAGGATGGACTGGTTTGATCTCCTTGCAGTCCAAGGGACTCTAAAGACTCTTCTCCAACACCACAGTTCAAAAGCATCAATTCTTCAGTGCTCAGCTTTCTTTATAGTCCAACTCTCACATCCATACATGACTACTGGAAAAACCACAGCTTTGACTAAACGGACCTTTGCAACTATCTAGTCACACAGCCTTCGGCATAAGCCCTCTTGGACTATTAACCCCACCGTAGAGCCACCAAGCATACAACCCACAGACTGCAGAACAATTATACCAGAGAAGTTCTCACACTGTTAAGAAAGTTCTACGACCCACAACAAATGTCCCAACCTGGGGATCTGGCAAAGGGACTGAGAACTCTCAAGAGAATTTGACTTTGGAGGCCCGTGGGACTTGATTACAGAATTTACATAGAACTGGGGAAACAGTCTCTTGGAGGACACAAACAAAACCTTGTGCACACCGGGACCCAGGAGAAAGGAGTAGTGACCCCACAAGAGACTGGCCCAGACTTGCCTGTGAGGGTCCAGAGTCTCCAGCGGAGGTGTGGGTCGGCGGTGGCCTATTGCAGGGCCGGGGCACTGAGTGCAGCAGTGAGTGCATGGGAACTTTTGAAGGAGGTCGCTATTATCTTCATTACCTCCACCATAGTTTGGTCTCAGGTCAAACAACAGGGAGGGAACAGGGCCTCGCCCATCAACAGAATCCCACCATTAATGCCCTGGTATCTTCCTTCCATCTCCCGCCTGAGCTGCAACACCTGGGTTACACACAACAAATGTCTGAGTTTTTTTCCTCCTGTTTCTATGGTCACTAAACATGTATGTTTCTCAGTTCTCCCAAGAATATAATTGACCAAATAATCTAGAGATTTTCTCATTCAGGGCAACTGAAAGAATGAGAAAAACATCACCAGCACTACCCTTAAAATTTTAATTCATAAATGGATAGGCTGCAAAGCTGCCCTCTTCTTAGCTCATATTTATTCTCCTCTAGCAGCTGGAAGTCTAACTTATGAGGAAATGGAAAATAGATGAGAGGAGGGCTTTGCCCAAGAGAGCTTTCATCAGTAAAGTACCAAAGTAATTACTGCACCTGACAAATTCCTACTCCTTGTTTTAGCCCAGTTTTAATAAAAGAAAGATTCAACAATGGTTTATATTACCTGGCATTGCCTTTAAATTTCATCAAGCTCCAGCATGAAGACTTGCCACATTTACACTAAACTTCTTTTTTCTCCTGAAGTTCATTTGTGAAGGCAGCTGCTGGGGCTTTAATCATCTTTTCTTCAATCTTTCATTTCTAACACACTGTGAGTGATAATGGCTCTCCCAGGCCCCCCTGCAAACTAGGCAAATTCTCCTTCATGTCACTCCCAGGTAGTCAGTGGTACAGAAAGCATCTACTAATTAAGAACTGAAAGGCCATTTCAAATGCTCTGGCTATAAAGACTTACCATTTCACATTCACGGTGGGCCCCATGCAAAGGTAAGGTCCTTCAACCTGCTGGACCAGGCAGTATTTCTCCTAACTTAGGAACAGCAGGCAAACTCTTGGCATTTCAGAGGTTCTGCAGAAATCTAGGGTAATGAAATGCTGCTCATGTTTGAGAGCACAAAGCCCTTAGAATAACCTTGTCAGTATTAAATAGATCACAGGAGTTCAAATCTCAATCACTGAGGCCCCGATGTCTCAAGGAGCACTTAGAAAAACCTCGACAATGTTTTATGCCTCTGGGATCATTCTTTTCACACTTGTGCTACTTAAAAAGTTTATTTCCTATGATTTTCTCTAAAAACCTGTAGGCTGCAAGCTGTTGCATGATTTGAAGAGTGTTTAAAACTCCATCTGGCTCAGACGGTAAAGCGTCTGTCTACAATGAGGGAGACCTGGGTTCTATCCCTGGGTCAGGAAGATCCCCTGGAGAAGGAAATGGCAATCCACTCCAGTACTATTGCCTGGAAAATCCCATGGACAGAGGAGCCTGGTAGGCTACAGTCCATGGGGTTGCAAAGAGTCGGACACGACTGAACGACTTCACTTTTTCACTTTAAAATTCCATCTAGAAAAGTTACTGTTCAAGATAGCAACACAGGAAGATCCCAAACTGACCTCCTCCCATAGACACAGAGTTTAGAGCCACATATGGACAGGTTTTTCTCTTAAGAAAACCTAAAGTTAGGCTGAGTGGCAAACAAGAAAGAAACCACATGGAAAGAGACATACAGTCTCAATATAAACCCCTCTCCCCGCACAGTGAGCCACAATCAGAAGAAAACTCAAAACCCAGAATTTCTCCCAGGAGGAAAAATTTTGAGCTCCACGTTGGACACCTTACCTTTCAGTATCTGCACCTGAGAGAGGAGCCCCCAAAAGCTCTAACTTTGAAAGCGAACAGGGCTCCCATCCTGAGACCCACAGGACTATAGCATCCTGAGAGCACGCTTTTAAAGAGTGCACGTGCTCAGCTCTACCCACTCCGGGACCCAGCTTGGAGGCAGCCAATCAAGCCCTGAATTAACCGAAGGAGACTCACCAGCTGATAAGAGTGTTGTCCTGAGGGGCAGGCATCTAATTAACACCCACCTCTAGGAACCTGCTGGAACTCTACAGCGAGGGAGGCTGGGGAGGGGGCCATCTTCACACTCTCCCTTTGCTCTGGAGCACCAGCATCATTCAGAAGGGAGCTTTTACCTGCATCTTGTGCCCAGATCTCTGTGACTGCCTCCACGGGCAGTGGGTACCTCTTGACTACCTGGCTCTGGAGGCAAACAGAGCTTGCATTCCTGGTCCTGTGGGACTGTAATAATCAGCATTACCCAGAAAAGAGCTCATACCCTAATTTTTGCAGCTGCTACCAGAGGACACGTCTGTAACACCAGCCTCTGGCAACCAGTGGGGCTTACACCTGTAGGTCTCACAAGACTGTAACCAAAGGAGAAAGAGTTCTTAAATAGCTACCACTCCTCAGGGCATAGCAAGAGGTAGCAGACCCAGAAGCCTGTCTCTGGGAAGAAGTGCTTAGTCATTCAGTCATGTCTGACTCTTTGCGACCCCGTGGACTGTAGCCCCCCAGGCTCCTCTGTCCATAGGGATTCTCCACGCAAGAATACTGGAGTGGGTTGCCATGCCATCCTCCAGGGGATCTTCCCAACAATGGAACCCAGATCTCCTGCATTGCAAGTGGATTCTTTACCATCTGAGCCCCCAAGGAAGCCCAGGAATACTGGAATGGGTACCTTAACCCTTCTTCAGGGGATTTTCCCAACCCAGGAATCAAACTAGAGTCTCCTGCATTGCAGTTGGCTTCTTTACCAGCTGAGCTACCAGGGAAGTCCCCTGGGAAGAAGGCCTATTAGCTTATTATCATGGATGTGGCCTGAGGGGCAGGCTTCTAATTAAACACACATCCAGGGGCTGACTGTAACCCTTTGCAGAGACCTTGGAGGACAGGCACTACCTCCAGGCTTTCCTGTTGCTGTGCTCCAAGGAGCCAGTGTCTCCTGGAGGGGAGCTTTCCACTTGGCCCCAGCTTTGGCTTTTGCATCCGGTGCCCCCAGGTTTGCAGTTGCTGCCTAGGGGATGCCCTTTGATCGCCTGGCTCTGGTGGACAGGGGGCGGGGTGCTTGCATTCATGGATCCTACAGGATTGTGACAAATCAAAGAGCTGGTTCTTGGAAGACAGCCAACCCCGGGGAATGTGCGGACAGCAGACTGACGCTGCCCCACCCCAACCCACCAGTCTCTCTGTGAAGGAGGTTTCTTGGCTTGTCCTGGAGCTCTGGCCTGAGGGGCAGGTGTGAGACCCCCCAGCATGCATCTAGCAGACTCTGGAGCAGCTCTCAAGCAATTCAGGCTGTGGGTACCATCTTGGCAATCTCCTTCTGTCTTGTTCCAGCTTGCCAGTATCTCCCAGAAAGAGCTTATATAGTTCTTTGGAGCTCCAGTTGTTGTGACTGCCAGATCACCTGGCTAGCAGAGTATATGCTTATGATCCCACAAAAAAAATGTATATATTTTCATACTTTAAAAAGCCACTGCCTGAGGGGTCTGGCTTCTAAACAGTCTGAATCTAGATGCTGAGATCTTCCCCCTAGAAACATTGACAGGTCTTGCCACATCCTCAATTACTGAGAGTTACTAAAATTATAATAGGCTGCTTGGATAAGCACAAAGGTTTGAGAGACAACAAAGCATTGGAGCAGGGTTGAACAACAAGGTTCATCTCCTACACGAGGCCACTCCTTCAAGGCTGGGAGAAGTGGTTGTTTCATCGACTGTATAGAAGCCAACACGGAGTGTCAAGCAAAATGAAGAAACAAATGAAAGAACAAGGTAAAATCTCAGGGGGGGAAAAAAAGACCTTAATAAAATGGAGGTAATAGGAAAAGAGCAACAGGATAAGCATCTCCAAATAAGGGGTGAAGATGACAGGGCCAGCTGACAAGAACCATCTTTTTTGACAATTTCCTCGTCATCCCCATCTGGAATGTGGGTAGTAATATCCTGGGATAGAACTGATCCTGGGACAATGAAAAGCCCTGATCAGACTTCTACTTCTTTGAGATTAGCTTGAGGCATCATCTGGTCTGCTTTCCTGGGAGCACTCTGGTTTTAACAAAGGAAAGCCAAGTGTATTGTAGAGGGAGTGGAGGGGAATTTTATCATGATAAGAGTCAGTCCAACAAAAGGACATAACATATGTAAATATATATGCAGCCAACATAGAAGCACTTAAATATATAAAGCAAGCATTAACAGATCTAAATGGAGAAACAAACAGCAATATAATGTTTCAGTTCAGTTCAGTCGCTCAGTCGTGTCCGACTCCTTGCGATCCCATAAATCGCAGCACGCCAGGCCTCCCTGTCCATCACCAACTCCTGGAGTTCACTCAGACTCACGTCCATCGAGTCAGTGATGCCATACAACCATCTCATCCTCTGTCCTCCCCTTCTCCTCCTGCCCCCAATCCCTCCCAGCATCAGAGTCTTTTCCAATGAGTCAACTGTTCGCATGAGGTGGCCAAAGTACTGGAGTTTCAGCTTTAGCATCGTTCCTTCCAAAGAAATCCCAGGGCTGATCTCCTTCAGAATGGACTGGTTGGATTTCCTTGCAGTCCAAGGGACTCTCAAGACCACAGCTGTGGGACTTCTCCAACACCACAGCTCAAAAGCATCAATTCTTCGGCATTCAGCCTTCAAGCATTAACAGATCTAAATGGAGAAACAAACAGCAATATAATGTTTCAGTTCAGTTCAGTCGCTCAGTCGTGTCCGACTCCTTGCGATCCCATAAATCGCAGCACGCCAGGCCTCCCTGTCCATCACCAACTCCTGGAGTTCACTCAGACTCACGTCCATCGAGTCAGTGATGCCATACAACCATCTCATCCTCTGTCCTCCCCTTCTCCTCCTGCCCCCAATCCCTCCCAGCATCAGAGTCTTTTCCAATGAGTCAACTGTTCGCATGAGGTGGCCAAAGTACTGGAGTTTCAGCTTTAGCATCGTTCCTTCCAAAGAAATCCCAGGGCTGATCTCCTTCAGAATGGACTGGTTGGATTTCCTTGCAGTCCAAGGGACTCTCAAGACCACAGCTGTGGGACTTCTCCAACACCACAGCTCAAAAGCATCAATTCTTCGGCATTCAGCCTTCTTCACAGTCCAACTCTCACATCCATACAAGACCACAGGAAAAACCATAGCCTTGACTAGATGGACCTTAGTCGGCAAAGTAATGTCTCTGCTTTTGAATACTCTATCTAGGTTGGACATAACTTTTCTTCCAAGGAGTAAGTGTCTTTTAATTTCATGGCTGCAGTCACCATCTGCAGTGATTTTGGAGCCCCCCAAAATAAAGTCTGACACTGTTTCCACTGTTTCCCCATCTATTTCCCATGAAGTGATGGGACCGGATGCCATGATCTTCATTTTCTGAACGTTGAGCTTTAAGTCAACTTTTTCACTCTCTTCTTTCACTTTCCTCAAGAGGCTTTTTAGTTCCTCTTTACTTTCTGCCATAAGGGTGGTGTCATCTGCATATCTGAGGTTATTTATATTTCTCCCAACAATCTAGATTCCAGCTTGTGTTTCTTCCAGTCCAGCGTTATAGGGTATTTTAGAATCACACTTACATCAATAGATAGATGATCCACATGGAAATCAATAAGGAAACATCAGCCTCAAATGACACATTAGATCAAATGAGATTAACATATAGAGCATTCCATCCAAAAGCAACAGAATACACATCCTTCTCAAGTACATATGAAGCATTTTCTAGGATAGGTAATATGTTAGGTCAAAAAACAAGTCTTAATAAATTTAAGAGGGCTAAATTCATATCAAGTATCTTTTCCAGCACAACGGTATGAAACTAGAAATTAATTACATGAAGAAAGCTGGAAAAATATGTGGAGATTAAACAACATAGTACTAAAAAACTAATGAGTCAAAGAAGAAATAAAGAGAAAAATATGAAAATACCTTCAGACAAACAAAAATGGAAATATACCAAAATTTGGGGGATGTTGCAAATGCAGTTCTAAGAGGGAATTTCATAGCAATAAATATCTACTTAAAAAAACAAGTCTGAAATAAACAACCAAACTTTACACCTCAAGGAAGCAGAAAAAGAAGAACAAATGAAACTCAAAGTTAGTAGAAGGAAGGAAATAACAAAGGTGACATAGAAATAGAGACCAAAATGACAGTACAGAAGTTCAAACTTAGAGCTGGTTCTTTGAAAAGATAAATGAAATTGACAAGTCTTTAGCTAAACTTAACCAAGAAAAAGAGGACTCAAATAATATCAGAAATAATAAAGGAACTATTACAAATGATACAGCATAAATACAAAGGATCATAAGAGGCTGCTATGAAAAATTATACATCAACAAACTGAACAACCTGGAAGAAATGGATAGATTCACAGAAATATACAACCTACCAAGACAGAATCATGATTAAATAGAAAATGTGAACAGACCAATTACTAGTAAGAAGACTGAATCAGTAATCTAGAAGGATGTCAACATCATTAATCATCAGGGAAATGCAAATTAAAACTACGACAAGATATCACTGCAAATTAGAATGGCTACTATCAACAAGACAAGAAATAGCAAACATTGGTGAAGATGTGGAGGAAAGGGAACCTTGTGATTGTTGGTAAGAAAATAAATTGGTGCAATCACAATGAAAAACAATTGAGAGGTTCCTCAGAAAATTAAAAATATAACTACCATAGGACCTAGTAGTTCCACTTCTGGGTATTTGTCTAAATAGAATACTAACTCAAAAATATATTTTTACCTCCATATTCATTGCAGCATTATTTAACAATAGCCAAGACATGGAAACAACTGAAGTGTCTATCAATGGATGAATGAATAAAGAAGTTATTGGGTGTGTTCACTTATATGCTGGGAATGCAACACTGTGACAGAAGTAACTGAGCAATACACTCCATACCTTGACCCCTGCATAAGGGGTCAAGGACCCCTGCATAAGGACCTATAGAGTCCTTCACCCCAGGTGGCTGAATCCATGGAATATGACTGGAATTCATTTATAATCTACCTAAAACAATCGAGAAGTTTTGTTTTTTTTTAATGTATACAGCAAAGGGTAATGCCTAACTACTTTAATTCTACCACATGAACATGCAGAGTGGTACAGAAATTTACTGTATGACTATTTCCACTTTGTGCCAGTATGTAAACTCTTCATCTCTTCATTGATAGCTCATCATGAAATTACATGATCACTTAATACATCAGTTCTTCAAAGGGGGCAATTTCAATTACATGGAAGCCTCCCAACATTGTCATTAACAAGGAAACATAGTAGGCGGCAAAATGCCAGGCTAGATGTTCATACAGAAGAACTAATGATTACGTCCAAAGTCCACATTTCCTTAATTATAGCATCACGTTCAGTAAAATTAAAGCTTTGTCAGCCATCTCTGTGTTTATGGGGGAAAGGAATTTGTATCATTCAAAACTGACATGTTGTACAAGGGAAGGTTACCATCAAAGCAGAATGAAATAGACTGTACTGCAGTCTTCCTTTTTAGAACAACACATTCTTCCAAAAAAAGAGAAAATAA
Organism: Cephalophus harveyi; assembly: GCA_006410635.1. Classification (NCBI taxonomy): domain Eukaryota; kingdom Metazoa; phylum Chordata; class Mammalia; order Artiodactyla; family Bovidae; genus Cephalophus; species Cephalophus harveyi. The sequence goes on along the minus strand of SJYT01027105.1, from coordinate 59,275 downwards.
ATAGAAGGGTAAATCGTCTCTGCTGTTACATTATTTCTAAATTTTGCACTCTTGTGACACCCAAAAAAGAACGCATTCCACAGAGTGTATACTCAAACATGAAGCAGCTTGATTGCTAGTCCTAACAATTGCATAAATTAATGACAACTCTCCATCAAGAAAAGATCTAATTTGATGATGTTTCAAAACGATGTCTAAGTTTTTTGCAGTACCCAGATAAGATGTAACAAATAATTTCAGTTAGTGCTTCTTGGGCTAGATGTGACCAGCTATGACCTAAATGGAAGAAATACTCTTGTTTTCTGTGATTATTTCTCCTCTGAAGGATAAAATGAATCTAAATCTAGATCTTTTACAAGATACACTATTAAGCTGGACTAAATACTGCCCTATAAAACGAGAAGGATGACTCGTGGGGTTGGAAAGTAGTGAAGAGGTGGAAGTGTTCGGTCACTCTGTAGGGGCTGACTCTTTGCGACCCCACGGACTATAGCCCACCAGGCTCCTCTATTCATGGAGTTTCCCAGGCAAAGAATACTGGAGTGGGTTGCCGTTTCCTTCTCCAGGGAGACATGAATGAGAAAGAGAAAGGAAGTACATCCTAGTGACAATGATGGGAGAGAAGAAATTATCCAATCTCTCCATGTTAGTACCAGCTGACCCGGTCACTCAGCTGCACTATATTTTCTTTCCAGGTTTGTGAAGGAAGTGAGGAAGGAGAGAAATATTTGCCAGGGAAAGGCTTCTAGCTAACATAGGCTTAGATAGTACAGTTTAACAGAAAATGAAATCAGCCTGAATCTGAGGAGTCTTGATTCCTATCCCAGCTTCACTACTGATTTTCTCCGTGGCTTTGGAAATGCCCCAGTGCCTCCAGTTCCCCATTTTATCACCTGTAAAAGGGATCATCTCTAAACTATTGCTCTCCAGAAAATGTACATAGTAGCACAAATGATTTATAGAAAATGCTATGCAAAGAATATTATTCGAGCTAAGTGATGCTCACCAAGAGAAAACTGTGTCCATGTCTCTATTGGCATTTATGATTTGGTCATATATTTTTAATAATAAGGTCATAAGTTAAATTGGCCAAGAGGCAAATGAGTCACTCTAAATGTTCCTAATAAACTTGTATCAAAATCAGTTTTTCAGAAGGGAAAAATCAAACAAGTTTTTCAATCCATCTTAATTTCTCTTTCTAGAGTCCTACGCTTTCCACCGTTTTCCTAGTTACAACAAGCCACTGTCACACCTCAAGTGTGAACCAGCCAGTATGGTTCATGCTAGTTTCTCTGCCCTCTTCATAACAGCCCTTGACAAAATATCTTTGGAGGGGAGACCTCATTCCCCACCTCCACATAATCTTAGAATGTGCTTCTTATGTCTGACTTTCCCCTCTCCCCAGATTCTTTCCCAACTTCTCGTGCAGAATCCTCTTTCAGCCTTCCTTGGGATGTCACCCGCCCTCCCTCAGCACACACCAAACTATCCCCTTTGCTGCTTTCCCCCAGAATGACAGAGTCCATCCCATGTCCTCCGTACAGAACTGTCTTTGGAGTCCACTGGTATTGATGGTGGCTTCTGCAGACATTCCATGGGGTTGCAGAGTCAGACACGACTGAGCGACTTCACTTTCACTTTTCTGCAGACTTAGTCTCGAAGAAAGAGTGTATTCTTTGTGGGTGGAAGGGTGCGACGAGCTCAGCTCATCTTTCTACAGCAGCGTTGCTGGGTTGGGGGCAGTGAGTCCTCTAACTGCAAATACAGCTGTTCTCCGTTATAAGTCATCATTTCTGGAGGTCACCTGGGCCTGTGGATCTGAAGCCTGACCTCTACCTACACCCAACCTAGGAAGCAGTTCCTAAGACTGATTTTACAAGGCCAACTCTAACCCAGCGTCCAGAGTATTCCCCCAGCCACATAATCCTGAAAGCACTCTTGCTGCTTTCCAGGGTCACTTTCACCTACAGAAACTCATATTAACTCCTGGAGACAACACAGATGTGGACTACTACACAGTTCACTCCAGCTCTCCTATCACCAAATTTCTATCTCTGTGGTGGGGAAAGGAGTTTCGGTGCCTCCACCAATGAATCATGTGTGTGCTTTATAAGGAAGCAGATGACTCAAGTTACATGAATATATAAATTAATTCCCCCCAAAGACCTAAACTGGAAAGAAAAAAAAAAACCTGTGAATTCTCACAAGTGTACCTGGTGAATGGAGAGTCCCAGTGGGTTCGGCAAGGATGGGAATGGGACTCTCAGGACCCTACGTCCATGGTATCTCATTACGCCCTGCCTGCCTGAGCTCAAAGACTCTCTCTTGCTAATCTTTCATCTTCCCCATCACCAAAACGATGAGTCAGATTCACTGTCCCTAAGTTCCCTGCCAAGCCAGACACTCAAGGATTTCTATCATACACTTTTCTTCCATAAACAGTGAAAGCAACTGCTTCATTTTACCTTAGCAGCTCACTTTTTGGTAGTCAGATTTCCAATGGTAGCTCAGAATTATTTCTATATACACTAACTTGGAAAGCAAAGAAAACACTTATTTTTTTCCTCATTATAAAAAATTGCACAATAAAATAATATGGAAATGTAACTTAGAGATAGTAACCCATTATCTTACTTCTCTTGTGAAAATAAGTTGGTTACAGTTTCTTTCACAGTTTTATAAGACAAACACACATTATTCTTACTATTAATATTTTAATAAAACAGATTTACATTAAATAGGCTTATTACCAAATTGTCTTTGTGTTTAAAAATCCTTTCTTGTCAGTAAGTATAAATCTCTCTCTTTCTTTCTTATCAACTGCATTAGATTCCTCTGTGGGTCTGTACCATAATATGGGCATCCTTTTAATAAAATTTTTTGTCCGATTTCCTAATCACAAATTTCCTAAACACATAGTATCTTTATACATGTAAATGACTATTATAGAATAATTAAACCAAGACTGGAGCTTACCAACTTATTTTAGGTTGTGTCTTGGTTTATTAATAAACCAACATGTCAGCATCCATCATTTAGTCAAATATGGCACAGCACACTGTCCTGGAAGGCAAATAAGAGGTACCCAGAATGTAAGTTATTATATATGATAAAATTTAATTAGCCATTTGCCTCAAAATGATTATATCTCTTTTAAAATGTCTGCCTCCTTTGTTTGCTATAAATATTCATTTAGATACATAAAATATACTAAGCAACATTTTGTCTGCATCCCATCAAGCAAATCTACTGAGGCGTGAGGGCTATATAAGCAGTGGAGCAGAAGACCATGCTATTACATGGATAAATGCTCTGGAGTTACTGAAGCAAGACAAAAACAATCACGGGAACATGGATTTGGAATATGCTGAAGCAACCACGTTTGAGGGGATGGGGGAAAAAAGGAGAGTTGCTCATAAATAAGAAAATACAGATGTCATGACATTCCATAAAATTGAGTCTGTTTAGTCTGATTCAGACAGATTGTTACTGTTATGCTATCTGCCTATCAGATATTTTAAGTTCATCAAGAAGCCATGGTCAGTTAACAGACCTACATAATGGAATGTTTTATAAGATGATTTTCTTTTAATCACCCAGAGGTCTAATAGGGTGGTTGGCCTGCTTCCCTAATAAAATTTAAATAGCTTTGCCTCAGGTCAAAGTGAAGTCGGCCATCCTACAAAGAGTTCATCTGTGACATCCATAATAGCTGCCCAGTCTCAAGGGACCATTTGAGGTTACTGCTTCTGTCGGAAAATAAATAGTCACACACACACACACTGCAAGCAGCAGTTTCCTAGCCAAAATGAATTTCAATCCATAGTCTAGGTCTTTGTTTTCAAGGGCTGAGTAAGCAGACTAACCTCATTCTATATCTTCCTGGCCCAGCACACTTCATGGCTTCCTCCTCACCTACTGCAGAGTTCCGAGATTCCCTGTGGAAGGTACCACAGCCAGAGGCCAGCAGTACAGCACCTCTCTGCAGGCCCCATTCTCATCCCTTGGGCTATAGCCTTGACTCTCTAGTGGTTCTGTGGCCTCACCCCCCCCCCCTTTCTGCCCTCTTGTTTCATCCATGCCTCTATTGTACTTTCTGCTTGACTTTTAGTGGTGTCTTCAGCCTTGGGCCCATTCTTTAATGCTGAGCCCAGATCCCAGGGCCTAAGGCCCTTAAATGGGAGGAGATTGAAACTACACAGTTGATAAGCCTTTAACTGGTAATTACACATGGCATACATGTGCAAGGACGCACACACACATACACATACACATGTTCATAAATGTATCTAACTATGTATGGGTAAACCTGCCCAGTTACTTTTACAAGTGAAGCTCAAAAGGCTTCCCAGGACTTGATTTCTCTCCCTACATATCTTTAGGTCCGTTTTCTCTTTGTGGGCAACCTTACTGTGCACAAATGGTAGTAAGGGGAGATGACCACGGCAGCTCTAATCCTCCAAGATCAAGCCCAGGAAAAAAACATCTCTGCCTCGTCCTTGAATTCTCAGGCGTACATTTGATTGTATTTTACTGGCTTTCAGTCTGTCTCATGACATTCCCTGAACCAAATGTTTTCTGGCCAGAAAATCGTAAACACTGATGCCTTCCAAATGCGCCTGAAGCACAGGTTAAGGACTGGAGAGAACCTCCAGAGATTCTGAAGATTTACTGCTGGAAGAAGAGAGGATGAATGTTGGGGTGAATGATCAAGTGCCTGGACGTTAAGATAACCAAACCAATTGCTTCATATTTTTGTGCCAATTATATAAATTAAGAAGCAGTTCAATCAAGAGTTTCAAACGACTCACAGGCTCAGATACTAAGACACCTTAGCAATCACGTAGCTCCTGGCTGTTTAAAATGTGCTTCCTGGACCAGCAACAATAGCATCACCAGTTTCAGAGTTGCAGCATCTCAGACCCCCTGGCCCTGCTGAATCAGAATCTGCAGTTTAACAAGATCTGCAGTATATACAGTAAGGGTGAAAATGAATAATCCAAATTTAACTCTCAGTTTACAGATGACACCACCCTTATAGCAGAAAGTGAAGTGGAACTAAAAAGCCTCTTGATGAAAGTAAAAGAGGAGAGTGAAAAAGTTGGCTTAAAGCTCAACATTCAGAAAACGAAGATCATGGCATCTGGTCCCATCACTTCATGGGAAATAGATGGGGAAACAGTGGAAACAGTGTCAGACTTTATTTTGGGGGGCTCCAAAATCACTGCAGATGGTGACTGCAGCCATGAAATTAAAAGACGCTTACTCCTTGGAAGAAAAGTTATGACCAACCTAGATAGCATATTCAAAAGCAGAGACATTACTTTGCCGAGATGTGAGAGTTGGACTGTGAAGAAGGCTGAGCGCCAAAGAATTGACGCTTTTGAACTGTGGTATTGGAGAAGACTCTTGAGAGTCCCTTGGACTGCAAGGAGATCCAACTAGTCCATTCTGAAGGAGATCAACCCTGGGATTTCTTTGGAAGGAATGATGCTAAAGCTGAAACTCCAGTACTTTGGCCACCTCATGCGAAGAGTTGACTCATTGAAAAGACTCTGATGCTGGGAGGGATTGGGGGTCAGGAGGAGAAGGGGACGACCGAGGATGAGATGGCTGGATGGCATCACTGACTCGATGGACGCGAGTCTGAGTGAACTCTGGGAGTTGGTAATGGACTGGGAGACCCGGCGTGCTGCAATTCATGGGGTCGCAAAGAGTCGGACACGACTCAGCAACTGAACTGAACTGAACTGAACCTGGGATGAGGCAGATGATGATCCTTACCCAAAGTCATACATCCAGTAAGTGGGATATTTAGAATCCAGATCTCTTGTCATATGTGGGAGGCTTTACTCCAAAGTGATGCCACTTTGCACTGTCAATTTTTCAACCAATCACAATTATATTTTCAATGATGTATTTGTTATTAAAACATACATATCAGGAAAGAAGTCAGCATAGCATAATGGTTCAAAAGTACAACTCTGAAATCAAAGAGGTCTGGATTCAAATCTCAGCTCTAGCATTTATTACCTCAGAAATTTGGAAAAGTTATTTGACAGCTGTAAAATGTGGCTTCTCAACTACCTACCTTACAGAATTATTGTAGGAATTGAAAAAGGCATATATATATATATATATATATATACACACACACACACATATATATGTTAAAAACTTAATCAGTATGTTGAGCATATGGATCTTAAAAATATTATTTTTATCATTTTTCATAGAATAACCTTTTCCATCCATTTATTCTTTTCTCTGTCTTCACAGGTATCAGCAATACAAACATGGATAAAAATGAGTGCCTGACATCAAGAAGACTACATTCTATCAGAGGAGGTAGAGTAGCAACAACTAGGTTGTGACAAATGCTAAACCATCAGCATGCACAAACTGCCACCAAACCACAGAGAAGAAGCAATTAATTTTGCCTAGCAAAGGAGAACAGGCTCCTCAGAAAAAAATCATATAGCTTGCACCTGAAGGGGGCCTGAAAGTGCATCAAGGTATTCAATTGCAGTGAGTTTTTGAGGAATTAACATATATGTGGTGTTGAGGTTGAGGGCATTAAAAAATTAATAAGATAACATCCCCAACAGCATCATAAGATCATCAAGTGCAGAGCTATAAGTGACTGCTGAAGGAGGCTGTGAGACTCAGCCAATTATCTCCCCACACCCTTGCCATTATATGGGGCCATGAAATTAGTTGTAACAAAGAAGGGGTAGACATAATGTGTATCTGATCCAGAGCAGAGCATGGGAGAGAGGGCCCAAGAACACACATTCCATCTGGTGCAGTTACAAGATGGTAGAGCTTTGTTCATTGGAAGGACTGATGCTGAAGCTGAAGCACCAATACTTTGGCCACCTGTTGCTAAGAGCCAACTCACTGGAAAAGAAAACCCTGATGCTAGAAAAGGTTGAAGACAAAAGGAAAAGAGGGTGGCAGAGGACGAGATGGTTGGATGGCATCACTGACTCAACAGACTTGAGTTTGAGCCAACTCCGGGAGATAGAGAAGGACAGGGAAGCCTGGCGTGCTGTAGTCCATGGGGTCACAAAGAATCGGACACGACTTAGCAACTGAACAAGAACTTTGTGATGGCTTCACAATAGAGTTTCCCGCTGCCCGAGGTAGTCATGCCGTGTGGGCTAGAAATACACTTTGGTGGAGTAAATCGCCCTGACTTGGGGGTTGCTTATTATCATAGCATAACCCAGAACACCTGATTCACGTGGGATGATAATATTCATGAAGGGTGACTCCAAGGACACTATGACTTCAAAAGGGGTAGAGGGAGGGAATTGGCTTCAAATCAAGTGTGTTTTGGGGGGTAGGGGGCTGCCAGAGGAAGTTTCTTACTAAACCTATCAAAATGTGTTACTAAGAAATACCTGCTAATCATATTTCCCTGCTGAAATAACAGTATTTTTCAGAATTTCATCTTGAAATCTTCCTAAGGATGCACCCTCTCTCATGGCTAGTGAAACCACCATACGTCACCGGGTCATAGTGCATGTCAGTGTTACAAAAACAGTTATGAATCGCTTTAAGCAAAGCAAATCCAGCTGTCCGTCTTTCCATGCTACTTCAAAGCCGCGCGACCATCTAAAGTCAAACTTCTCTGGATTAAATAGGCTACAAGGCTGAAGCCCAGCAAGTGTCTCTTTTAACCTCTAGCAGATTTTCACAGCCCAGTGGCAAACTCCTCCCAAACAACATTTCTAATGGGAGGCTGACAGACTTCTAACTAAAGCAGTTCCAATGTGCCACTATAATAACCTACTTCTTTTGATTGCATTTATTTTTAATGATTATTTTCCCTGCATGCCAATCCAACCTGTGCTTCCAGCCCAGAAAGATGGGGGAGGGGAGGAAGCCAGGACGAGAAAGTTGTCTTGGGCTGCACTGCCACCTAGAGGTACCACGGAAGAACTGACGCATTGCTCTTCAAAGAGCAGTGGGCGCTGTTGAAATAAACTGGAACCTTTCTCCCTCTGCATAGGGTTGGGTAAAATAACTGAAATGAGCCCCTCAGTTTCACCTAAACAAAATATAATAAAACAATCATAAAATATATAATAATTTTTCACTTAACACACCCAAGGTGGTCCTAAAGAAGGAGATCCTTTAAGAAATGGTTCTGAGGAGCTCTTAGAAAAGAACAGTTTTCAGTATTATAACAGTTAGATTTGATTTGCAGCTTGAACTGCATAGATGGAAAAATCTTTTGGAAATGAATTGTTACAAAAGTCTGAATAGGTCTATCTGGTCAGAATTACACTTCGATTGCAAAACTGAAATTTATTCAAAAGTTATTCAGGCTCAAATCAGAAGCCAAAGCGTGTCATGGAGATAGAAAAAAAGGACAAGGCTGATGATGTCTTGATTACTGAAGTTCTGCAAGTGACAGAATTTGACAGGTACATTCCTAATTGTCATTATTTCAAGGGCAAAGTCATAAGTTTGTTGTTGACAAGGTCTTTGATGTTCTCCTTAGGCAATGTCAGCTTGTACACAAATGCAAGCTATTTTAAATAAACCTGAAGAACTTGTATTTCAGGAGGATGTTATTTCCAAACAATCAACACAATGAATACACAAGTTCAGGGAAAAGATAATTTGGGCAGGCTTTGGGAGAGGTAATGATTTAGTCCACATTACTAATGGCACTTGCAATGAAAGAGGGGCAAAAACCTGAGATGAATCATTCAAGGGCTCGGGGATTTTCAGTTGCAATCTCTCTGTGACATTTTAAGCCAGGAATGATGGGCTGTTCTTTGAATTTAATGAGCACATGTACATTCAGGAATACATCCCGGGACCACAGACTGTGTGGTTCCCTTCGTTTGCATCACTTCTCTGTGATCAAAAAACTTGGGGTTTTGAAGTTGAAAAGACAAGAAAGCCAAGAAAAAAAAAGGGGAGAAAAAAGTTACTTTGCAATGCAAAAAGCCTATTATCCTTACCAGTACAAAATTCAAAATTAGGCAAATTATCAGCTCCACTCACTGGAAGAGGGTTATTTTGGGAAAGTCAAAACAGCACAGTTAAAATAACTGTTTACATTTTTGAGTACTTACAATGCTATCTTAGGGCTTTACTCATTTAGTCCCCTTAAACCACCATGTAGGGTGGATACTATCACATCCCCATTTTACAAATGAAGACAGTGAAATCCAGAGAGGTAAAATAAAGATCAAAACCCAGGCAGTTATTCTGACTCCATTCTTAAAAACCATGCTATTAAGCTATCTCATTAAAGAACATTTTCTATAGGACAACACAAGAAACTACTGCTTTTTCCTGTGGGATTTTTCAAGACGGTGCCTCTTGATGACTTGATGAAAGTCATTGCCTTCCTGGACCATTCCCTCTGCCACTCTGTAGGTTTCCTTTCCTGCTCAATGCCCATTCAGGTCAGATCACCTCACTAATAGAAGAGGCCATAACCCTGTTAGTGTTCAGGACCTGGTGGCTTTCCCTCTTGGACCCTTCTCTGGTTGGAGCTGAGCCAGCCCATTCTTCAGTCACCCCATGAGGAATTTCCTTTTCCCACCCAGAGTCCACATGTGCCCTCCCCTCCCAGGCCTTGGGTGAAGGTGACTTTTCTGAAGTCAATCTGAGGTAGGTGTTCAATAAACAGTTGAATAGGATCGATGGAGGTATTTCCGAAGCTTAATCAAGCTAGAGGCGTTTTTCAATATTGATAGGGTTCCTGGCAGCTCTTCTAACCTCACCCAAGATCCCTGATGGCTAAAGATAGAAAGTGGTCGATGGGCTACAGACATTCCTTGCTTTCCCTAAGATGCCCTCTGAAAAAAACTGGAACACTGAAAAGCCTCAATAATAAGGATTTTTACTGGTTCAGGAAGAAAAATATCAGCCAAGAGAAATAAAACTCGCCTGCAAATGTCATTAAACTGAACACTTCTTTGTTATAGATCCTTTCCAGTGAGCATGAAAGGAAGGTCATTTAATTGTAACCTCCAGAAACTGCCTCTGTTAATGTAACATGTTCAATTGGTTTAATTATTCAGTCTTATGCTATCAGAATGTGATAAAACGTAAATTATCCATGCAGTTGGGGAAAAGGAAAAGTAGAGGGAAATGAAATTCCCAGGCACGTCTCTAATATTAATTCCACTGAACCATAGCTTGTTTCTCAGGTTCGGAAGTATTGAATGAATGAATGAACAAATGAACCAACAAATCATCCTTTGGAGAAACAAGTGAATGAAGAAACCAAGATGGCCCGGGCTAATCAAAGGTAAAATGTCACCACAGAGAGCTCCAGCAATACATCTACACAATGGACACCCACATAGACCCTTCCTTCCCTGTGCCTCGGCAAGGTCTGTGGCCAGGAGACGTGTGTTGTCTAGTGACCTGGCTGGCCTGGCCAGGAGTCAGCTGGCTCCAGAAGGCTGAGTCCCGCAGAGCCAGAGAACATGCATGGCATCGTGTCCAAGAGAGAGAGCACCAGAGATGGAAGCCAGAGGAGCCTGTCTGAAATGGGTTTTCAGGACAAAGGAGGCTGGTGGTGGGTACTGGGAGTCAGGAGAGAGCCAAGGTGAGGATCCAAAAGGCCAGTGAGTCAAAGGAGATTGGTCCAAGCACATTAGACTAGATGAGTGGGATCGCTGTCAGTGCCAGCACTGAAATCACAAGAATTTTATTTGTTTGGCTGGCCTTTCTATTTGCTTTGTGTTTATTTTTTCTAAGTAGGAAATACATGTGCATTAAGCAAATCTCCAAAAAGCTACCAAAGGGTATACTAAATGGTAATCTCATTCTCACCCTTGGCTCCCAGCTCCCCAATTCTCCTCCCCGGGATTTCTTCTGGGTCCTTCCATAGGTAGCCTGTACATATATATGCATAAATGTATTTACATCCTATGTATCACAAATCATATCATATTATACTTATCAGTTCTTTATCTTTCTTTTACATTTACCAATGCATCTTAGAAATGGTTCCATAAGTATATGGAGAGTTGGTTCATCTTAATGGCTGAGTAATATTCCTTTGCACAGACCCACCAAAATTAACCCTGTTAAAATGTCTATTTAGCTCCTTTGTAAACTTTGCTATAACAGATAATGCTGCAGTGATGGACATGTTGGGTGCATGTGAATATATCTGTAAAAGTGAAAACAGGTTAATAAAGTTCATTTTAAATTTTGATAAGTATTGCCAAATTATTCTCCAAAGAGGTGATATCAATTAATATTCCAAACCATACTCTAGTATCCAAGGCATCTGGATTTGGAGTCTGATGTTGATGGAACAGGGTTTGATGGAACATCTACTACATGCAGACACATTTGTCCCTCACAACAAGCAGAAACTTGCTCTTCCATGGTGCTATTGTTTATCAGAGAAAAGTTGGTTAAATGGTTTTTCTAAAGCTACATGACAAACCTAGGTGCGTCAATCTGCTACACACAAGCTGTGGGACCTTGGGTAAATGATAACTTACCCAAGAGAGGTCTCAGGTTTCCCAAAGAATTTGTCGAAAAGCTGGAGTCATTATCTTCTAGTCTTCCAGTTCTCAGTCTGCAGTACCTTGTAATATGGCAAAAATTCAGATGTCCAATAGGGAAAAGAAAAGCAAAGTCCTGGCTCATGAACATGCATTAACATAATTGGCACAAAAACCAGTCACTATGGGTCCCCTCCTCTCTTATGACCAGCTCAACTCTTCATATGAAACAAGAGCTAGGGAAATGGTCACAACTTAACTCAAGCCAACCCAGTAGGAATTTACCATGTACAAGAGGAGCTGGGAAGGGGTGACGCTGGAGCCATATGGGTCCTCAGAAGCTGGTGGCCTCTGCACCACATTTCCCCCTTGAATCCCGGCTAGAAGTATTTTCAGACAGAATTTTCTTACCCTCCACTCTGATTTCTTCATCTTGGTGAAGAAACTCAAAACAATTCCAAACAACTCTAAATACTGCTGTTGTCCTTTCAGTGGTTGAAAATTCTGGCCTCAGTTCTCATTGAGGCTGATCTCAATGACGGCCTGATTCCCAAAACTCACTAACATCTCCTCTCCCCACAGTGTTTCTTGCTATCACTTCCTGCATAGAAAGTGTAACACACAGATGTCACCATGGATGTCACCTGTCCTCAACCGCTGTTCTGAAAAGTGGATAAACCAGTGAATGGGATGGGGCCATCACTAAGGTTCCCAACAATACTGCTGGACTCTGAGTGCCTGAAAGTAAAACAAACAAACAACTCTTCTCTGCATCTCTTTGGTCCTCTCTTCCCCACCATGCACACTTCTCAAAGTTTCTAGCTCTAGCAGGAATTCTGGAAATGTCTGAGGGCTGTGTTTGTTTCCAAGGGTAACCAGAACAAATGACCACAAACCATGTGATTTAAAACAACACATATGAATGCTGGAGAGGGTGTGGAGGAAAGGGAATCCTCTTATACTGTTGGTGGGAATGCAAACTAGTACAGCCACTATGGAGAACAGTCTGGAGATTCCTTAAAAAACTGGAAATAGAACTGCCTTATGACCCAGCAGTCCCACTGTTGGGCATACACACTGAGGAATCCAGAATTGGAAGAGACACGTGTAGCCCAATGTTCATTGCAGCACTGTTTATAATAGCCAGGACATGGAAGCAACCTAGATGTCCATCAGCAGATGAATGGATAAGAAAGCTGTGGTACATATACACAATGGAGTATTACTTAGCCATTAAAAAGAATACATTTGAATCAGTTCTAATGAGGTGGATGAAACTGGAGCCAATTATACAGAGTGAAGTAAGCCAGAAAGAAAAACACCAGTACAGTATACTAACGCATATATATGGAATTTAGAAAGATGGTAACGATAACCCTGTATGCGAGACAGCAAAAGAGACACAGATATGTAGAACAGTCTTTTGGACTCTGTGGGAGAGGGAGAGGGTGGGATGATTTGGGAGAATGGCATTGAAACATGTATAATATCATGTAAGAAACGAATCGCCAGTCTAGGTTCAATGCAGGATACAGGATGCTTGGGGCTGGTGCACTGGGATGACCCAGAGAGATGGTATGGGGAAGGAGGTGGGAGGGGGGTTCAGGATTGGGAACACGTGTACACCCGTGGCAGATTCATGTTGATGTATGGCAAAACCAATACAGTATTGTAAAGTAAAATAAAGTAAAATTTAAAAAAATAATAATAAATAAATAAATAAAACACATATGTATGCTCTCTCAATTTTGGAGGTCAGAAGTCCAAAATCAAAGAGTTGACAAGTCCAGGCCCTCTATAAAGGCTCTAGGGGTAAATCTGGTCTATGCCTTCCTCTTAGTTTCCGGTGTTGCTGGCTATCCTATGGTCCCTTGACGCTGCAGCTGCATTGCTCTCATCTCAGAGTCCATCATCGCATGCTGTCCTCCCTGCCTGCCAGTCTGCCTTCTCTTCTGATGCGCACGCCGGTCACATGGGACTAGGAGTCACCCTAGTCAGGGATGACCGCATCTTAGTTTGAGTATATCTGCAGAGACCTTATTTCCAAGTAAAGTCACATTCACCAATAGTAAACGTTAGAATTTCCACATATCTTCTGGAGGGGATACAATTCAACCCACAACTGTGATTTAATGGAAAATACAAGTACATGAGCAAGTTCATACTTCACAGAAAGAAGAAAGGAAGGAGGAAGGAAAAGAAGAAAGGAAAAAACTGAATTTTTCATAAGATATGCATGATAAAAAAAGTATCATAATTTATATATCTAAGTATCACATCAGGAGGAAAAAAGGCCATTTTAACTTGGTTTTCTGAATTTATGTCCTGCAGAGTCATTATGCGATTTGTAGTCCTTTATATAACTGAGGACACATGAACAGCTCTTTTCCTCTTAGTTAATTTCTTCTTTTGCCTATTAGCTTGCTTATTAAAAAAAAAAAAATTACCTGACAGTGAGAGCTTTACATTACATACTCTGAGTATTTTAGGTTAAGGTCTTGTTTTAAGGGAGAAAAATATACTTCTAAGTTTAACAGGGGCTTCCCTGGTGGCTCAGCTGGTAAAGAATCCACCTGCAATGCAGGAGACCCTAGTTCAATTCCTGAGTCGGGAAGAACCACTGGAAAGGGGATAAGCTACCCACTCCAGTATTCTTGGGCTTCCCTGGTGGCTCAGCTGGTAAAGAATCCACCTGCAATGTGGGAGACCTGGGTTTGATCCCTGGGTTGGGAAGATCCCCTGGAGAAGGGAAAGGCTACCCACTCCAGTATTCTGGCCTGGAGAATTCCATGGATTGTATAGTCCATGGGGTCACAAAGAGTTGGACATGACTGAGCGACTTTCACACACACACACACACACACACACACACACACGTGCTTAACAGGGGAGTCACTAATGATAGGGCCATATGCCTCTAGTTGTCCTTCTTTCCTTCTGGGGCTGAAACAAATCCCCCACATGTCTTGTGCCTTTACCTCCACACTCAAGAGAAATAGAAGGAAGGAAGGGAGGGAAGGAGGGAAAAGCCAGCCCCCACTCTCAGCTCCCAGTCCTGCAAAGGAGGAATAAATGTGTCAGCTTGAAGACAGGAACCCTGAGCTCTCCGTCTGGCTCTGAAACCACACCAGACCATCACAAGCTGTCCAGTTACCTCACCAATTGAATACAAAGTGCTTAGGATGGATAATCTCTAAAATCCCTCTCAGCGGGGCATTCAATCTATCCTGGGTGTCCACTCACTGGATTAGGTCCATGGAGAGGTAAGTGTTTCTTCTGCTCACCATCCAGTTGAGAAAACATGAACTGGTTCTTTGAAGAACTTGAGAGCTTCCAATACTCAAGAGGGAGGGAGAAAAACCCTATGGAAACCAATCATTCTAAAACAAAAACAGCAAGGGACCTGGCCTGCCACAGGGCAAATGCCACTGAGATGACTCTGAATGTGAATCTGAGCAAGGGTCACATTACAGTCTTTTCCCTCCTTCCAAGGAGTCAAAACAACAGAAAGATGTTTCCTATAATTTTTAAGACATATATATATATACTTAATAATAATTAAGTAGTGAAATATTTTCTTCTCCAAAATCATCTGGACTCAGTAAATCCAGTATTCTTTAACATATACATTGTCTGAGGCAGGGTGCTATAGTGGAAAGACTCAAACAGGCCTAGGTTAAATCCTATCACTGCCCTTCAGGCCCTCAGTCAACTGAGCTAAATCACTCACTTTGGTTAAGCGTGTTTCCTCTTCTGTTAAAACAGGAGTTCTTGAAAGGATACCATGAGAAGATTTGTAGAAAGTTTGTGGGACACAGCATTTAGGAAATACTCATTTTTCTGACTAAAATAAGAAATATATGTCATCTCCATACCTTGCCCAGTCTAAGTGAGCCGCAGTCTGGTTGATGCTCTGCAGCACCCTCTGGCATCAGCTCCCTTTATGATAGGGCATCTGCAAAAGGTCAGCCGAACATGCTGTGATGTGTATTTTCAGTTCTTCATCTGTGTACTTGCCCAGTGCTCCCACTGAAATCCCATCAAGTCTACAATCTCCAGAGTTATAACCTCCTCAAAGGACCATATCCATTTACAGCCATTTGAACAGCCTCTAAAATGATAAGAGGCGCAGAGTACACATTAACCCAGTGGCTAGTGGAGAAGCCCCCGGGAACACACATTCTCTCAGTCACTACACAGCTGGAATTTATCAATGGCTCCATTTTCTCCAGTGCAGAGGAGATGGCCTCTTCTGTGATCTTGTCAGCTAAATGATATGTTCCTCAGGAATAGGGAGCATACTTTTGTTTTCTTTCTGCCCAGCCTTTCAGAGAGCATTTCCTCTAATCAATGCTATGTAAGTGTTTAGTTGGCCAACTCTATGTCAGGTTGTGCTTATTTAGATGAACTTTATGTTTGAAATGATAAATGCTCATTTCCTATTTTCAAAAAGCATCTATGAATTTTTAAAAATCACTTCACATGCAAGTATTAAATAGGTCTCAAAATGTTTGGTTCTGTGCTTCTATTTAGGTTCTCAAAATTAGAAGATGAAAAGGCAAACTATGGAAGAGTGTAAAAGAATTCTTCCTTTACATTTAAATCACTTAACTTACAAAGGAAAAAATAAAGGTACAAAATTACTGTGTTGTGGCAGTAGTGAAACTAATAGCCCACCAAAGTACCAATCCACAGAAACTGTAGTATGTTGTTACCTTATTGGCAAAAGCATCTTTGTGGATGTGACTAATGATCTTGAGATGCAGAGGGCATTCTGGATTATTCAGGTCATCTCAAGAAAATCGCAAGTGTCCTCAGAAGAGAAGGAGCAAGGGAGGAAGTCAGAACCAGAAAGAGATATGAAGGCAGCAAAGGAAGTTGAATGATGTCACTGCTGGAGGGCAGGGAGAGTGATGTCATGCCAGGAGCCACAGAATGTGGGCAGCCTCTGCTGCTGCTGCTGCTGCTGCTGCTAAGTCGCTTCAGTCGTGTCCGACTCTATGAGACCCCATAGACGGCAGCCCACCAGGCTCCCCCGTCCCTAGGATTCTCCAGGCAAGAACACCAGAGTGGTTTGCCATTTGCTTCTCCAATGCATGAAAGTGAAAAGTGAAAGTGAAGACGCTCAGTCATGTCCGACTCTCAACGAGCCCATGGACTGCAGCCTACCTGGCTCCTCCGTCCATGGGATTTTCCAGGCAAGAGTACTGGAGCAGGTTGCCATTGCCTTCTCCTAAGGAGCTGGAAACAACAAAGAACAGATCCTCTCTGCAATCTCCAGAAGAAATTCCATCCTGTTGACATTGTGATTTTAGTCCTTGAGACCCACTTTGTACTTGTGGCCTCCGAAACTGTAAGATCACTTTATGCTGTTTTCAGGGTTTGTGGTAATTTGTCAGATCAAGAAGAAAAACAAGGCAAAATACATATAATATACTAATTATTGGGGTGGGGGGGTTGATACCAAAAGTAAGAGGTGTTACTTGTAAACAAACAAGAAAGATTAATGGATTAATTGTACTTACATTTTTTGAGTATTAGCAGAAAATAATCTTATCCATAGGCCTTGGGTAACTCATAGGAAGTGAGAAGGCTTAAGAACCAGTGCAGATTACAGATTACAAGCAGATAACAAGCAAGGCGAGCTCAGTCCTGGAGAGTACAGCCACGGCCATGCCCCACAGGGTCCAGGGTCCAGCCAAGACACTGCCAGTGTAGCACCCCCTCTACCATCGCTGTGGGGTGAGTGATCTAATAACTACCTTTAAGTCTGCATCATTCCTTTAGAGCTAGGTACTAAGTCGAGGCTGTACACATAAGCCTGGGCTTTAGGAGATGAAGAGAGGAATGTTTGTTCCTTTAAGTTTCTCTTCAGGATCTGTGGAGTTCTGCTTCCCACTAACACCCATGATGTGGGATTCCAGCTAAAGAGGAAGGGTACTCAGATGCTGGTAGTATAGAAAGTGACAAATGGCTGTGAGAGAGTCTGATAACCTGAATTATCTAGCACAGTACTTAATTAAGAAATTTAAAATTCTATTATGAAGACCCATTTGTCTGTAGTAAAGAAAAACAGAGGCAGGTGAGTCAAAAACTTTTTTTTCCCGCCCAGGAAAACATCTATTTCTGCTTTTTTTTTTTAATATTCTTTTTTTTTTTTTTTTTTACTTTATTTTGCTTTACAATACTGCATTGGTTTTGCCATACACTGACATGAATCCGCCATGGGTGTACATGAGTTCCCAATCCTGAACCCCCCTCCCACCTCCCACCCCATATCATCTCTCTGGATCATCCCCGTGCACCAGCCCCAGGCATCCTGTATCCGGTATCGAACATAGACTGGTGATTCATTTCTTACATGATAGTACACGTTTCAATGCCATTCTCCCAAAGCATCCCACCCTCTCCCTCTCCCACAGAGTCCAAAAGTCCATTCTATTGAATGAAATTCAAGTATCTAAATTAGAGAATATTTGAAAATTGTGTTCCATGTAATATTAATCCACCTCTTCCATCCCTCCCTTCCTCTTTATTTCCTCCCTTTCTTCCTTTCTTTCTTCCTCCCTCCTTCTGGACACATCAGTTGAAAGTCCAATGAGCTACTCTCTGGAAACAAGGCTTACTAGAGATGCACAATCAGAGAGAATCTAGTGAGAGTGGGTACAGAATGTCTGTGGCAGTATAGGCAGGGAGAGTGTACAGCGCTCTCTCTTTCCCTCCCTCTACCCCTCCTTGCTTCCCTTCCTCCCTCCCTCCTTCTCTTTTGTTTTATAGTCTATGCAGTCTCCCACCAAGAGGCAGAAACAGAGTAATCCTGAGGCAGAATGAACAGATAATCTAAACAGCAGGGCATGAAGGGAAGGAAGCAGGACCCCATCAGCATGTGGAGGCAAGGACAGGAGAGCACAGCTGAGATAGAACTGGGGTCAGGCTCTCCCCACATTCTGTCCTCAGATAAAAAGATGGTGTAATGGCACTTGATGATGACAGCTTTCTCTTTTTTTTTATTTTAAATGGACTTTTATGGGGGGTTTTTCCTTTCAGTATTATTGAGATATAATTCACATGCATTGTTTAGGCTTGCAGTGTACAGCATAATGACTTGACTTACATATATCGTGAAAGTCTTATCACAAATTTAGTGAACGTCCATCATTTCATTTAGATAAAAATTTAAAAAACAAAAAAAAAGTTTTTCTTGTGATGAGAACTCCTACATCTTCTCTCTTAACTTTCATGTTTAGCATTCAGCAGTGTTAGCTATATTTAGATTACAGCTTTCTTAAGTCATACGGCTCCAATTTGGACCAGTATCCTTTTGCACCTGGCAAACCCTCCCATCCTGGGATCTCCCTTCAGTATCTTTCTCAGAATATCCCTGTGCTGAATTTCTTACTTCCTGTATTCTATGTCACTTACTCTTCCTTTGTTGGAACAAGTTCTCCAAGAACTTCTTTTAAAAGCATGTATAGTGTATGAAAGAGTTTTCTGAGATTGTGAATGTCTTGAAAATGTCATTATTAATGACTTTTTACTTACTGACAGTTTGGCTAGGTATGGAATTAAAGGTTAGAAATTATTTTCTTTCAGAAACCTGAAAGCATTGTTTCACTGCTTTGTGCTTCTGGTGTCTCCATTGCAATGTGCACAGCCATTCTAATTCTTGTTTCCTAATTTTATTTCTTCTTTTCTCTGGAAACTTGCAGAGACCCTAGGCATAGGATCCTAAGAACCTTGTACTCTATCTTCATTCCTTCTTCTGATTTCTAGATAGGCTGTTTCAATCTAGCTCCATGTTTTTTGGTTCTGAAAGTTTGTCTTGAGTATTTATGTCATCCTGATTTCTCTGCTATTGCCTTCTGGAATAGCTATTTTTGAATGTTGGCCTTCCTTTCTCTCCTGGTTTCTCTTTGTGCTTTTCTTTCTGGAAGACTCCTTGAATCTGTATTCCAAACTCTGGTGTAGATTGTTTACTTTTTGAAACTTTTACTGTCATATTTCTAAGAGCTTATTTTTGCTCCATGAATGTTCTTCATTGATAATACCTTGTTCTTATTTCATGGCTGCAATAGTCTTGGCTCTCTCTAAATATATTAATGATACCTTTTTTTCTCTGCATAAGCTCTATTCCCCTCACCCACCCCAGGTTGATATTTTTCTGTTTATTTGCTCTCAATTTTACATGTTAGAGCCTTTCCATAAAAATCCAGTGACCCTTCAGTTGTTCAGAGGAGCTAAAATCCTGATTGAAAGCTCCGAGTAATGGGAGCAACTTGCCAACTTTGAACTTTACTGTAGGGTGAAGAGGACAGGGCCTATTTCTTAGAAAGGGGCCTTTCCTCTTAGCTGACCGGTATTACAGGGAAAAGTCTTTCAGTCTCTGAAAGATAAAGGCATCAGTGTCCTGAAAGCTGAGTGCATATTATCAGTTTTTAGCACTGAGCACTCAGATACTGTCCCTTAACTCCTGCTTTTTGAACAGTAGCAACACAGTCAACAGTGCCCGGCCTAGCCCCTAATCTAGCATCCCTCCCTTTCATTCCAGAATATACATCTCCAGACTTTGGTCACAGTAGTACTGGCACAGCAAGGGAGAATATTTAAGAATAGAACTGCTTCTCAAACTGCTTCCTCCTGCCCACCTTCCCTTTTAAACCCCATGCTTCCACCAACTCCTGAGCTTTGGGAGAAATCTTCAGTGTAAATCTAGATTACTCTCAGCTTTCTCCTACTACTGGCTTCAGATTCAGCTTTCTTAGGCTGTTAGCTCATTTCCAAACTTTCTATCTGCTCTCCAGTTTCATAACTTTGTTGCTACTGTCTTCTGTCTTTGTGGGTTTGTACCTTTAAAAGAAATATCTATTTGACTTTAGCTTCAGTGGAGTTTAGAGAGAAGAAAAATGATATACCATCTCACTCCAGAAAATCTTCAATATTTCTGATTCTTAACCCAGTTGTCTTCAGTCTCTAAACCTTCCTTACTTCCTCAGCCCATGTTCATGACTGTAAGAGGGATGATTAAATCAGGTTAGTTTCAGAGCTCCAGTTTTAAGGCAGGAGTAGACTATACAACACATTCCTGCAAGGGCCGAAGCATTTTATCCTTAAACTTCAGCACACTTGATGGTCAAGAGCTACTGGCCACAAGCATCTTTTTCTTCTGTGAGATTTAGCTTGCCAACATATAAAACAGCATATATGGTGTGAGCACCAGGCTCCTCTTGCTTGGAGCCTCAAGAGGTATCTATGTATTAGCAGTAAGCAGTAGATCAGAGGTGCAGGACAGAGCAGGGAACAAGCCCTCCTTCCCACAGAAGGCTTCCAGGCTGAAGCAGCCCTGAATGAGAGCTTATACAAAACCAACATCTCTAAATCAAGTTTGGAGTTTTGAATACTACCTGGGAATTCTCATCTGAATATACTACATTTGCAGTAGTATAAGAACTCCTACCCTTCTCACTCAGGGTAGGGGTTCTTATAATACTTGGAGTCATGGTCTCATTGGGTCTATGGATAAAAATCCCTATTTCTATCTCAGACGGGAAAAAAAAAAATTACATGTTTTCGGTCAATGCCCACCAGAATGTAATCTGCTTGAAAATCTGTCTTACCCACTACACTTCCCCAGTGTCTAGAATCATATCCAGGACATGGTCAAGCTCAATAAACACAGTGAATTAGTGAGGGAACAGTTAGGAGGGAGATCACCAAGGGCCTGAGAGATCATGCTTAAAAGTTTTGGGGTTTTATCTGAGACAAAATATCTATTTCTGGGATAACCAATCAAGAAGAGATGATGTTTGTGGGAAATTAATGGACATGGAACAACAGACTGGTTCCAAATAGGAAAAGGAGTACGGCAAGGCTGTATATTGTCACCCTGACTAACTTATATGCAGTGTACACCATGAGAAACGCTGGGCTGGAAGAAGCACAAGCTGGAATCAAGATTGCTGGGAGAAATATCAATAACCTCAGATATGCAGATGACAAACACCCTTATGGCAGAAAGTGAAGAGGAACTAAAAAGCCTCTTGATGAAAGTGAAAGAGGAGAGTGAAAAATTTGGCTTAAAGCTCAACATTCAGAAAATGAAGATCATGGCATCTGGTCCCATCACTTCATGGGAAATAGATGGGGAAACAATGGAAACAGTGTCAGACTTTATCTTTTTGGTCTCCAAAATCACTGCAGATGGTGATTTCAGCCATGAAATTAAAAGACACTTACTCCTTGGAAGAAAAGTTATGACCAACCTAGATAGCATATTAAAAAACAGAGACATTACTTTGCCAACAAAGGTCTGTCTAGTCAAGGCTATGGTTTTTCCAGTGGTCATGTATGGATGTGAGAGTTGGACTGTGAAGAAGGCTGATCGCCGAAGAATTGATGCTTTTGAACTGTGGTGCTGGAGAAAACTCTTGTGTGTCCCTTGGACTGCAAGGAGATCCAACCAGTCCATCCTAAAGGAGACTAGTCCTGGGTGTTCATTGGAAGGACTAATGCTGAGGCTGAAACTCCAATACTTTGGCCACCTCATGCAAAGAGTTGACTCATTGGAAAAGACCCTGATCCTGGGAGGGATTGGGGGCAGGAGGAGAAGGGGACAACCGAGGATGAGATGGCTGGATGGCATCACCGACTTGATGCACATGATTTTGGGTGAACTCTGGGAGTTGGTGATGGACAGGGAGGCCTGGCGTGCTGCGATTCATGGGGTCGCAAAGAGTTGGACCTGACTGAGCGACTGAACTGAACTGAACTGAAAGAACATTAATTTTACACCTAAAACCACACTGGAACTACTCATAAGACTCCCTGTCAAGAGATCTTTATCCAGCTCCTGAGTTGTATCCTGCTGCACAGCAATGGGATGACGTGCCAGAAAACTGGGGTTGAAAAGTTTTTAGAAAGCCAAAATCCTAAGAACAGCGTGGGACTCTACGAAAATATATTTCTAATGCCATGGAACATGGTTTATGCACTGCCATCTTGCAAGGTCAAAAGTTAAAGCGTCTTACAACTAAATTTCCACTCTCTGAAAGTATTTAAGAAACATAAATTCACAAATAAACCTGATATTCAGATGCAGAAAAAAAAACTTTAATGAGTAATTATTCCTAGAATTTTGCACATGAAAATTTATCTTGCCCTGCAATTTCGAGTTGAAGCATTTATGCCTATTTTCCAATTTCAGCTATGAAGACATATCTTAACATCTAGATCTGGATAGAAGAGATGTTATTTTTACTTTAAGGCTTGCAAAACAATATGCTTTGCTAGGGATGTATTCTCATTTTGTGATGTTTTGGGTATATCCACTGGAGATCCCTGTTGACAGGCTACATCCTATTATTAACATAAAGGTTAGCTTCCATGTAGTTAGAAGTCACTACCACTACATTTGCTGTTATTTAGATTCAAAATCTTGGTCAGAATTCTTGTATATTCTTAATCCCTTCATCTAATCAGCCCTTAATAACTGGAAATCCCATACTTTTAAGTACTCCATTCACAACTTTACATTCTAACTCCATGGGCCTCGTTTTTCTTTGTGATTTCCTTCTCTTTTAATCCACTCAACACAATATCCTATCCTATATGATATACCAACTTTGTGTCCATTGAAACACCAAGAATATATGTGAGAGGATAATGAACTTATGTCAAAATGAATCCTCTACAATGCCCCATCCCCCAGGTAATATGGTAAATTTCAGGAGTTGTCATGTACTTATGGTAGTATCCAGGGTCCTGAACAATATAAATGCAATCAATGGTGCTTCAAATTTTTCTTTTTTAATTGACTGATCAAAGTGCCAGGTACTGTTCCAAGCCCTTTTCATACATTAACTCATTTAGTCTTCATAACAACTCTATGAGAAAGCTACTGTCATCACCCCTATTTTACCAATGAAGAAGCTGGGATACACAGAGGTTATGCCCCTTGCTCATAGTTACCTACTGGTAAGTACATAGGGCCAGGTTCAAACTAGGCAGGCCGGCTGCAGAGTTCATACCCATGGCCACTAAATATACTGTCTCTTATTTATACTGTCCTTGTCCACTGTGTATGACTGTTTCTGTGTATGTGCGTCTGCAAAAACTCTGCAAATCCTGCCTTAAACAGTTAATATTTCAAGGACTGTGTAAAGCAGAGGGGAAGCAGCAACAAGCAGGGATAAAGCTCAGGGCATATGTCTAACTGAAGAAATATAAGAACAGTAAGGATATTGACCAGTTGTAAAGGGTGCTACGCAAAGATAGCAGGCGGCATCATCCTGGTTTGGGGTCAAGAGGGTAAACTTCCTGAAAAAAGTGATGTTTACACTAAAGCAAATGGGGACTTCCCTAGTGTTCCAGTGGCTAAGAATCTGTGCTCCCAACGCAGAGAGCTCAGGTTCAATCCCTGGTCAGGGAACTAGATCTCACATGCTGCAACTAAGAGCTCACAGGCTGCAACTAAGACCTGGCTCAGCCAAATAAAAAAATAAACATTAAAAAAAGTACTAAAACAAAAGGATGAATACAAGCTATCTGGGGGACAGAGGGCGGGCAATGAGGTGGGGGTGGGGGTGGTCAGAGAAAGGAACTAACCCCTGAGATCATGAGGATGGCCAGAGCACATCCTGAAAATTTTCTATGACAGTCTCACTATTCCTAACCATCACACTCCAAGCTGGTCAGCTGGCTGAGATGACAAGGCTATGCCACAGCACTGCGGACCATATGTTCATCCTCTTCTCACGCAGGCCAGAAAACAACAGTGTTTTAAGACACAGTTTCCTGAAGGCACATCCTAGAACTAAAACTGCTTCAGGGATGCCTGAAGCCATGCTGAAAGGGAACACCCAGAAGGCCCAAGTAAGCATGCTGTACTGAATTTACAATGCAGAAAACATTTGTAGTTCCTTGGACATTTGCATTGCTATAAAAATTATACTTTATGGGATAATTATTAATGGTTTGAAGAGACATAAACAGTACAAACAAAATATAGCTGATACTATGAAAATGTAAACCATGTAAATCAAAATCATAAAACAATTATTCAATACTCAGAGGCCTACTTAATATATACATATGAAATTTCTTACACACATATGCAATAAAAGCCCACAAAAACCATCACTCTAAAGTCATTCACTACACAAATATGAAAATAAATCTTTATCTTTAACCTCAGTTTTATCTTCAGCAAGAGGGTTGTACGGTTTGGCTTTATGCAAATCACATTTAGTATTAAATAATCAAATGTCACATATGTCATATAAAGCAGCAAGTGAAAAAAAAATAAATTATGAAAATGTATGAGGCTAAAAGTTAACAGTGAAAAATGTCTCCATATTCAATGTTCTTTTCCATGATGAAACTAAAATATTATCCAATGTATCAGGATACATAAACGAGTATAGCATAATTGTGATTTTAAAAGCTCTCAAAGGAAAAATTGAGCCAAGATGAGTTACTTGCACAGAACTATGCAAATGTACTGAATTAAATCTAAGTTAAAAACATTAGATACTTTTGTTCTTACCGAAAATATTATTTAAACTTGTGAACACCTTCATGAAATCAAATGTTGGTAATAATCTTGATTTCCATCTCAAGGCAACAGAAAGAGCTTTTGTTTAAACAAGATTGCTAACTGGAACTTTAAGTCTCTAATTTGGATTTTGTTGCAAAAATATTTATCCAGGTTCAAATAGCTAAAGATGACAGCTTTGTCTATCAGAGGTACCATTGTAATCTAATCGGTTTGGGTAAGCTGGTGGTAAAACCCAGAAGGAAAGAACAAGATGATACTTCTATATCAAAGGTACATACTTATATATAAATTGTAAGATAAATATTGACATTTTGCTACATGGAACTGTTTTAACTCAACAAAAAGGGATGTTCTTAGATTATTTAGTACAATAAGTAAGAACCATTATTTCTGTTTTTCTCAGCAAGCTACTTGACCTGGCCCTATGAACCAAGGTAAATTCAAGTCTCTGTCTGGGAATTATTTGATTGGTTCAGGTCACTGAAAACCAAAACCTGAATACCAGGCCTCAGTGAGCCAGCCTGGGGTCAGGTGTTGACTCCTTCAGCTCCTAAAGACATTTTGGTAGGGAAGTCTGGGAGGCAACATAGCTTCCAGTGAGCAGGACCCACCAGGCTGTGTGCAAGAGTAAGTCATCAGTCACCTCAGACAAAAGACTCCGACTTGCCTGTCCCTTAACCACAATACCCCTTCAAAAGAGATGACTTTCCAAAACCACACAGAACATTTTATTCACTGTTCATTATTTAAGAAAGAGAACGCAGGGAGAGTTAAGAAATTTGCATTATATTGGAGATTATGCTTCTAAACCATGGAGAGATTCAAGCATGCATACTTTCATTTGGCAAGATGTTAAATCATTCTAAGTACTAGTGTATTTTTTTTCAGTCAGTTCAGTTCAGTTGCTCAGTCATGTCCAACTCATTGCAACCCCATGAACTGCAGCATGCCAGGCCTCCCTGTCCATCACCAACAGTATACTCTTGGTGTATACTCAAACTCATATCCATTGAGTCAGTGATGCCATCCAACCATCTCATCCTCGGTTGTCCCCTTCTCCTCCTGCCCTCAATATTTCCCAGCATCAGGGTCTTTTCCAATGAGTCAGCTCTTCACATCAGGTGGCCAAAGTATTAGAGTTTCAGCTTCAGCATCAGTCCCTCCAATGAATATTCAGTACTGATTTCCTTTAGGATGGCCTGGTTGGATCTCCTTGCAGTCCAAGTGACTCTCAAGAATCTTCTCCAACACCACAGTTCAAAAGCATCAATTCTGCACTCAGCTTTCTTTATAGTCCAACTCTCATATCCATACATGACCACAGGAAAAACCACAACCTTGACTAGATGGAGCTTTGTTGACAAAGTAATGTCTCTACTTTTTTTTTTTTTCAACATTATTATAATTTTAAAGAAAAAGTTAAACCAGGGATCTCTAAATTTTGGAATCCTAGTATTAATCAACTACAAATAAGTATAAGCCCCTATCACCAATGACTGAGATGTTTCTTTCTAATGAATTGACCATTACATTTCCAAGATCTGAAACGGCCAACAGACCATAGAAAGAGACTTCTTTAGGCTCCTGTTTGAAACCAACAGCTTCAGCAAACTGCTGGCCTTGATTCAGGGCCAATGTCTCTGCTTTTTAATATGCTGTCTAGGTTGGTCATAACTTTTCTCCCAAGGAGTAAGTGTCTTTTAATTTCATGGCTGCAGTCACCATCTGCAGTGATTTTGGAAATCAAAAAAATACAGTCTGCCACTCTTTCCACTGTTTCCCCATCTATTTTCCATGAAGTGATGGGACCAGATGCCATGATCTTTGTTTTCTGAATGTTGAGCTTTAAGTCAACTTTTTCACTCTCCACTTTCACTTTCATCAAGAGGCTTTTTAGTTCCTCTTCACTTTCTGCCATAAGGGTGTTTGTCATCTGCATATCTGAGGTTATTGATATTTCTCCCAGCAATCTTGATTCCAGCTTGTGCTTCATCCAGCCCAGCATTTCTCATGGTGTACTCTGCATATCAGTTAAATAAGCAGGGTGACAATATACAGCCTTTTCCTATTTGAACCAGTCTATTGTTCCATGTCCAGTTCTAACTGTTGCTTCCTGACCTGCATATAGGTTTCTCAAGAGGCAGGTCAGGTGGTCTGGTATTCCCATCTCTTTCAGAATTTTCCACAGTTTATTGTAATCTACACAGTCAAATGCTTTGGGATTAATGAGATATAATTCACATACCATAATATTCACCATTTCAAATACACAATTTAGTGGGTTTTAGTATATTCACAAAGTTGTACAATATTACCACAGTACAATTCCAGAACAATTTCATCATCCTCCAAAGAAGCTATACCCATTAGTAGTCACTCTGTTTCTCCTTCACCAGCCCCTGGCAGTCACTTGCTGGTGTGTGCTTTTTAAGTGAAATGTGACAACTTTCCTGCACATTATGTTTTCAGTAGTGTGTTGCTTTATATGTTCTCATCAGAACTTTTAACACAGAATTCAAACCATGAACTTTGTAAGTATTCTGAGATTTAAAAATACCCTCTTCTAACTTTTTCTCTTCCAAAAATATTTTCATTCTTTATACATAGAAAATAGATTTTTTCTGTCTCCACTGGAGTTTAAAACATTACTATTTTTCCTCTCAATTAAATTTTGTTCTTGTATAAAAAGTGAGATGAATCAATGCTCCAATATTTAAAAAGCATGAAGGACAAGAGTCCTTATTAATTGTGGCTGTCACGCTCTCCTTCCCACTGCTATGAGCTGAGAGGGTCCAGGTCTGAAAGGCCATGCTGCCTGCTTACAGAGGAGGAAAATGGATTTATGTGGGCTGGTGATCACAAGACTAGTTAACAGTGCAGCTAGTATGGTAACCCCCATTTCCTAGTTTCCCAGTATTGAATGTTGGAAGTAAAAGTTATAGGTTATCTACAAAGTCAGCAATCTTCTATAGCTTTGATCTGAGCATATGACTTTTTTAACCACTTTTAAAACATTTACATGCCATCTGGTAAGATTTTGTAATGACAAGACAGGTATATTTAACCAGAGGGTCCAAATCATTCATTGAAACACAGAAAAAAAAAGCCAAGGTTCTGGAGGGACCCCAGAGCACTGCTCAGATTCCACACATGGTAACTCTGCACATGACAGTGTCCAAAGTATGCATCACTCTACATAAGAAGCACACAAGCCACAAACATTCAGTTCTCTGATAATGAAGGCTTCACAGGCCAAGGATGTTTGGGATTTTACCACTGCAACAATTCTTATCTGGGTTGACTTTTTGGAACTGGTCCCACTCAGATTGGTAATTGTCATCCTCATTTTCATCATTTTTTTTTCTTTTTTTTACTTCCCTGGAGAGAGAAAAAGACAGAGAGAGAAAGATTACTGAGGTATAAAACTGAACCATAAACAGAGAAATAAAATAGCACTGCTGAGCACTTACTATGTGCTACCCAGACAGCATTCTAAATCCTCTGTAGGTCCTGACTTATTCCTTGTAACAACTAAGCGATTTTGTCGTGACCCACATTATATGTGAGGAAATGAAAGGGAAAAAAGTGAAGAAATTTCCCTTGGGTCGCAAAGCTGGAGAGGTGGCAGGGCTGGGATTCCAACCATGCAGGTGGGCTCCAGTGCCTGCACTCTGAGCACCAGACCACACACTCATGCATGCATGCACACACACACACCCAAATGCATACATACATGTGTACACACTCACATGCACACACAGGCTACTCCTGCCCTCTCTTGTGGTTTCACATGATTTATATATGGTCTGCCACACACAGCTCACTCCTTAGAACTCTGGAACATGGCTCCCATTCCAAGCTAATGCTTCTGATAAAACTCATTGTTTTATTACCACTTATGATCATGGAGATAACAGATGGTTAAAATCCAGGGGGAAAAGTCTTCCTCTTGCCTCTTCCTAAATTTCTTGCAGAATTAACTTCTAGAGGCAATATTGCACCAAAAATATCCACAGTCTTAAGAAAAAGAAGTCTCCTACCCCTGGGGATGCGTGGGAAATACACCCTCAGACAAGCTGAACAGTCTCTGGGTGAGGAGAATGTGACAGCTCGTCCCCAAGAGTTCCACCTCCCTGCAGTGTCTGGCACTTCCCACGAAGTGGTGAAGCTTGTGCCGCTCCCCCATGGCCAGTACCTACCTGCTCTGTGACTGCTCAGACCAGTAGAAAAGCGAGGAAAGACTGTGCTGACGCTTTCAAGCCAGGCATTGGTAAGGTCTAGAGACCTCCCTGGTGACCCAGTGGCCAAGACTCTGTGCTCCCAATGCAGGGGGCCTAGGTTTGATCCCTGGTCAGGGAACTAGATCCTGCATACCACAACTAAGACCTGGTGTAGCCAAATAAATAAATAAATGTTTTTTTAAAAAGAGGTCTGGCTACTCTGAGCTGCAGTACAAGCAGCCCAGGGATCTTCACTGGAGAGAAGCCAGCAGAGATGTCCCGAGGGCTGAGAGGCACAGGGAGGGGCATCCTGGCAGCAGACAGCAAACTGCGTCTAAGTCCATGTTCATCTGACTGCAAACACATGAGGGAGAGGAACTGTGGACACTCCAGTGAGATCCAGTCAACTCCAATATTATAAAAACCAAAAATTGGTGTTCTAGGCAACTAGTTTGGGCAGTTTGTTACAGAGCAGTAGATGCTGATTCCCAGAACAGTGACCCTGTTGAAGAGGAATAGACTGTAATCCACAAATGTCATTAAAAAGTTTCAGCAGCCACATCCACAATGTAAAAAGAAATAGGTGAAATTAATTTTATTAATATATTTTAACTCAGTATTGCAAAGATATTATCATTTCAGCTTGTTACCAATAAAAATATCAATGAGGCATTTTACAATGTTTATACCATCTTCAAAAGCCAGTATTTATTTAATACATTCAGCACATCTCAGCTTGGATGAGCCACACTTCAGGCAGCCAATGGCTACTAAACTGGTCAGCATAGCCCAAGAAGGAGCTGATATGCGCTAATCTTTGAAAACCACTGCCCCGTGA
The DNA here is from genome assembly GCA_006410635.1 of Cephalophus harveyi. Classification (NCBI taxonomy): domain Eukaryota; kingdom Metazoa; phylum Chordata; class Mammalia; order Artiodactyla; family Bovidae; genus Cephalophus; species Cephalophus harveyi. Next base: position 29,167 of record SJYT01027105.1, on the reverse strand, counting down.
GCAGGGGAAAGAGAAAAACTAGCTCTTGCTCTTTAGAGTTCATAAACACTATGCTACACATTTTCACATATTCCTTATTTAATACATGCAATGCACACCCACAAAATCCTGATGGGGAACAGATGAGCATCAGTCTACTTACTTCACAGATGAGGAAACAAAGACTCAGGAAAAGAAGGGAGTTGAACCTTCTTCACAGTTCAACCCGTAAACCATATCAGACTCAGTTCAGAATTTTAACCTCCGGAACTGTATGATAATACATTTTTATTGTTTAAACCACTAGGCCAATGGGGATTTGTTACAGTGACAGCAGAAAATTCACTCAACTTTCAAATGCAAAATAGCAACCATTTGGTCATTCAACAAATGTCTGATTTACGCCAAGCTCTGGGACCCTCAACCAGTGAGCTTTGAGAGAGAGAGAGAGAGACAACTGTCTTCTAAATAAATCATTAGCAGGTGCCTGAAAGAAAGTTGCTAACTTATTAGCACAGCATTTGCAGGAACACAAAAGGTGCACTACAGCCATGCTGGGGTGAGGGGAAGGCAGGCTTTGTGGAGACGGAGTTTCATAGAGACTTTGACAGTGGAGCAACCTCTTGATGGGATAGGAATTCACCTCCATTTAATGAGGGAGATCCTAGGTGTAGAAAACAGCACGCATGAGGCAAGAGGCATAAAAGAACGTGGCCATGACAGGAAGCAAAGTTTACTGTGTCTATAGATTATCAGTTATTTGGGAAGCAAGATAAGAGATGCAAACAAAGGTAGGTGATGCTGGGCTCTGAGGGACTATTTGCCACTTGCTAGGGAACTTGCACTCTCTGCTGTAGGTAGAACACCAATGTCGGGGTGAGAGAAAAAAAGTATGAACTGGATTTTCACTTATAAAGATTACCCTGATTACAGGGTAAAGAATGAAGTGATGTTGGAGAAACTCTGAGGCAGTAACTTAGATGCTTCCTGAACTAACTGGGGTAGGAAATTCTCAGGCCTAAAGAACAGAGTGAGAGAGAAAACATGGATGATTCAAGAAAGATTACAGAGAGGTCACTAAGTCAATTGGGACCCAGAACCCACTAAAGGTAGGTGATGGAGAAAGCCAGGAAGCAGTCAAGACTGATTCTGGGTGACTATTTTTTAGTGATAATGTTGGTAGTTCCTGAGAAAGGGAATCTAGAATGAGGAATAATTTTAGAGAAAAATTAACACATTAGATTTTAGATATGTTGGGGGCAGTCATGCCTATAGAATATCCATCTGTTGGTGGGTGGGAATATGATCATGGAATTTTTTTAAAAGATGGAAATTAAAATACAGAAAAATACAGAAATTGGAAGTCATCAGCTAGACGAAGTTCTAGAAACCATTAGGGTAGAAAACAGTCAGAGAGAGAGAGAGAGAGTAAAGAGGAAGAGAGAGCAGAATCTTCAGATTATCAACATTAAAGACAGGCGAGAGGTTCAGAGTAGCAAAAAGTCCCAATTTTGCCACTTAGTATTCAGTTCAGTTCAGTCGCTCAGTCGTGTCCGACTCTTTGCGACCCCATGAATCGCAGCACACCAAGCCTCCCTGTCCATCACCAACTCCTGGAGTTCACTCAGACTCGCGTCCATTGAGTCAGTGATGCCATCCAGCCATCTCATCCTCTGTCGTCCCCTTCTCCTCCTGCCCCCAATCCCTCCCAGCATCAGGGTCTTTTCCAATGAGTCAACTCTTTGCATGAGGTGGCCAAAGTACTGGAGTTTCAGCTTTAGCATCATTTCTTCCAAAGAAATCCCAGGGCTGATCTCCTTCAGAATGGATTGTTTGTATCTCCTTGCAGTCCAAGGGACTCTCAAGAATCTTCTCCAAAACCACAGTTCAGAACCATCAATTCTTCGGCGCTCAGCCTTCTTCACAGTCCTTAACCTTATACAATGGTAGCAGTAGTGTTAGTCGCCCAGTTGTGTCTGACTCTTTGCCATCCCACGGACTATAGCCCACCAGGCTCCTCTGTCCATGGGATTCTCCAGGCAAGAATACTGGAGTGGATAGCCTTTCCCCGCTCCAGAGGATCTTCCCGACCCAGGGATCAAACCCTGGTCTCTTGCGTTGCAGGCAGATTCTTTACTGTTTTAGCTACAGTTCAGTTTAGTTCAGTCGCTCAGTCGTATTAGGTTGGTGCAAAAGTAATTGTGGTTTTTCATTGTTGAACTTCGCTGTTTTGATATTGGAATACATTCTTAAATAAACGCAGCTCTGTTATACATCATTTTAATGTGCATTTCTTGCTTTATGTTTTTTCCTAACGACTTATTACTCACTGTTTATTTTATATTTATTTTAGACTATAGAAATTATGTTAGACAAAAAGCAAATTCGAGGCATTTACTTATTTGAGTTCAAAATGTGTCATAAAGCAGTGGAGACAACTTGCAACATTAACAATGCATCTTCCAGGAACTGCTAACTAACATACAATGCAGTGGTGGTTGAAGAAGCTTTGCAAAGGAGTGGAGAGCCTTGAAGATGAGGAGCCCAGTGGCTGGCCATCGGAAGCTGACAACAAATTGAGAAGATCATCTAAGCTTATCCTCTTACAATTGCACAAGAAGTTGCCAAAGAACTCAATGTCAACCATTCTACAGTTGTTTGGCACCTGAAGCAAATCGGAAACATGAAAAAGCTTGATAATTGTGTGCTTCATAAGCTGACCGAAAATCAAAAAAAATCATTTTGAAGTGTCGTCTTCTCTTATTCTATGCAATAACAACAAAACCATTTCTCAATCGGATTGTGACATGCAACAAAAAGTGGATTTTATAATGACAACCGGTGACAACCAGCTCAGTGGTTGGACCAAGAAGAAACTCCAAAGCACTTCCCAAAGCCAAATTTGCACCCAAAAAAGGTCAAGGTCACTGTTTGGTACTCTGCTGCCTGTCTGATCAACAACAGCTTTCTGAATCCTGGCGAAACCACTACATCTGAGAAATATGCTGAGTAAATTGATAAGATGCACTGAAAACTGCACCCAGCATTGGTCAACAGAATGAGCCCAATTCTTCCCCATGACAACGTTCAACCGCATGTCACACAACCAACACTTCAAAAATTGAACGAACTGGGCTACAAAGTTTTACCTCATTCACCATATTCACCTGACCTCTCACTAACCAACCACTGCTTCTTCAAGCATCTCAACAACTTTTTGCAGGAAAAACACTTCCACAACCAGCAGGAAGCAGAAAATGCCTTCCAAGAGTTCAGTGAATCCTGAAGCAGGGATTGTTACACCACAGGAATACATGTGTGTTCAGTCACTCAGTTGTGTCCTGACTCTTAGCGACCCTATGGACTGTAGCCCACCAGACTTCTCTGTCCATGGGATTTTCCAGGCAAGAATACTGGAGTAATCTTCCTCCTCCAGGGGATCTTCCCGACCCAGGGATCAAACCTGCATCTCTTGTGCCCCTTCTTTGTCAGGTGGATTCTTTACCATTGCACTACCTGGGAAACCCAAACTACAGGAATAAATAAACATTTCTCATTGGCAAAAAAATGTGTTGATTGTAATGGTTCCTATTTTGATTAATAAAGATGTGTTTGAACCTAGTTATAATGGTTTAAAATTTACGGTCCAAAAGTTTCTTTTTTTTTTTTTTAATTTTATTTTTACTTTATTTTACTTTACAATACCGTATTGGTTTTGCCATACATTGACATGAATCCACCATGGGTGTATATTAGCTCCCAATCCCGAATCCCCCTCCCACCTCCCACCCCACATCATCTCTCTGGCTCATCCCTGTGCACCAGCTCCAAGCATCCTGTATCCTGTATCGAACATAGGCTTGTGCTTCGTTCTTACATGTTAGTTTACATGTTTCAATGCCATTCTCCCAAATCATCCCACCCTCTTCCTCTCCCATAGAGTCCAAAAGTCCTTTCTATACATTTGTGTCTCTTTTGCTGTCTCACATACAGGGTCATCACTGCCATCTTTCTATATTCCATATCACAAACCTAACAGCCGTGTCAGTTTGAGCAAGCTGATTAAGCAGTCTAATTTCCCATTTTCTTATGTACAGTGGGTATAATAACCACAGCATCCTCACAAGAAAACTCACATCCTCCCTTAGGCCTCTATCAGCTACATATTGTATGACTGCCTGGTCATATAGTTTCTTTTTTCTCTAATGTTAAATTACATGGCCTATCTTATATACCCCGATGTACAGGGCTTTCATACCACATATTCATAATAATGGAGACATTACTGAACCTGAATGCAAACATTAAGAGAGAAAAGTACCCATATTGTTCACCTGGCCTTCAGTTTCTTTAATCCACCAAAAACGTGAGCACATTCCACTTTAAGTAAATCAGGAAGACACAATTCTAAACATCTAAAGCAGGTTTAAGGCTTGGAAAATTAAATTACCTCACCAACAAATACCATATGCTTAACAATTGCATTTTAAAAGACTCACTCTTATGGACAGATTTACACCCAGTGGGGTCAACAATGGAGCTCCACTGATACCTCGCCCAGATTTTTTTTCTTTTTTTCAAATTTCAGGTCATTGATCAATTTAATGCCTGTTGAACTTGAATTTACTGCAAAATGGTGAACGTTTGTGGCTCCAGTGACAGCAAATGTGCTTACAGTGGTTAGGATGAATGTCCTATTAGCCATACAGGAAACTGCATTTCAAGGAGAAATTTTCCTGGGATTGAGAGGTTTTCCAGGAAAAAGTAGTGTTCAGGTTGTTAAGCAAACATGTATGGCTTTCCTTCCAAAATGAATTCTGTTTCAGACAGTGTAAATCTTCAACTCTTTTAGTTCAAGTTTTTTATGACATGACATGGTAGGACGTATCTTATGAGATCTTACGAGATCTAAATCAAGAATTTAACATGTTTTCCATTATACATAAAGTTCTAAAGGCTGTAAAACCTTTAAATGGTAAAGTTACCTGTGGAAACTATATTGTTTTCATTTAATATTTGGGTACTTTGCAAGTAAATCTGATGCCACAATAATAAAGCAAATTAAAGTCTTTACATAACTATTTTTAATTTTCATATTTAACACATTGTTAACATAACTTAGAGCCTCAAGTCAGGCCATAATACCATAACAACAATTTTTAAAACTCCTTGATAAATGGTTCACGGGAAGTGCTTATGTTACCAAAACACTTCTGCATAAGGTGTTTTAGGTAAAGAAATGTAAGCCTGGGTGGAAGCTACACTGTAAATAGCGTGGCTGCCGAGCTAACCCAATTCACCCACAGGAGCAGGTGAGGGAAGGGCATAGACAGCCTCCAGCTATCCTATCTTTATGATATAATAAAGAGGATTGATCCTGCACTCGGTATGACCATGGCAATCTGGAGTCATTTAACTGTAATATGATCCACAAGACAACTCAGTGTTAAATGGTGATTATGTTATTCAGTGGAGTCCAGGTTGTTAAACATACAGAAGCATACACTGTCAGAACTAGAAAGAGCCTTAGGCACCATCTTCTTCAGCCCCTTTCCTCACTGTACAGATTCACTTCAGTTTAGTTCAGTTCAGTCGCTCAGTCGTGTCCAACTCTTTGTGACCCCATGAATCACAGCACGCCAGGCCTCTCTGTCCATCACCAACTCCCGGAGTTCACTCAAACTCACATCCATCGAGTCAGTGATGCCATCCAGCCATCTCATCCTCTGTCGTCCCCTTCTCCTCCTGCCCCCAATCCCTCCAAGCATCAGAGTCTTTTCCAGTGAGTCAACTCTTCGCATTAGATGGCCACAGTTTCAGTTCAGTTCAGTTCAGTCGCTCAGTCGTGTCTGACTCTTTGCGACCCCGTGAATCACACCACGCCAGGCCACCCTTTCCATCACCAACTCCCGGAGTTCACTCAGACTCACGTCCATCGAGTCAGTGATGCCATCCAGCCATCTCATCCTCGGTCGTCCCCTTCTTCTCCTGCCCCCAATCCCTCTCAGCATCAAAGTCTTTTCCAATGAGTCAACTCTTCACATGAGGTGGCCAAAGTACTGGAGTTTCAGCTTTAGCATCATTCCCTCCAAAGAAATCCCAGGGCTGATCTCCTTCCGAATGGACTGGTTGGATCTCCTTGCAGTCCAAGGGACTCTCAAGAGTCTTCTCCAACACCACAGTTCAAAAGCATCAATTCTTTGGCACTCAGCCTTCTTCACAGTCCAACTCTCACATCCATACATGACTACTGGAAAAACCATAGCCTTGACTAGATGGACCTTAGTCAGCAAAGTAATGTCTCTGCTTTTGAAAATGCTATCTAGGTTGGTCATAACTTTTCTTCCAAGGAGTAAGCGTCTTCTAATTTCATGGCTGCAGTCACCATCTGCAGTGATTTTGGAGCCTAAAAAAATAAAGTCTGGCACTGTTTCCACTGTTTCCCCATCCATTTCCCATGAAGTGATGGGACCGGATGCCATGATCTTCGTTTTCTGAATGTTGAGCTTTAAGCCAACTTTTTCACTCTCCTCTTTCACTTTNAGTCACCATCTGCAGTGATTTTGGAGCCCCCCAAAATAAAGTATGACACTATTTCCACTGTTTCCCCATCTATTTCCCATGAAGTGATGGGACCAGATGCCATGATCTTCGTTTTCTGAGTGTTGAGCTTTAAGCCAAATTTTTCACTCTCCTCTTTCACTTCTATCAAGAGGCTTTTTAGTTCCTCTTCACTTTCTGCCATAAGGGTGGTGTCATCTGCATATCTGAGGTTATTGATATTTCTCCTGCCAATCTTGATTCCAGCTTGTGCTTCTTCCAGCCCAGAGTTTCTCATGATGTACTCTGCATAGAACTTAAATAAGCAGGGTGACGATATACAGCCTTGACATACTCCTTTTCCTATTTGGAACCAGTCTCTTGTTCCATGTCCAGTTCTAACTGTTGCTTCCTGACCTGCATACAGATTTCTCAAGAGGCAGGTCAGGTGGTCTGGTATTCCCATCTCTTTCAGAATTGTCCACAGTTTATTGTGATCCACACAGTCAAAGGCTTTGGCATAGTCAATAAAGCAGAAATATAAGTTTTTCGTGAACTCTCTTGCTTTTTCCATGATCCAATGGATGTTGGCAATTTGATCTCTGGTTCCTCTGCCTTTTCTAAAACCAGCTTGAACATCTGAAAGTTCACAGTTCATGTATTGCTGAAGCCTGGCTTGGTGAATTTTGAGCATTACTTTACTAGTGTGTGAGATGAGTGCAATTGTGCTTTCGCTTAAGCATTCTTTGGTGCTGGGGTCCATCCCTGGTGGATCCAGGGAATTTGAAGGGGAGACGGCATCTGTGAGGAGAGACTTATTTAATTAGAGATATAAGGAGAGATTAGGAAAGAATAATGTAGTGAAAAAATAGAGAAAAGAGGGCGATATTCCTTGATTTGCACGGAAAGCTAATAAAGTCTCAAGAGACTTGCTCTGTTCACATAGGCCACTGGCGCCTGCTTGAGTAGCAGACAGTGCCCCGCCTTGGGCTCCCTCTCGCATGTGACTTAGAAGCCCTGGCAGAAAAGTGAATGCAGAGAGCTTCTGTGTTCCAAGGGGATTCAGCCTGAAAAGGAGAGAGAGGGAGAGGGAGACAGAAAGAGAGAGAGATACTACACGGGGGAAGCCAAGCTTCTGCAAAAACCCCATAACTTTATTTTCAAAGTTCAGTTCAGTTCAGTCACTCAGTCGTGTCTGACTCTTTGCGACCCCATGAATTGCAGCACGCCAGGCCTCCCTGTTCATCACCATCTCCCAGAGTTCACTCAGACTCACGTCCATTTCACCTCCACTAGCTTTGTTCGTCTTGATGCTTTCTAAGGCCCACTTGACTTCACATTCCAGGATGTCTGGCTCTAGGTGAGTGATCACACCATCGTGATTTTCTTGATCTTGAAGATCTTTTTTGTACAGTTCTTCCGTGTATTCTTGCCACCTCTTCTTAATATCTTCTGCTTCTGTTAGGTCCATACCATTTCTGTCTTTTATTGAGCCCATCTTTGCATGAAATGTTCCCTTGGTATCTCTAATTAATATGTTAATTAGCCATCACTTTTAAATGCTTCAGATTCCTATAATTTCTTGTTAAATTTCAAAGTGACAAGCTGTACTGGTGCATCAGAGAACAACTTCCCAATGGGAAAAAAAGGGTTGAAAATGGATCCAATTCAAATAATCATAGAATTTCTAAGATAGAGAAGAACCTTAGTAGTTATCAAGCACAAAATGTATGTGATAAATAAATTCCTTCAATAACCCTGAAAAGTGTCTGTCCTTGTTTTTTCTTTAATACCTCCAGAGGTAGGAAACTCTCTCCTATGAAGAGCCCATTTGAGATCTAATTAGTTCTTAAGAATGCCAGAGCTTCTACCAACAGTGGTTTTTGAGGTTGTGTAAAACAGAGCTTGATTGCAGCCAAGAAATTAAAAGACACTTACTCCTTGGAAGGAAAGTTATGACCAACCTAGACAGCATATTGAAAAGCAGAGACATTACTTTGCCAACAAAGGTCCATTTAGTCAAGGTTATGGTTTTTCCAGTGGTCATGTATGGATGTGAGAGTTGGACTGTGAAGAAAGCTGAGTGCCAAAGAATTGATGCTTTTGAACTGTGGTGTTGGAGAAGACTCTTGAGAGTCCCTTGGACTGCAAGGAGATCCAATCAGTCCATCCTAAAGGAGATCAGTCCTGTGTGTTCATTGGAAGGACTGATGCTGAAGTTGAAACTCCAATATTTTGGCCACTTCATGTGAAGATCTGACTCATTGGGAAAGACTCTGATGCTAGGAGGGATTGGGGGCAGGAAGAGAAGGGGATGACAGAGGATGAGATGGCTGGATTGCATCACCAACTTGATGGAGATGAATTTGAGTAAACTCCGGGAGTTGGTGATGGACAGGGAGGCCTGGCATGATGCAATTCATGGGGTCGCAAAGAGTCAGACATGACTGAGTGACTGAACTGAACTGAACTGAAAACAGAGCTAATGTCCTTGTCCTGGGAAGTCTTCTTTCTTTGGGTTCAAACTCTGGACTTTTGACTTGACTCTTTTTTTAAACAGAAGCCACTGTCTTTTATTTTTATTTATTTTTACAGCTTTACTGAGGTCTAATTGATAAATAATAATTAAGACAGGCTTCCCAGGTGGCTCAGTGGTAAAGAAGGCACCTGCCAATGCAAGAGACGCGGGTTTGATCCCTGGGTCGGGAACATACCCTGGAGTAGGAAATGGCAACTCGTTCCAGTATTCTTACCTGGAAAATTCCATGGACAGAGGAGCCTGTCAACTATAGTCCATGGGGTTACAAAGAGCTGGACACGAGTGAGCAAACACTTAGTAGTAGTATATTTAAGATATACAATGTGATGTTTTGATGTATCATGAAATGATTACCGTAATCAAGCTAATTAGTATATGTTATATAGTTACCTTTTTCTTCGGTGAGAGAACACTGTATTTTAAATCATTTTTTTTTCTCAAACTGCAGTTTGCAAGACAATTTTTCTTTTAAGAAGAGCCTATTTATTTTTTAAAATCAACAAGCATTGCTACAAATAAGAGGAACGGTCAGAGAGGAACCTGGTTGAAGGCACTTGTGCCAGTCTTGGATCTTAAAGCCTCAAGCAAACAGATCTGTAGACGTCATAGCTAACGAAGAGCTAGCAACTCTGGCTCAGCATGGGATGAGCTCCAGCTCAGTATCAGAACTGGCAAGTGTAAGATTGACTTCATTCTTGTTCATGTCCCTGGCCCTCAGAACCTGCTCTTACTACTAGCATACTCTCAGCAGCAGGCCTGGCTCTACCAAGCTGTCCTTGAACTTCTGAAATGGCTGTAGAACATAATTCTCTTCCTCACTTCCAGTACATGCCCTTACCTGGATAAGTTAGGCCTGGCCTGCAGAAGACCAGGGTCAAGTCAAAACTCTTACCCGCTAAACCCCTCTGCAAAACCCAAATGGGAGAATCTTCAAGTTGGTTGAATACAGACGTCATCTAGAGATACAGATGTTTCAAAGACTCACATAACTGACATATGAGAAAAGGAAATTCAGTTCAGTTCAGTTCAATTCAGTCGCTCAGTCGTGTCCCGACTCTTTGCAACCCCATGGACTGCAGCATTCCAGGCCTCCCAGTCCATTGCCAACTCCCGGAGCTTACTCAAACTGATGTCCATTGAGCCGGTGATGCCATCCAACCATCTCATCCTCTGTCGTCCCCTTCTTCTCCCACCTTCAATCTTTCCCAGCATCAGGGTCTTTTCAAATCAGTTCTTCACATCAGGTGGCCAAAGTATTGGAGTCTCAGCTTCAGCATTAGTCCTTCCAATGAACACCCAGGACTGATCTCCTTTAGGATGGACTAGTTGGATCTCCTTGCAGTTCAAGGGACCCTCGAGAGTCTTCTCCAATACCACAGTTCAAAAGCATACTTCTAAAAAGGTCACAGGAGGTGTATGAGGAAAGCATGGTTCTTAACTTGTACTGAGTCAAATTCACAGGCTCAGAATTTGAGAGGCAAAAATCTCTCTGTCCCATAAGTGCGGTATTTAAAAAGAGAAGGAGTCATGGATATTCAGGCCACAATTCTTGATTTATCATATAAGAAAAAGATATTGCTTCCAATTTTTCCCAAAGGTGAGATTCTTGACTATTGTAAATTTTAAAACCTGTAAACTGTCCTCTTATAAGGAAAAACATGCCTTCCTATATATATATATATATATAAATGTCTACCAAGTTTTTAATTATTTTACAGTCCAAAGAAGTCTCAGTACATGCTTCCTTCTCTATTAACAGAGCTATTAAAAGGAAACCTATTTTGTTCAAGTTTTTTAATATAGCAAGAAGGAGGAAATGGCAAGGAACTGGTAACCCACTCCAGTATTCTTGCCGGAGAGATCTTATGGACAGAGGAACCTGGTGGGCTATAGTCCATACAGTCTCAAGAGAGTTGGACATGACTTAGTGGCTAAGCAACAAGGACGGAGGACAAAATCCAATTCCTTAGATTTCAGAATCCTAAAATGCGTTTTTCTAATGCCACTATTAAGACTGCACAAACATAGTCACTACCTATGTTGAAAATTGTAACTCTATAAGCCATCAAAAAAGTAAGAAATATTCTTTCAGGCTACCATCTCTGGAGTACCTCCTACATGTCAGCACCCATCCTTGAAGCTTTGTAAATATCATTTAACTCTCTAACAACCTTGTGTTAGTTATTATCACTCATCCTTTGAATATGCAGTGACTGAAGTTCAGTGAGGTTAATAACCATACCCGGTATCACAGAGCCAGTAAATGGTAAAATCAGGAGGTCACCCAGTTGTACCTGATAGTCACTGAGTAAGTGACTGAATTGATACAGGGGTGGACGAATGGATGAATGCTATGCTATTTAATGATAGATAATACAAAGCCAGAAATGCATTAAGCAATAATAAAGACTAAGTAATCATTTTTCAATCTGCTCTCCATTCTGAGATGAGTGCCTTAGATGTCTATTCCTGTCCTTCTTTTGTGGAGGGGCTGGGATGCATCAGGACAGAATGACAGTGAAACCAAAGGGAAGAAAAGGGACCTATGTAGGGATGCACCAAGATGCAAATCAACAGTCCAGAATTACAAAACTGCGCCCCTATTCTTAGGGAGTTGAGCTAAATCCTTAGCAATTGACAGTATTGCTGAGGTGGCTTAGCCTGATAGCCTAAAGGCTCCTTTCTCAAAATAGCCAGCAGAGTTTGGTACATTTTAGCAAGCCTTGTATTGCTATCACCATCCAACTGGCCGTAAACCCACATCAGGAAGAAGCTAAGAAAATCCATGAACTGCCATTTTGAAACCTGAAACACTTACTTCTTACAGCTACATGCTTTCAGCTACCAAAGGGCATCTTCTTACAGCTACATGCTTTCAGCTACCAAAGGGCATCTTCTTACAGCTACATGCTTTCAGCTACCAAAGGGCATGCCATTACTATAGCCTCCATCTGGGAACAGGATTCAGGAAAGGTGGTCATTTTTCTTATTCATCCCCAGGCTCTCTGATCAGAAGATTCACTGTGTTGTACAGCAGAAACCGTAAAACAATTGCTTACAACTCACAACATTGTGTAACAGTTATACTCCCACACTAAAATGAAATAAAATAAGAAAAAAAAGCTACCAGTAAAAACTAGGTAGTCTGGTAATTGGCCAGTTCAACCCACTAATCTTATCTGTCTTTACCACTTTGCCTCATTCTCTTTTCTTATTTATTAAATATGTAAAATAATAACCCTGAGACATGATTGGCATAGAAATAGCCTATCTTTATAACCTGGAAACCTTGGAAGGAAGGGCTATTATCAGGGCTAGTGGTGTTAAGAAGAAGTTTGGAGTTGTAAACACTCAATGTGAGTGACTAATTCATGAAGCACTAAGGCCTAAATGGGGAAGGAACGTATCTGCTACAAATAAGCAATAATCAATAAGAGCAAAGGTCACATGTCAATTCTGTTTGATGCTGAAACGTTTGCAACCTGCTTTTCTGCAAAGGAACAGAGTTTCTGAGCTGAAAATGTGGGTTCATTGAGAGTTTTGCCGTATTTCTGCCTTTTTTTTTTTTAATCTTAAGAAAAGGGAGAAAACTAAACTAAACTAAGAATTAGAAAACTGAGCAGGTAGGCTACATCCCTGGGGACAAAAACAAGAAAATGACTACTGGAGCATGACCCAGTGATGGAAGGAATATGACTACAATCGGGTCCAAGGAGACATCTGCTGGGGTTCAGGCACCAGGCTACATTACAGATCCACTTGAGGCAACGATAGTATTAGCATTTGCTGTTGTTCAGTCACTAGATTGTGTCCAACTCTGTGACGCCATGGACTGCAGCATGCCAAGCTTCCCTGTCCTTCACTATCTCCCAGAGCTTGCACAAACTCCTGTCCATTGAGTCAGTGATGATATCTAATCATCTCATCCTCTGTCACCCGTTCTCCTCCTGCCTTCAGTCTTTCCCAGCATCAGGGTCTTTTCAAATGAGTCACCTCTTCGCATCAGGAACTCCTGTCCATTGAGTCAGTGATGATATCTAATCATCTCATCCTCTGTCACCCGTTCTCCTCCTGCCTTCAGTCTTTCCCAGCATCAGGGTCTTTTCAAATGAGTCACCTCTTCGCATCAGGTGGCCAAAGTATTGGAGCTTCAGCTTCAGTATTAGCATTAGGACCATCTTAAAGAACACTCCCAAAGGGAAAATGTCTATCTGGAAACTATTTATGTGACAAATTATAAGCCTGAAGTGATTATTCAATCACTCACATAATTTGTTCATTCATTATTCATTGAACTAATAAATGCAGACCATTGCGCTGCATTACAGAGGCACAAAAATGAAATGCAGCCGCCGTCTTGTCCTCTAAAAGTTCATACTGAGGACTTCCCTGGTGGTTCAGTGGTTAAGACGTCACCTTCCAAAGCAGGGCTGTGGGTTCAATCCCTGGTCAGGGTGCTAAGACCCCACACGGCTTGTGGTCGAAAAAACCAAAAGCATAACATAGAAGCAGTATTGTAACAAATTCAATAGAGACTTTAAAAATGGCCCACAGTAACATGTACATACTGCTATATTTACAATGGATAACTAATAAGGACCTATTGTATAGCACATGGAACTCTGCTCAATGTTATGTGGCAGCCTGGTTGGGACTGGGGTTTCAGGGAGAATGGATACAAGCATGTGTATGATTGAGTCTCTTCATTTTTCATCTGGAATTATCACAACATGGTTAATCAGCTAACCCTAACACAAAATACAAAGCTTAAAGAAAATGGTCCATATCAAGCAAATCTTTTAAAAAACGTATAATGGCCTGAGCCAAACCTGTAAACTCATAAGTTAAATAACTATTTCATACTTGTTTTATGCTGGATACTTCACATCAACTTTCTAATTATAGTTTATTTAGTCTTCCCTGTAAGGCTATGGGATATGCATTAATATCACCCTACTTTATAGATAAAGCAACTATGGTCAAAAAAGCTCATTTATCAGCCCAAATCAATGGGAGCAGGAAAGGGGCAAAACTGGAATTTGGATTCAGGGCCTGAGCTATTGAACACTGAGCACTAATGGAACACAGCTGTGTCGTTCATGGACGCTGCGTTTCTAAAAAGGGATCACAGCACAGCTGGACACAAGGGGGTGTGTTCAGACCCACCCGCAGGGCAAAGGAAACCCTGGGAAGTTTCCGAGAGGAGCTATTTAGGACGTGAAGACTTGACTGACTTAGAGAGCAGTTTATCCCACGTCTTTCTATCCCATTTTGGAAATGGAATATAAAGGGGAATTCAAAACTGGTGTAGACAATGAGTCAGTAGTAAGACTAAGCATAGAAACATTTTCACCTGTCACTCTTTGAAGTCACATCAATGCTTTGAAGATAAAACTGATATTAGCCTTAGGGAGAAGGCATCTATTTATTTATTTATTTCATTTTTAAGTAATTACTGGACTTGCCAGGGAAATGTCATACTTGGTATTTCATTTTTTAAAAATAATTTAATTTATTTATTTAGGCTGTGCTGTGTCTTTGTTGCATCAATTTTTTTTTTTTTTTCTCTCTAGTTAGGGTGAGCGGGGGCAAGTTGTGGTGCATGGGCTTCTCATAAACGGGGCTTCCCTTGCTGTGAAACACAGGCTCCAGGGCACACAGGCTCAGTAGCTACAGCACACCGGCTCGGTAGTTGCAGACCCCGGGCTCTAGTGCACAGTTGCGGTGCACGGGCTTGGCTGCTCCATGGCATGTGGGATCTTCCCGAATCAGGGCTCGATCCACGTCTCCTTCATTGGCAAGTGTACTCTTTACCACTCAACCCCCAGGGTAGCACGAAGAAGCCATTTAGAATACACATTTTTGGGTCCCCCTGTGAGGGAACAGAAATGTGGCTCTTTGGAAGTCTTTTGAGTTTTTAATCATTATCAGTGTCTAGGGGCTTCCCTCATAGCTCAGCTGGTAAAGAATCCGCCTGCAATGCAGGAGATCCTGGTTTGATTCCTTGGTCAGGAAGACCTGCTGGAGAAGGGCTAGGGTACCCACTCCAGAATTTTGGGGTTTCCCTTGGGGCTCAGCTGGTAAAGAATCCACCTGCAATGTGGGAGACCTGGGTTTGATCCCTGGGTTGGGAAGATCCCCTGGAGGAGGGAAAAGCTACCCACTCCAGTATTCAGGCCTGGAGAATTCCAGGGACTGTATAGTCCATGGGGTCATAAAGAGTCAGACACGACTGAGCGACTTTCACTTTCACTTTCATCAGTGGTTCAGCCATGGAAGTGAAATCTGCAATATGACTGCAAGGCACCCAGTGGGAGAGCAATCCCTGCCTGTGGGCTGAGGAGTTAAGCAAAGGCAAGCCTTATCGTCAGTAAAGGAACAGTGGTCACGGTGGGAGGGTGGGCATCGAGGTGAAAGCATCTCCAGCTAAGGCACAGACTTTCCCGTCAGAGCCTTCTGAGAGTATGGAGAAAGGACTTTAAAGAGTGGTGGACAAAGAATGAAAAACAAATAAGATCCATTAAACTGAAATGATCCAGTGCTCATAATTTAATGAGAACACGGGAACTAGGGCCTCGAGGATGTCTCTCATAGCTTCAAGAATATTAAAAAAAAAAAAAAAAGCATTTTAGATGAAGTAAATGGAGAATTTCTTCCCATCTCCTGGAGGGAGTCAAAAACGCTAGAAAGAACAGCTAATGGGGGATAGGCCAATAGGTCAGAATTAAATATTCTGAGTAAGTCCTGTGGAAAAGAATGAATTGGCATCCCTTTGGAAACAACCACTTGCATCTTCCTGGAAAATGTGTCAGGTTACAGTCAGTTACACCGTTTTGCCTCTAATGGCTTCAGAGCAGAATTTAATATGAGGGCCAGAATACCATCCATACTCACCATCAACTGTATGGACTCATCAAACAGGGAGACACTGTGCTAGCTTGTCCTTTTTCTCTCAAAGTAAATAAACCAAGTTTCCACAGCTGTCAGGCCTTAAACTGAGTTAATGTGCTGAGTTGAATGAGATTGTAAAAACAGAAAATAAATCGGATAATTGACTAAATATAAATGGAATAAAGGCATTTCCATTCTAAAACGTGTTCGGTGAAAATGTAAAGGAAGACAAATTGCGGCAAAGGAGGGTGAATACGTGTCCATAGGCTGCTTTGTCCATCTGCTCAGACCTGCTGCTACAGCTGCAGAATGTCCATGCGCAGTGTGGGGACGGTGAGCTAATGGCATCTCTTGAGAAATGGGGCAGTACTTTGGCTCAAGTACAGCAGGAACAAAAGCTATAAATAGTTTCACTGGCGACAGCACAGAGGCTAAGAAAATAGTTCCTCAAGGGCCACTAGAATCTCTAGCTTCATAGTATTTGTCAGTATCACTTAATATTGAATTTCCCCAAGAGTATTCAGAAATCTACTTCCCAGGTGACTCAGCAGTAAAGAATTTGCCTTCCAGTGTAGGAGACTTGGGTTTCATCCTAGGGTTGGGAAGATCCCCTGGAGAAGGAAATGGCACCCCACTGCAGTATTCTTGCCTGAGAAATCCCATGGACGGAGGAACCTGGTGGGCTACAGTCCACGGGGTCACAATAGAGTTGGATGTGCCTAGTGACTGATTAACAACAAATTCATAAGTCTATTAATAATTCCATTATTCTTATATAAGAGGTTATATAATAGATAATTATTATAGAATAACAGCAAACTAAATCATAGTAGACAAGTTATACTTATTGAGCCCTCATTGAGGCTTGACTCTACTAACTGCTTTTTATATTCTAGTTCACTTAACTCCACAGTAACCCTATGATACAGGTACAGGAATTATGCACATTCTAAGGATGAGAATACTTAAGCTTAGAGCAGTTTAAAAAATGCTTAAAGTCATGCATTTAGTAAGTAAAAGAAAATTTTATATAAATCATCTATGAAGCTCTTTGCTAACATTTCTGATTTCTGGAAGGGCTCTCCAGATTTACTTGTTTCTGAGTCTAGAAGCTGTTTCCAGTGGCAAAATAATCATTTCTCTTGGATCCTTAATGGCTAAGTGCCTATGAGTCTGGTAGGGATGGTATAGCACAAATATAATCGATTCAGTAGTCCATGAATAATAGAAATTTATTTATCACAATTCTGAAGGCTAAGAAGTCCAAGATTAAACTGAAGGCAGAACTGGTGTCTGGTGAGTACCTCATGAGAAATGCTGGGCTGGAGGAAGCACAAGTTGGAATCAAGATTGCTGGGAGAGATATCAATAACCTCAGATATGCAGATGACACCACCCTTATGGCAGAAAGTGAGAGGAACTAAAGAGCCTCTTGATGAAAGTGAAAAAAGAGGGTAAAAATGTTGGCTTAAAGCTCAACATTCAGAAAACTAAGATCATGGCATCCAGTCCCATCACTTTATGGGAAATATATGGGGAAACAGTGGAAACAGATAGACTTTATTTTTGGGGGGCTTCAAAATCACTGCAGATGGTGACTGCAGCCATGAAATTAAAAGACACTCCTTAGAAGGGGAGTTATGACCAACCTAGATAGCATATTCAAAAGCAGAGAGGTTACTTTGCCAACAAAAGTCTGTCTAGTCAAGGTTATAGTTTTTCCAGTGGTCATGAATGGATGTGAGAATTGGACTATAAAGAGAGCTGAGCGCCGAAGAATTGATGCTTTTGAGTTGTGGTATTGGAGAAGACTCTTGAGAGTCCCTTGGACTGCAAGGAGATCCAACCAGTCCATCCTAAAGGAGATCAGCCCTGGGTTTTCTTTGGAAGGACTGATGTTGAAGCTGAAACTCCAATACTTTGGCCACCTGATGTGGAGAACTGACTCATTGGAAAAGAACCTGATGCTGGGAAAGATTGAAGGCAGGAGGAGAAGGGGACGACAGAGGATGAGATGGCTGGACGGCATCACCGACTTGATCAACATGGGTTTGGGTGGACTCCGGGAGTTGGTGATGGACAGGGAGGCCTGGCGTGCTGCAGTTCATGGGGTTGCAAAGAGTCAGACATGACTGAGCGACTGAACTGAACTGACTGAGGGCCTGTTTCCTAGACAGTAGCTCTTTGGCTGGGACCTTGCCTGTCAGGCGGGGCAAGGGACCTGTCTGAGACTTCTTTTGTAAGGTACTAATTCTAGTAAACAGGGTTCTGTTCTCATGACCTAATGAAATCACCTCCCAAAGGTCCTACCTCCTAACACCATCATGTTGGGGGTGAAGATTTCAACATATGCATTTTGAGGGGGCATAAACATTTCATCCCTTGCAATCAGAAATATTTGTTTATGCAAACCTGCATCACATAACTCAGATAAAATACACTGTACCTTACTCTAACTATGACCTTCACCACAGGGACTCTGAGCTAAACCATAATTCAAACTTTGGTCATGATGTCTAACATCAGCACACGGGAGCCACCCAGGGACCTGTGGTTGAACTCCTCAGCTCTCATTCAGTGTCCTAGCCCAGCTCCTCTCAAACTACACACAGCTCCCCTAAAGTTCTTGTCAAAATGCAGATTCTGACTCAGGTCTGCAACAGGACCTGGGATTCGGGATTCTGCCTTTGACCCAAGTATCCAAGTGAGGCTCATGCTACTGGTTACAGTATACTTTGAGTAGAGAGGTTTGAGAAAATCTGGATTCAGCCAAGGGGGAAATGACCCATTTCTTGATGAGAAAACAGTAGCTCTAAGAAAGCTGTTGGATTTGGTAACACTCTATTTTTGTCATGATATAAATAATCTACTATAAATAATTGATCAGTTTGCCTAATTTGTAAACTAGGTCTAAAGATCAACTGTTTTTCAAGCAACAAAAATGCCCACTGTTCAGAGTCATTCTGATCTATTCGTGGCAGGGAGAGGAAGCAAGAGGTCTGTGCATGGAGAAAAGGTTCAGGACACTGAATGCTGGTTCTCTCTCTGAAAAGTTTGAACCTCCAGGTTTGAGCCACAGAACATAATCATTACACAGATTCAATACCCCATGAGCTGGCTTGGCAAATTTTACAAGTCTATGGGTAAAATTTAATATGTTAGGCTAATCCTACCATTTGAATCCGACAATGGATGGATAAAATATTCACTTTTCTCTCTTTGAGGCTCTTTTTGCTATGTATGCATCTTTCTCATAGAACCAATACTATAAAATACTGTTTACCTGCTTACATTTTTTACTTTTGTATTGATGCTGATCTCTTTGAAAGTATATCAAAGTATATCAAAGATATAAGAGATTTATCTTATCCAGATATGTAACCAGAAAAACCCTCAGCATAGTTGGATGCTGATTAGTAACTATAATACTTACAAGAGTAGATATTGTTGACTAAATGCTTTTCTTGTGGTTGATCTCATACAAAATATTTGATACACGTTTCATCTAATCTTCAGAACTACCTCAAAGTAATTATCATTCTTGTTACACGGTGGGGTGGGGGCGGGGGGTGAGGGTGCGGAACAAATCCTAACATTACTTGCTTTACCAATTTCTGGGTAGTATTTAAACAGAGCTGGTCATGCCTTGGCTCCTGAAATGCTCTCTTTCCCCTTGGTTCTAATTTCTGGTCCTTTCCCTTCTTTAGTTACTTTGTCTTTTGCTCACTATGCTTTAACTTTCTCTGCTGCTGCTGCTAAGTCACTTCAGTCGTGTCTGACTCTGTGTGACCCCATAGATGGCAGCCCACCAGGCTCCCCCATCCCTGGGATTCTCCAGGCAAGAACACTGGAGTGGGTTGCCATTTCCTTCTCCAATGCATGAATGTGAAAAGTGAAAGTGAAGTTGCTCAGCTGTGTCTGACTCTTTAGCAACCCCATGGACTGCAGCCCACCAGGCTCCTACGTCCATGGGATTTCTCCTACCACCTCCTAAATACAGACTCCCCCCAAGGATTGAGTGTTATCCTTTGATTCCTGTCTCCAGCTACATCTTATCCTGTTCAAATCTCATGCCTTCTCAAGAATGTATTTACTCCTATTTCCACCAGGGAAAATCCTTCAAAATCAAATTCTTCGTCTCCGTCTTGGTCTTGGACTTCAGTCCTTTCATGTCCAACTGTCTCTCTGTGTCTCTGCTTGACTGTTTCATGTACCGTCAAGCATCAGGAAAACGCTCACTCCCCTTTTCCTCCAAAGCCAGTTCCCTCTAATTCTGTGATCTAGTTTTGGAAACGGCACCATTAATTTTCCATTCACTTAGGTATGAATTCTCTCTTTCAAAGTCCAATCAGCCACCCTGTCAGTGGATTCTTCCTATAAAATACTGTCATCTTTTCTGCACTCTAATGCTACCACCTTAGTACAAGTCTTTAAAAATATCACATACTTCTCCAGGGGTCTTCCTGACCCAGGGATCAAACTCATGTATCTCCAGCACTGGCAGGCAGCTTCTTTATCACTGCACCACCTGGGAAGCCCATAAATATTCAGTTCTAACCACAAGGATCACTATTTCCTCTTACTTATCTCAAATCTACCCATTCTTCAAAACCTAGCCCATGCAATGCTAACCTTGCAAATACCTCCAGGGTCACCTCCACGCATTGTCCCTTATGGATTTTTGAGACAGTATTTCCTTTTTTTGGAAGTTCACATCTAAATCACCCATGGAGCTTTTGTAAATATAAACAAATGGGCCCCATGTCAGAAGTGATAACTAGAATTTCTGTAGACAACTTTTAAAAGCCTCGTAATCATTGAACTAGACACTCATGATTAAGAAACACTTTCTAAAAACATATATGATGCTTGCTTTCTCAGTAGCTTAGAATTCCTTGAGGTCAGGAATTATGGCTATATTTGATATTTCTTAAAAACCTATAAGAGTGTCTGAAATACAGAAGAAAAATATTTGTTGATTTGGTTCACTTTTATGAATATGGTGTTCTTTGTAATACTGAGGAAAACATCATGTAGAAAGACACAAATCCTGTTACTACTTTAAGATGGTCTCCAAAGAAAGGACATATAATAAGGGACACGGTCAATATAAGTACAATTAATTTGTAGTTAATTATTTTGGGCGGTTTTGGATTTTAACACCAGAAGGAATCTTATTGCCAGAAGTATCATAGGTAAATGAGAATATTATCGTATTACCCACAAAATGAATCTTCAAAAGTTCACCAGGGTTAAAAACAAGTCACTAACATTAAAACCCAACATTAACAGTAGAAATGAAAATCTTTGACCAGAATAATAAAATATCAAGAATCTCATTTTCTTTCTCTACCTGAACCAAGGAAATGTAACATCCCCAGGAAATTATGTCTCCCTTTTGCTGCAGTTCTTCAGTTACGATATCTGAATTCACATTTTAAAGTGATAATAATGCAGTCTTAGAATTCTAGACACCCTTGTCGATGTTATTTTTTGACTCTGCAGTTGTTAACAGATAGGTTGACTAAAGTGACTCTGACCATCCCAGGTTCTTGGATCTACCTAATAGGTGTCTTCCTGCGTAAATCCCTCAATCACAACTGGTTTTAGTCATATTCCACTCAGAGAAAGATGCATCAGTAAGTGAAGGGGAAAATTACTGCTTTTAACATATTTTAAGTAAAAAACTGAGATTTGAATATGGGTCTCTTTCTCTGCTATTGGTTAGTTTTGAGCCTCCTCTCTATTATTATTTGTTATTGACAACAGAAGACATAATTTTTTAAATATATACTTTCAGTGCTTCAAATTTGATATATTTCCTAATGGGCTTCCTCAGTGGCTCCACGGTAAAGAATCCACCTGCAGTTCTTTAGTTCCCTGCNGAGATTTGAATATGGGTCTCTTTCTCTGCTATTGGTTAGTTTTGAGCCTCCTCTCTATTATTATTTGTTATTGACAACAGAAGACATAATTTTTTAAATATATACTTTCAGTGCTTCAAATTTGATATATTTCCTAATGGGCTTCCTCAGTGGCTCCACGGTAAAGAATCCACCTGCAGTTCTTTAGTTCCCTGCTTCTTATAGGTGGTTGGTTAGGAATGTAGACATTTTGGGTATGTCTGTAAACAGTTCACACTATGGACTATCAGCGCTCTGTTTACCACTGGAAATAGAGTTATTAACATCTTTAAATATAATCAGATTAGAGAGCCAATTCCAGAAACCTCCCAACCAATTCAGAAAACTTATCCTTAACAATTTGTTCCTCTAGAATCAACCGGTAGCAAGATCTGTATTAGTCAGGGTTCTGTAGACAAATCATATACAGATACACACACACTACTATGTTTATTATAAGAAACTGGCTCATGTGATCATGGAGGCTGAGAAGAGTCCTATGACCTGTCATCTGACAGCTGGTGACCGAGGAAAAGCAGTATCGCAATTGAGTCCAAGTTCAAAGGTCTGAGAACCAGAAAAGGTTCTTCCTCTGACATTTTATCTATTCCAGATGGACTGGATGCTCACACCCACACTGGACAAGCTACTTTTAGATTACAATGACCCAAATATTAATCTCACCAGGAAACACCATACAGACACACCTAGAAATAATGTTTAATCTGGGCACTCCATGGCCAGTCAAGTTGACACCTAAAAGTAATCATAGTTAGGTTCATTTTTAATCTCTCACTGTCTCAGTTTCCTCATTTATAAAGTGGGTATAATATCTGAGAGGGTTGCTATGAAGATTATAATTGAAAATATATATAATGTGCTTCAAACTAGGACTGATGCGATTAAGCTCTCAATAAATACTAGCTATTGTTATTATTTTTTCTAAAATGCTCTTCTGCACCATGTCTGCCTAAAGAACTCCTATTCACCCTTCATCACCCAATTCAAGTGTTAATTTCTCTTTTAAGATTTTGGTGAATATCTCAGTCCTCTTCCGCAGCTGTATTACCTTCTATGTTACTAAGATTCCTTGAAGATACACCTATCAGTATACATCAACAGTTCATTATAGTTATTTTCTTTATGTTTTTTTTCTTCCCTCTGACCCAATCTCTGAGCCTTTTGAGGATGAGCTAGTAGAAGCTCTCAATCAATGGCTATGGACTGCATTATTCACGTGTCACTGTGGTTGATCTCCTGTAATCTTCAGGGACGACACTGTTGCAAGCCCTGGGGGTCCTCTGTCACTCACTCCTAATGGTTTAGCATGGAGTGAGGGAGGCACTGTGGAGTTCAGACCGTCATCTTCTAAAAGGGAAGAACCCGTCTGGTTTTAACACACCCATTTCACCCTTGTGGAACCAACTGATACGTACCAATGCCTTCCAGGGCAACTGCTGCTTTGAAGAGGAACTGCTTTCTCCAATACCAGCCTGAGACAGCAGTTAGGAAAGAGCCACGTGAATAGATGCTAGGGATTCCAGTAATGAAATCCCACCAGTTTGTTATGAAAATCGAATACAATCTGCTTGCCATGGGTATTTAATGAAACGTTTCACTGGGTACAGGAGAAGCAATTAGGCTGCTGAAAATTGCGTTTGCATTCCCTATAATTCAATACTGACCGGTGTTAGCAGCGGAAGATGTGACAGGACTGATAATTAATTTCACATGCAATCAGAGTCACACAAGGGGAGGGGGACACAAGGAGAGAGAAGCTGAGGGAAGATCTGTGCGTATTCAGAGACAGATCAAGTGTTGCTTCCAAAGGTCTGATAATGACTTCTGCAGAGCCAGCCTCTGGGAAGGAGAACAATCCAGCCAAAATCCAATACTGAGAACGAGTTTCTATGCCTCACATGGGGCAGCGGGGAGGGGGTAGTCATGAGGGCCAACCATTCCTGTTTCTTCTCTGGCGTCCTCTCTTCCTTAAGCTAAAGACTAATTGCACCCTGCTTTCATTTATAAATAAGTAAACAGGGAGCTTGTGAAGGCCAGTAACATTCCTTGACACTTCTGCTCCCTTGGTGCTTCTCCTTGAAGGAAATTTTTATTTCAACTACTTCCTGTGTATGTGAGTGTGTGTGTGTGTGTGTGTGTGTGTGTGTGGTGTGTTCTGTCTCAATAGAACCATCACAGAGGTAAACTGCCTTGAAGCATCTTTTATATGTTTGCTCGGTTCTGTATCAGATTTCAACTCTTGCATTTTTGGAGGATTTGCTGCCTTCCAAAGTGGTTAAGAACAGCAGCAGATATCTGTGATGTACTCAGATAAGTGGGCACAAATTGCCATCAGAAAATAGAGCATGGACCTTTTGATATTTATATGTTTATATCTATCAATGTGTCTATCTATCAGAGAGAAAGCTTTAAAATGCCAACATTCGGGGTGCGGGGGAAAGTGATTTTAATGAAGTCTAGATAAACTATACTGTGGTGTAACAGAAGCACCACCAGCTATGGGCTCCCCAGTAGATTTCAGCTCTGGTTTAATGTTTGAAAGCTTGTAAGGAGAGACTGACATAGAATTATGTCTGATCCATCTCTGTATGCTCTACACCCAGTTCTTGGTGGACAAAGGTGATCAACACATATTGATTGAAAAAAGCAAGTATGTGTGAGTTAGTGAACCAGTCATTGTTCAGCCAGTTGGTGAGTTTCTTTCAGGACCTGGTAGAATTTCAGACCCTATGAGGTCTTACATCTATTTATTATAGAATCTAATTGCTTTACAACACTGTGCTGGTTTCTGCTGTGCAGCAAAGTGCATCAGCTATCTGTAAACATATATCCCCTCCATCTCAGGCCTCCCGCCCGCCCCCAGCCCCTCCAGGCCATCACAGAGCAGCTAGCTGAGCTCCC
>SJYT01027098.1:83115-107597 GCA_006410635.1 Cephalophus harveyi | reverse complement strand
ACCAGTCTGTTGTTCCATGTCCGGTTCTAACTGTTGCTTCCTGACCTGCATACAGATTTCTCAAGAGGCAGGTTATGTGGTCTGGTATTCCCATCTCTTTCAGAATTTTCCACAGTTGATTGTGATCCACCCAGTCAAAGGCTTTGGCATAGTCAATAAAGCAGAAATAGATGTTTTTCTGTAGGTGGGCTCAAACCCTGTGATTGGTGTCCCTGTAAGACGAGAGAAGTAGGAACAGAGACCCCCAGAGGGAAGAAGATGTGATAACACACAGGGTGAATGCCATGTGAGTGGAGTGGTGTGGACAGGACAAGGCATGCTCAGACTGCTGATAACTATCTGTGTACTTACGAAGACAAAGATGTAAGAAAGGATACGCCCCTAGAGCCAATAGGGAGGGCATGGTGCCGCTGACACCTTAATTTCAGATCTTTAGCCTGGGCAACTGTGAGAGAGTCAATTTCTGTTGTTTAAAATCACCCCTTTTGTTGTACTTTGTTATAGCAGCCCTAAGAAACAAATACAATTTCTCAAAGAAAATGCCCCACTCAGAACTGGTGGAAACTAACTTCCTTAAGTTTGCTTTTTGCTAGTTTTGAAAAAAAAATTGTTACAGTATAGTTGCTTTATCTGTTCAGCTCAGTCACTCAGTCCTGTCTGACTCTGTGACGCTATGGACTGCAGCACGCCAGACTTCCCTGTCCATCACCAACTCCCAGAGTTTACTCATACTCATGTCCATCAAGTCGGTGATGCCATCCAATCATCTCATCCTCTCTCATCCCCTTCTCCTGCCTTCAATCCTTCCCAGCATCAGGGTCTTTTCCAGTGAGTCAGTTCTTCGCATGAGATTGCCAAAGTATTGGAGTTTTACCTTCAGCATCAGTCCTTCCGATGAATATTCAGGACTGATTTCCTTTAGGATAGACTGGTTGGATCTCCTTGCAATTCAAAGGACCCTCAAGAGTCTTCTCTACCACCACAGTTCAAAAGCATTACTTCTTCGGTGTTCAGTTTTCTTTATAATCCAACTCTGACATCCATACATGACTAGAAAAACCATAGCTTTGACTAGACGGACCTTTGTTGGCAAAGTAATGTCTCTGCTTTTTAATATGCTGTCTCAGTTGGTCACAGTTCCTCCAAGGAGCAAGTGTCTTTTAATTTCATGACTGCAGCCCACCATCTGCAGTGATTTTGGGGTTCAGAAAAATGAAGTCTGTCACTTTTCCCATTGTTTCCCCATCTATTTGCCATGAAGTGATGAGACCAGATGCCATGAACTTAGTTTTCTGAATGTTGAGTTTTAAGCCAACTTTTTCACTCTTCTCTTTCACTTCCATCAAGAGGCTCTTTAGTTCTTTGCTTTCTGCCATAAAGGTGGTGTCATCAGCAAAGCAAATCAACTGTGTATGTATGTGTGTGTATATATATATATATATACATACATATATATATATATCCCCTTTGTTGGATTCCTTCCCATTTAGGTCACCATAGAGCACTGAGCATTGAATAGAGTTTCCTGTGCTATCCAGTAGGTTCTCATTAGTTACCTATTTTATATATAGTAGTGTATACATGTCAATCCCAACTCATCTGACCCCCTTTTCCCCCCTTGGTGTCCATATTTTTGTTCTCTCTGTTTTCTGTCCATACTTTTGTTCTCATCTGTACCTCTATTTCTGCTTTGTAAATAGGTTCATCTGTACTATTTTTATAGCTGGTTTATTTTTAATTAGGATTTGTGAACCTTGCTGTGGTATTATCAGCAGTATAGTATTCTAAAGTTGTTCATAGTTCTAAATAAGCAAGTAAAAAGATTCCGTAGTTAAATAAGTTGGGAATAGACTTCATTATATAAAGAGAGTTTCTCTATTGTGGGAATTCATGGAGCTTTTAATATGCTAGTGTATTTTTAAATCTCTCAATGAGGGATATAATTTATAAGATTGATCATATTCTGTCTCTTGGCAACTGTGAAGAACGTACTTCCTTTGTGCAGCAAATTGATATCTGTTGGACATTCATAATTCAGATGAACAGAGTTAAAGAAATGATGAACAATGCCACCTCAAGAAGAATCAAGCCAAACTGGATGACAGCCATCTTCATGTAGCTCCCTACCCTAGAGAAGAAATCTCCTAGAGCATTTCCTTATAGACACATATATTTTCTTACCCTGCATTATTTGTATTTTTTCTTTTTTCCAGCCTCTACGCCCAGCCACTGTGTACCTCATTATAATGGGGAATACTGGTCTAGGGGTTGTGTCATATCATTCTTAAACTCATAGTTCTGCTACTTACTGGATAATACTAAGCAAAGTACTTTAACTCTGAACTCTAGCTTTCTCTTTGACCAAAATAAGCATAGTAACTATTATACAGAAATGTGGGAGTTAAGTGTAATAATATGTATAAAGAAAACGCTCAGGCCCTGATGTTATGTTCTGATTAATACAATGGAGCCCTGTTTCCAGGCTGTTTCCCATTTTCTTAAATGTGCTTTATTGATAGAACGTGCTCAATAAATACTAATTCAAAAGAATACATGCACCCCAATATTCATAGCAGCATTATTTACAGTTGTCAAGATATGAAAGCAACCTAAGTCCCCATCAATAGATGAATGGGTGAAGAAGGTGTGTGTGTGTGTGTGTATACACATACATACATTGTAATACTCCTCAGCCATAAAAAGAATGAGATTTTGCCATTTGCAACAATATGGATGGACTTGGTGGGCATTATGCTAAATGAAATAAGTCAGAGAAAGACAAATCTCCATGATATAACTTACATGTGAATTCTAAAAAATACAACAAATTAGTGAATAATAAAAAAAAGAAGACTCAAAGATATAGAGAACAACCTTGTTGTTACCAGTAGGGAGAGGAGGCAGAAGGGGAGAGGTAATATAGGTAATATGTGGGTTAGGGATTAAGAAGTACAAACTACTAGGTATAATATAAGCTCCAAGGATATATTATGTAATACATGGAAAATAGCTAATATTTTATACTAACTATAAATGGAGTATAACCTTTGAAATTTTTGAATCACTATACTGTATACCTGTAACATATTGTACAGCAACTATACTTCAATTTAAAATAAATAATTAAAATGTATATGAAAGGGACAAATGAATATAATGCTATTTTACTCTTAGAGATTTGATGGTAAGATCTGACAAGGCATGTTCTTTCAAAACTATGCACATTTTAAATGAAACTGATATTATATACTTATAAGGATATTGATCCATGAAGAAATAATCGCATTTTGAAAGGGAAAAACTGGTTTGATGGATGATCACAAAGGTGATCATTTTCCTCCTGAGGGCACACCTGCCTGGCACTGGCATTAATTGCTCCATGAAATGCCAGGAATTGGCATCTGCACAGAAGACTATTTGTTGCTTGTCTCACCTGGCACCGATGGGAAATAGTAGAAAATGAAAACCAAGTTGCTCCTTCTTACCATAGTGATGTGAAATTCAAACAGCTTTTAGGCCTCCTTGTGTTTTCTCCACCAACATTTTAGAATTAAACTTTCCAAGGAAACAGATCTTCAAACCTATAGTAAATATCAAAAGCAGAAATATGATTTACATTATAGAGATTCATGCAGCAGTATTTTATTTGTATTTTTTTTTTTAGAAAAACAAATCTGTCTTTTAGCAACGCACATCATTTCCTTATACAAGTAGCCTTTTTAGATGCTGGTCCATATGGAAATCTGGTCCTCATGGGTTGCTAAATTTTCTAATGTAAGGGCAACTGAATTAGTTACTTCATTTATATTCTTAACCAAGACAAGAGTTCAGATTATAAACAAGATAATGAGTTGGGGTTCATTATTATTTTAGTGAGATTTACTTCCCAGTCCTTTGAGAGAATACCTGGGAGAACTTTAGTATTCTGAACTAAAACTTTTATCTGACATGTGTTAACAGTAAGAATACCTCCACAAATAAAAAAAGTTTTTTTTTTTTTTAAGATGTGTTTTATTTTTTTCACTGTGCTGTGTGGCTTGTGGGATCTTATTCCCTGACCATGATTGAACTCTGGCCCCAGCAATGAAAGTGCTGAGCCCTAACCACTGGACTGTCAGGGAATTCCCTGAAAAAACACAGATTTGATGCCTTGGTAGTTCTTAAAGAGTCCCATGTAATAAAATAGATTGTTCATCTAGAAATTTCAGTGACTTCTGCCAGGGTGTTGACCTGCCTTCCTTTTTCCTGAGAGTTTTGGCAGCAGAATCATTCCTACTCTCATTTTGATAAAATCATCTAAATTTTATTTATTAAATTTTTAATTTATTCCATTTTATTTATTTGAGCAGTTGTTCAAATGTGCTGTCTTTAAGAGAAAAATCTTTGTCTAAATATACCTTGACATATTGCAACTTACCTTCTTCTCAAGTATTTTTAGTTTTGAACCTCAGCTTACATATAATTATGATCCTACAGATTTTCGCTTTCACTTTGTAATATTCACATAGGACTTAATAAAGAATTACTGTTGACCAGTAATTCTAAATAGTACATTTTTTTATTGTCCAATTAATCACTCATTGGTTTTATGCTACAGCATGTGAATTTACTTTAAATAATGTGAAAACTCCTAAACATATGTTTATAAGATGTTGCCCTTACTAATACATTCTCAGTTTTATAACATCTTTACTAACATTGTTAGTGTTATCATTTACCAGAAGAATTGTAAAAAGGTGTTTGTGTATTCCCAGTATCTGGTTCTGTATGTGAGGAGCTCAGAAATTGCTGACAGCCTATTGTATTGTTGTTGTTCATTTGCTCAGTCGTGTCTGACTCTTGCAACTCCATGGACAGCAGCACATCAGGCTTCCCTGTCCTTCACTGTCTCCTGAAGTTTGCTCAAGCTCATGTTCATTGAGTCAGTGATGCCATCCAACCATCTGTCATCTCCTTCTTCTCCTGCCTTCAGTTTTTCCCAGCATTAGGGTCTTTTCCAACAAGTCGGCTCTTCACATCAGGTGGCCAAAGTATTGGAGCTTCAACTTCAGCATCAGTCCTTTCAATGAATATTCAGAGTTGATTTCCTTTAGAATTGGGTGATTTGATCTCCTTGCTCTCCAAGGGACTCTCAAGAATCTTCTGCAGCACCACAGTACAAAAGCATCTATTCTTCGGTGTCAGCCTTCTTTATCATTTAGCAGCAGAATTGTAAAAAAGTGTTAGTGTAATTCCCACTATCTGGTTCTGTATGTGAGGAGCTTAGAAATTGCCAGCAACCTATTGTCTTAATTACAAGTAAAAGTCTGAACAGACTGAAAAATGAACAACTCTTCTTGCATCCGTAGGGTTTCCCCGATAGCTCAGTTGGTAAATAATCTGCCTGCAGTGCAGGAGACCCGGTTCGATTCCTGGGTCAGGAATATCCCCTGGAGAAGGGATAGGCTACCCACTCCAGTATTCTTGGGCTTCCCTTGTGTCTCAGCTGGTAAAGAATTTGCTTGCAATGTGGGAAACCTGGGTTTGATCCCTGGGTTGGGAAGATCCCCTGGCAAAGGGAAAGGCTACCCACTCTAATATTCTGGTCTGGAGAATTCTATGGACTGTATAGTCCATGGTGTTGCAAAGAGTTGGACACGACTGAGCAACTTTCACTTCACTTCAGGTCAGTCACTCAGTCATGTCTGACTTTTTGTGACCCCATGGACTGCAGCACGCCAGGCCTCCCTGTCCATCACCA
This sequence comes from Cephalophus harveyi, assembly GCA_006410635.1. Classification (NCBI taxonomy): domain Eukaryota; kingdom Metazoa; phylum Chordata; class Mammalia; order Artiodactyla; family Bovidae; genus Cephalophus; species Cephalophus harveyi. Next base: position 101,857 of record SJYT01027098.1, on the reverse strand, counting down.
ACTCCCGCAGTTTACTCAAACTCATGTCCATTAAGTCAGTGATGCCATCCAACCATATCAACCTCTGCCGTCCCCTTCTCCTCCTGCCTTCAACCTTTCCCAGCATCAGGGTCTTTCAAATGAGTCATTTCTTTACATCAGATGGCCAAAGTATTGGAGTTTCAGCTTCAGATCAGTCCTTCCAATGAATATTCAGGGCTGATTTCCTTTAGAATGGACTTGTTGGATCTCCTTGAAGTCCAAGGGATTCTCAAGAGTCTTCTCCAACACCACAGTTCAAAAGCATCAATTCTTCACCATTCAGCTTTCTTTATAGTCCAACTCTCACATCTATACACGACTACTGGAAAAAACATAGCTTTGACTAGATGGACCATTGTTGGCAAAGTAATGTCTCTGCTTTTAATATGCTGTCTAGGTTGGTCATAACTTTTCTTCTAAGGAGTACACATCTTTTAATTTCATGGCTGCAATCACCATCTGCAGTGACTTTGGAGCCCCAGAAAATAAAGTCAGCCACTGTTTCCACTGTTTCCCCATCTATTTGCCATGAAGTGATTGGACCAGATGCCATGATCTTACTTTTCTGAATGTTGAGTTTTAAGCCAATTTTTTCACTCTCACTTTCATCAAGCAGCTCTTAAGTTCTTCACTTTCTGCCATAAGGGTGGTGTCATCTTCATATATGAGGTTATTGATATTTCTTCCTGCAACCTTGATTCCAGCTTGTGCTTTATCCAGCCCAGTGTTTCTCATGATGTATTCTGCATATAAGTTAAATAAGCAGGGTGACAATATCACTTCAGTTCACTTGCATCCATAAGAGAGGGGAGAACATAGCACAAAAGCTGTCCTCAAGATTGGAAAGATAGGCAGTCTGTACAGAGTGTCAGAATTTATCAGAGCAGAGACTTGCAAGCAGTAGCCACTTCAGAAATCAGTTGCTAGGGTAGGAAAACCTGAGATATATTGATGAGTTGCTGGAGGCTCAATGTGGCCAAGCCTGAGCGTTAAAAACTATAGAGGAACACAGCCGTAAGGTGTGCTCCCCCACCACCGGCCCAGTACTGTGAGATTTATCTCCAGAAGTTCAACCAGGTTCCCACATTAAACACTGGAGAAAAAAGAATCCCCTCCTTCTTCCAGCAGGAGGAGGGATAAAGGAACCATTTTGAAATTCACCAAAGCACTTGATTCTTCTTAACAAGTCCTGTCATTGGGGGAAGCTATTATTAGTTAACCAGAGCCTGTATTGCTAGGGTATTATCAGAGCTTAACTGATAGGGGGAGGGAAAATAATGCTAGCTTCCTCTTGGAATCCTGTTTCACCTAAGAAGTGAGAGGGAAAGAAATCCTGAGAACACTTGTGAAATTCAGTCTTGAGGCATAGGTTCACTAAAAGATACCCAAGTATAGGACCATAGAATAGTCTCCCTCCCCTCATACTCACCACATTGCTAAAGGCCTACTTCTGTGAAAGTGAAGTTGCTCAGTCATATTTGACTCTTTGCAACCCCATGGGCTGTATCCTGACAGGCTCCTCTGCCCATGGAATTTTCCAGGCAAGAACACAGGAGTGGGTTGCCATTTCCTTCTCCAGGGGATCTTCCTGACAGAGGGATCGAACCCAGGTCTCCTGCATTGCAGGCAGACTCTTTACTGTCTCAGCCACCAGGGAACCTCAAGGCCTACTTACAGCAGTTCCTTTTACCTGGTGTATCATGTCCAGCCATCAAGAAAAATTACAAGGCAAAAATAGAATCTGAAGAAACAGAACAGGCATCACAACTAGACATGGCAGGGTTGTTGGAATTATCAGACTAAGAATTTAAAACAATTATGATTTATATTCTAAGGCCTCTGATAGGTAAACCAGCATGCAAGAAGAACAGATGTAAATCCTAATAAAGAACCAAAAAGAAATGATGGTGATTAAAAACACTGTAACAGAAATGATGTCTTGATTAACTGAATAATAGCCTGAATGTGGCTGAGGAGAGAGATCTGAGCTAGAGGGTATATTAATAGAAGTCTCCAAAACTGAAAAGCAAATGAATGAAGACTGAGAAAAACAGAACAGAATATTGGGGGACTATGGGACAACTATGAAAAATGTGACGATAGGAATATCTAAGGGAGAAGAAAGAAAGGAACAGAAGAAATGTTTGAAGCAATAATGACTGAGAATTTTGCCAAACCTATGGCACATAAAAATCACAGATATAGGAAGCTCAGGAAATATGATTCTGAATAAATGCCAAAAAAATCTACACATGGGCTTAACTTTTAACATTACAGAAAGTCAAAGGCAAAGTAAAATTTCTGAAGGAAGTCAGAGGGAAAAATACCTTACTTATACACAAATAAAAGTAAAAATTACATCTAACTTCTCCGCAGAAACAATACAAGATAGAAGAAAGTACAATGACATTTAAAGTGTTGTAAGGAAAAAAAAAAAAATGATGTAGAATTCTGTACCCTGTGAATTTATCCTTTAAATATGAGGAAGCTATAGACTTTCTCAGACAAACAATAAGAGCATCTGTTGCTAGTAGACTTGCCTTGCAAGAAATGTTAAAATAACTTTTTGAGAGGAAAAAAATGATCTGAAATTCAGAGCTATATAAAGAAAGGAGTATCAGAGGAGCAGTAAGTGAAGGTAAAATAAAAAACATTTTTTTTTTCTTATAACAGTTCAAAATAATAAAAAGCGGCAATGTATTACATATGCTTATGTATTTCTTATGTATATCTGTATATATGTATGTGTGTATGTATACATATCGGAGAAGACAATGGCACCCCACTGCAGTACTCTTGCCTGGAAAAGCCCATGGATGGAGGAGCCTGGTAGGCTGCAGTCCATGGGGTCGCTAAGAGTCGGACACAACTGAGTGACTTCACTTTCACTTTTCACTTTCATGCATTGGAGAAGGAGATGGCAACCCACTCCAGTTTTCTTGCCTGGAGAATCCCAGGGACGGGGAACCTGGTGGACTGCCATCCATGGGGTCGCAGAGTCGGACACGACTAAAGCGACTTAGCAGCAGCAGCAGCAGCAGCATATATACATATACTTTGTTGTTTAATCACTAAGTCATGTCTGATTCATTGTGACCCCATGACTGTAGCCCTCCAGGCCCCTCTGTCCATGGGACTTCCCAGGCAAGATCACTGGAGTGGGTTGCCTTTTCCTTTTCCAGTACATGTGCTTATCTTTGTGAAATTAATGACAGCAGTAATATAAGAAATGAAAATGAGGAATTAGGGTTATTTTGTTATTACAACCTATTCACACCACCCTTGAAGTGGTATATTGTTACTTAAAAGTTGTCTTGGATTAGTTGCAAATGTATAATGTAGACTCTAGGGCAACCAGAAAAAAGCAAAAGAAGAAGAAGAAGAAAAAGGATAGCCTGTATTTTAAAAAAGAAGAAAAAAGAAATCAAGCCTAGAGTGCTGCAGCCCATGGGGTCATGGAGAATTGGACATGAGAGTGAGTGAACAGCAACAACTGTCGGAGACGCATAGATTTGGCAGGCAGAAAACCAATAAGGACATAGTTGAACTCAATAATTTTTACTGTTCTGGAAGTGAAAGAAAAACTTAAGCAATGTTAATAATAAATATTTTTAGAATACCTGAGAGATAGTTGGTATTAAATAACAGATTCAGTTTCTGTGACTTATTATAATAAATCATTGCAGTTTTAACCTTACTTTTTCATTTCACAATTTTATTATCTCTAAAATGAGTATACATTAAAAAAGTAATTATGATGATTAGTAATTTTTGCTTCGGGCAGTATTTCCCATGCCAAACTGTGTTGAAAAATAATGAACTTCCTAAATTCCCTACCAAGAGCTGAGAAGCAAAGAGAAGAGAGAAGAAATAAGTTACTTTGATCAAATAGGGGTTTGGAGGAGAAAATGTGTATAATACTAACATTTTCCCATGGATTTTGACCCTGGGACCAGATTGGTGAAGAAATAAACTTATGTAAGTCATTAGTTTGTTACATCTCTGTGTGTAACAAACTAAAATATTCTATTTTAATGTTTCTGTCAGGATAATATTGGTAGGTTTTGAATATTGCATGATGTGGCAGTATTACTGTAAATTTTTGGGTATTTTTAAATTGAAGTATAGTTGATTTACAATGTGTAAATTACTGCTGTACAGCAAAGTGATTCAGTTTATACTATATATACACGTTATTTTTTGTATTCTTTGCCCTTATAGTTTATCATACAATATTGAATATAATCCTCATGCTATACAATAGGACCTTGTTGTTTATTCATTCTCTGTATAAAAGCTTACATAAGATTACTATAGTGAAGTGAGTGAAGTCACTCAGTCGTGTCCGACTCTTTGTGACCCCATGGACTGTAGCTCACCAGGCTCCTCCTTCCATGGGATTCTCCAGGCAAGAGTACTGGAGTGGGTTGCCATTTCCTTCTCCAGGGGATCTTCCCGACCCAGGGATCGAACCCGGGTCTCCTGCATTCCAGGCAGATGCTATAACCTCTGAGCCACCAGGGAAGCCCAAGATTACTATAATTTTTTGTTTTTTTCTTTTTTTAAATTTCATTTATTTATTCAGCAAATTAAGCAGTTTTTTTGCCAGGCACTGGAAAAATAAGAATGAACAAAACTGAGCAAAGTCTCTCCTTCATGAAACATGCATTCTGATGAATGAAGAGTGAGGGAAGACCAAAAAGATAAATAGGTAAAGATATGATATATTAGGAAAGTGCCAACAATAAAAATAAGTGAAGCAGGAGAGAGTTGAGTATAGGAGATTTTAGATACACCAGTAAATAAGGATCCACTGACAAGGTGATATTCAAATACAGATCTGATAGAAATGAGTGGGCAGCTCATGTGGACATTTGGGAAGGAATCCTGGCAGAGAGAGGAGCAAGTCCAAAGGTCCCTAGACATGAGAGTGCTTTATAAAATGTGATTTTGGATTGCATGCTTTATCGGCTAATTTCCTTTTTCTCTCCACCATATGTTGGAAAATGTTTTCCAGGTGCCTCCAGGGGGCGCTGTGATTTTGAGTTTGATCTTTGTTCCTGGGAGCAGGAGCAGGATGATGACTTTGACTGGAATCTGAAGGCGAGCAATGTCCCTGCTACAGGCACAGAGCCAGCGGCTGACCACACCTTGGGAAACTCATCTGGCCATTACATCTTTATAAAGAGCTTGTTCCCTCAGCAGCCCATGAGGGCAGCCAGGATTTCAAGTCCAGTCATAAGCAGGAGAAGCAAAAACTGTAAGGTATGGAGAAAAAATTAAAACAGAAATGTTATAAGCAACTTCTGATAAAGTCAGAAAACAGAATGGCCAGAACCAGACCAAAAAGTGAGTTTGAATGCACTCAACTTGGAATTTTGTGAAAGACAGAAAGTGAAGATGAAAGGGAAGGTTTGTTAGAACTGTTGGAAGAATTTATCCTGTGGATAAGTTCCATACACAAGGAATCTTGGAATCCATTGGAAAAATGTCATGGTTATTATCCATAACTATGGGTGAAAGTGAAAGAAAGTATTAGTCATTCAGTTGTGTCCGACTTGCAACCCCATGGACTGTAACCCACCAGTCTCCTCTGTCCCTGGAATTCTCCAGGCAAGAATACTGGATTGGGTTGCCATTTCCTTCTCCAGGGGATCTTCCCAACCCAGGGATTGAACATGTGTTTCTGCATTGCAAGCAGATTCTTTACTGTCTGAACCACCTAGAACAAAGTAAAATATCGATTGTGTCCACTCAGGGAACTTGGCACTCATTGGAATTATGGGAATTTCATCATAAGGAAGAGAATTAAACAGTGAGAAATAGCGTATAGCTAAGTATTTCCAAGAACTAATATTAATCATAGTTGACACCATGATAAAATGGTTGGACATCTTCACGGAAAATTAAAGACTGAAGTTGACCCTTTAAAAGGTAGAATTTCTAGATTAGGAAAAAATGATTTGGCCATTATCCTGTGAAAATTTGAAGAAAATGTTTATAGAGTGTTAAAAATATAAGTAGAGTTGTTTGGATCTTCATATGATGACTATGCATTTGAAAGGTCCTTCACTTCCCTTTATAATTTGTGTGGTTGTCTGTTTTTATTCCCCAAGGGATATGAGCCAGCTAGGCTGGGAGCTAAATTTAGCTTTACATATAAATTAAGCACTCAGAAATGACTTCATGGCATCTTTTTATAAGAGGTTAATGTGTGAATAAATGTGCCCTTTATGACAAAAAATGCAGTCTTCATAGCTGTGGACACATGTATTTGGACTGGTGTATTCCTCAATGTCTGAACACTGAAAAGAAAACAAATTATATCCAGAAAGTTGCTAGCTGATCAAAGAATCAAACTGGGAGGCATGATTTAAATCTTTATTATCTTCAGATTGTCATATTCTTGTATATTTCTTTCCACAACACAGAGAGTCCTAACTCCAAAAGGAAGCATGTTAAATCTTTGCTCATGGGCTCTCCAGCTGAACCTGTATTTACTACAGGTGTTTATTCCTCTGTTTTATACTGACCACACTTCACATCCTACCACTGTCCCAGCCCAGTCATGTTAAAACTTTAGTTTGTCTTAGGAGATTTTCTGTCTCAGCTTAAGCTGATTTCATAGTTTAACACTCAGAGTAATATCTCTCTTCCCTCTTTAGGCACATTTGATAGATTTTCTGCAAGAAAGTGACATGATCAAAGTTTGAAAGGCGTAACTCAGCAGTCCAGAATGGATGTAATGAAAAAATACACAATTAAACTTTAATTAGTTTGGCAAACATTGAGTTTTAGAGAAGCAAAGAAGTCAAACTGAAATTTTATATACTTCATGTTTAATTTTTAATTAACTTTCCAAGACCAGGACTGATTTTCTCATTTCAGAATATCTGAATATACAGATTTAAGATATAGACACAATATATATAAACCTGGTGTTCTGGGGTTTTATTTTCAAGAAAGTATCGAATAATTTGGAAGACAACTGAAAGAAGACTTCTTAGCTTTTCTATTTAGATTTCCTCTAAGAATGTTCAATAGATTTTTTTTTTTCATACTGTAGTAACCAAGGGTTTCATTTATCTCTATTTTTGCCTGGTCCCAGAACTATAGTTCCCACTGTTTTAAACATCTGTTTGAGAATAATGAAGTATGCCTAGGAGAAATGTCAAAAAATTAATGATGAATGGTTCATTTTATGAATATTTATGATACAGATTGTATATAAAGAAGTAAGGAAAAGTCATGCTGGAAATGATTGGGACTCTCAGATATAAAAAAATTTGTTTATCAAGTGAGCAGAAATGACCTCCTAAACTTTCATGAAAATCCTTTCTGTCACTTGACCTTGTGGAATACCTTCAGGCAGAAAAAAATCAAATTGGAGATTTTTCTACCTTCTGAGGGATGGGTGGAATACAGAGAAGTGTGCAGACATAGATGAGTGTAGAGAGCAAACCTCTGAGTAGCAGAAATTTCTGGTGAAGATGCCTCCGTAAAAGAATTCAGTACTTGAATTCAGATTTTTATTTGCTCATGTTGCCCTATGATTAGGTTACATTGTCATCAAGTATTCTCTGTAGAAATGGAGTGTTTGTGTTTAGATGTTTGTTTGCATGTTAACCCAATGGTATCATTCAGAAAATGGCCTCAGGAAGATACAGAAGTGTTTATATGACATAAAACATATGCCTATACTTTCTGTGCAAATAAGACAGAACAAGGCAGAATACTAGGAAGACCATGTGTATGACTGCAGGGCTCCAGACAGACGTGTGCTATTGCCTGTTGGATAGTTTCCTTTCTTGCTTTTTGACGCTGCTCAAGAGGCTGGCCTCAGACCCTTTTTAAAAATTAATTTTTAGTGGAATGCAGCTGCTTTACATTGTTGTGTTAGTTTCTGCTGCACAGCAAAGTGAATCAGCTCTGTTGTTGTTATTTAGTTGCTAAATTATGTCAGACTCTTTCGCAGCCCCATGGCTCCTCTTCACGAGATTTCTCAGGCAAAAATATCAGACTGGATTGACATGTCCCTACAGAGGATCTTTGCGACCCAGGGATCGAACCCATGCCTCCTGAATTGGCAGGTGGATTGTTTACCACTGAGCCCCCTGGGGAGCTCCCTGGAATCAGCTCTACACATACATATATCCCCTCCTTTTTTTGATTTTCTTCCTCTTTAGGTCACTGCAGAGCATTCGCTAGAGTTCCCTGCGCTGTACAGTAGGTTCTCGTTAGTTACCTATTTTATACATAGTGTCAATAGTGGATATATGTCAATCCTGGTCAGACATTTTTTGTTTCTCACTTTGTGCCACACAGGTTTGACCAGTCCTCCCAGAACAAGCCACAGTGGTCACAGAGTTCATGTCTCCCTACATTAATGGGTTAATCAATAGAATAAACATTTTTGGATCATAGAGTAATAGCTGAAGCTTGGGTATTATTCATCAGCTAGGAAATTTGCATAGATTGACTTCACAGAGCTTACCTCTTGATGCTGTTTGAAAGTATGCATTATGTATATTGTTTAATCACATTCTTTGCCCTTTAAACACATTCATTTCCCTTCTCTAGAATATAATATCCATGAGTACCAGTGTTTCTAAAATGTTATTTTCCTGCATGAAGATCACCCACCATTAGTTTTCCCTCACTCCTAAAAATGACAAGCCAAAGCTTAAAAACACTGAGTCCCTACTGTTCCTAACTCATACTCTTCTTTTTTTTTTTAGAATTTCCCCAACTTTCTCCATCAGTGTTTTAATCACCAAAAGTCTGGTAAACTCCATATTTGAAACATTGAAGTGTTAATCCTTGGAAATACTCATATTAATTTTTACTTGGGGGTAAAACTCAAGTCTACTCTTCTAAAACATTTCAAGTAAAATTTAGAAATTGATATTCTGGTGGTTTTGCTCTGTATAGTAGAGCCCTGAGGACCTTGAAGAACTGAAAATGTGTTTCAAGTATAAGAATGTGGTGGAATAAGCAATCAAGTACTCTGCTGTTTTGAAGGAAATGATTTAAGTTTCATGAGATGGAAATTTTCTTTAGTACCTGGTGTTTCTTAACCATGAAAAGTCTTTCTATATAATATAGCACTTTTTAATGATATTTTTATCCCTTTGACAGTGGATTTTAAGAGTTTGTAGAAAAATCCTACTTTTATAAGTCACAAAAAGGAAGTAAACGCCACTCATTTTTTCAGCTAAATTCCTGCTTGGTCCTTACTGTACTACATTCCATGTTTTGCAACATATGATTTAAGGCTGGACTAACTTCGTTCATTGTTAGAGTATTCACTAAGCAATAGAACATACAGACCTAGTTTTTCTTTCAGTATCTGTTAAGAAAAGAGAGGACAACATGATATAATTGAAAATAAGATGAAATTAATTGTTCTAATTATTTATAATATTTCTATTTTTGGTTGCAGATAATTTTTCATTATCACATGTATGGACATGGCATTGGAGGGCTCGCCTTGATCCAGGTATCAGTCTCAAACCAAACGAAGGTCCTGCTTAACCTCACTGTAGAACAAGGCAATTTCTGGCAGCAGAAAGAGCTAGCCCTGTCTGGTGATGAGGACTTCCAACTCAAATTTGAAGGCCGAGTTGGGAAAGGCCACCGTGGTGATATTGCACTAGACGACATTGTGCTTACAAAGAACTGTCTATCTTCCCATCACTCCATGAAAGAAGAACTCGCAGTGCCTCTTCCAACAGGTATGTTTTGATTTATTTAGTTAGTGCTTTTACAGACTGGTGGGTGGGAAGGAAGGAAATGGAAAAGAAGTGACCTAAACACCTAGTAAAGTATTCTGTTCATAAGGAAAAATCTTTTTGAATATAAAATGTTATTTTTCAAGCCTTTACTCATAAATTTGCCTTCCAGTTTTTCCTCCAAGCTTTGGTGTATTTACCAATTCCTGAGTTCTTAGTTTAGTCAGTATCTTCTTAGGTGAATAAAATAAGGCTCCTTTGTTTTCAGTTTGATTCAGATTTCAATCCTAAGTAAATATCATTCACTCTTAATAAAATGTAAGAATGTCAAGAACAGATTTATTACATTTTATTTAGATGTTAGTGTGGTTATTTTATATACTTGATTCTCTTTAGACAAATACTTTATTCATTTGAAGGAAATGGCAACCCACTCCAGTATTCTTACCTGGAGAATTCCATGGACAGAGGAGCCTGGTGGATTATGTAGTCCATGGAGTCACAAAGAGTCAGATATGACTGACCGACTAACACTCACTCACTTATTCATTTGAATGGTTGAATTTAGATATTTAAGTCATTTAGATGATTGACTCTGTCCATCCATTCACCTAAAAATATTTGGGTAATTTTTCTTAATAATTAGATTAAAATGCTGACTTGATAGATGTCCAATATAATACATAGATTGACAGTGCTATAAGATGTGGAAATATTAAATAGCATTAATCCCTATAATATATTAGAGGTATGAGATGAAAATAAATACAGGATATAGTGTTAAGAAAGCAAAAGAACAAATTTTATCAATTGATAACATGATATATATTAATATTTAAACCATGAGTTTGGGGAAGAAAATAAAAATGCCATTCCTTTTGTATATAAATTACATATTGTAAATAAGAAACAAAAGTGCTTTAAGAATGAACTAATTTATTTGTGCTGACTTAACATGGTGGGTGGAATGGGGAACCGTGCCATTTCTGCCTTAACTTCCTCATTCATTTCACAGATTATATTTCTAGATAAATGTTTCCCCACTGATACATAATTAATTCAGGATGTTTGCTTGAAGTTTCCAGCACTATATGGAGTGGTACAGAGGAAAACAAACATTTCAAAATTGTGTTGAGGGATATATATACTAACAAGTGAAAGTTAAAGTTCCTCAGTTGTGTCCGACTCTTTGCAACTCCATGGAATTCTCCAGGCCAGAATACTGGAGTGGGTAGCCTTTCCCTTCTCCAGGGGATCGTCCCAAACCAGGGATCGAATGCAGGTCTCTCACATTGCAAGGGGATTCTTTACCAGCTGAGCCATCAGGGAAGCCTAGATACTAACAAGAATTAAATGTAAGAGCATTTCAGATACCTCAGAATAATCTACTGCTTGAGAAAAGCTTCACTTTCTTTCTCTGTAGGAGATCTGATGACAGCTATGCTAGCTCTTGTCCAGATCTGACCTTTTAAATAGTAAACGTTTGATCATAATAAAAAGTAATCTCATACATTCCAAGTAACGAGAGAGCAAAACTTTTATGTGGAACCAATTTAAACTTCAATAAACAACTACTAAGTGGGATGTAAGAGGAACAAACCAATCTCATTGGGAATTTTAAATTCTTAAACCTGTGAAATCTGGAATGAAGTTTCTTAAACAAAAGTAAAAAGGCTGCCAAAGGAAAATTTTAAAATATGTACCAAGTGATATAGATTATATATATTAATTATAAAAGTAACAGTGCATGTTAATATCACTAGAGTTCTTTGTATGTCCTGATGCTATTGGAGATATTCTATTAAAATTTTTGATGAATAGAAATTGAGACTCTGCTCTTAAGAATATCTTGAGCATATTGTTGTATAGGGAAGAATAGAAAAATCATCTCAAAACCCACCTAATATTAGGTTAAATATGATAAAGTGCCAGTAGAGAGTATATATATAATGTTGTGTATATATGTGTTTAAACATATTTGGGGAAGTGTCCTGGACAAATTTTTTAAAAGCCAAACTGCTTGTTATTAGTCTTCATGGAAGTTGGTACAAGAGAATTCAGCAATATCATGAACTTTTAAGAGAAGTATAATGCAAGCCACTAATGTAAGCTACTTGTGTAATTTATATATGCTAGAAACTATGTTTAGAAAAAGGAAAGTTAATTTTTAGAATGTATTTTGCCATTTCCTTCACCAGGAAATCTTCCCAACCCAGGAATTTAACCTGGATTTCTTGCATTGCAGGCAGATTCTTTACCAACTGAACTATATCCTTGTGTCAGTTCAGTTCAGTTGCTCCATTGTGTCTGACTCTTTGTGACCCCATGAATCACAGAATGCCAGGCCTCCATGTCCATCACCAACTCTGGAGTTCACTGAAACTCATGTCCATTGAGTCAGTGATGCCATCCAGCCATCTCATCCTCTGTTGTCCCCTTCTCCTCTTGCCCCTAATCCCTCCCAGCATCAGAGTCTTTTCCAATGAGTCAACTCTTTGCATGAGGTGGCCAAAGTATTGGAGTTTCAGCTTCAGCATCAGTCCTTCCAATGAACACCCAGCACTGATCTCCTTTAGGATGGACTGGTTGGATCTCCTTGCAGTCCAAGGGACTCTCAAGAGTCTTCTCCAACACCACAGTTCAAAAGCATCAATTCTTCAGCGCTCAGCCTTCTTCACAGTCCAACTCTCACATCCATACATGACCATTGGAAAAACCATAGACTTGACTAGACAGACCTTTGTTGGCAAAGTAATATCTCTGCTTTTCAATATACTATCTAGGTTGGTCAAAATTTTTCCTCCAAGGAGTAAGCATCTTTTAATTTCATGGCTGCAGTCACCATATGGAGTGATTTTGGAGCCCCCCCAAAATGAAGTCTGACACTGTTTCTACTGTTTCCTCATCTATTTCCCATAAAGTGATGGGATCAGATGCCATGATCTTCGTTTTCTGAATGTTGAGCTTTAAGCCAACTTTGTCACTCTCCTCTTTCACTTTCATCAAGAGGCTTTTGAGTTCCTCTTCACTTTCTGCCCTAAGGGTGGTGTCATCTGCATATCTGAGGTGATTGATATTTCTCCCGACAATCTTGATTCCAGCTTGTGCTTCTTCCAGCCCAGCGTTTCTCATGATGTACTCTGCATAAAAGTTAAATAAGCAGGGTGACAGTATACAGCCTTGACGTACTCCTTTTCCTATTTGAAACCAGTCTGTTGTTCCATGTCCAGGTCTAACTGTTGCTTCCTGACCTGCATATAGGTTTCTCAAGAGGCAGGTTAGGTGGTCTGGTATTCCCATCTCTTTCAGAATTTTCCACAGTTTATTGTGGTCCACACAGTCAAAGGCTTTGGCATAGTCAATAAAGCAGAAATAGATGTTTTTCTGGAACTCTTGCTTTTTTGATGATCCAGCGGAAGTTGGCATATCCTTGTGTAGTTCACCCTGAATCACGACTAAACCCTGAATTAACTCAATATGCCCCAAGTATTATCATTTTAACACAAAAGCTATGTAAGATAATAATGAAGTATTTTATATTCTTATTTTCAGACTTAACCTTTAAAATCCAGTGTATATTTTACAACTACAACCCATCTCAATTTGGATTAGCCACATTTTGATTGCTTGATAGCCACTCATTCTATCCCAGTGCACAGAAGATGAAGTAGGTACTGTAGGGCACTTTTGTATAAGTCTGACAATTGGGTAGCATTATTTGGGGTCCAATTTGTGAATTCCAAAGAATTTCAGTTCTACTCTTTTTTAAAGAGAAGCAAAAATATACCCCTGGGCTAAATGGGGAAGCATGGGTAGGTACCATGTTCTAACATTTTTCTTAGTAGGTATGTGTTGTACAACTTCTCTGAAACCCAATTTCCTCATCTGTTATTCAAAGAGAAACTATTTCTTAAGTTCTTAAAAGAAAAAGAGGTAATCATCTATATGGGCTGCTCAGGTGGTACTAAGGTGAAAAATCCACCTGCCAATGCAGGAGATATAAGAGATGCGGGTTTGATCCCTGGGTTGGGAAGATCCCTGGGTTGGGAAGATCCCTGGGTTGGGAAGATCCCTGGAGAAGGGAATGGCAACCCACTCTAGTATTCTTGCCTGGAGAATCCCATGGACAGAGGAGCCTGGTGGGCTATGGTCCATATGGTCACAAAGAGTTGGACATGACTGAAGCAACTTAGCACGTGCACACGCAATCACCTATATAATTTACCTAGTCTCATGTCTGGTATACTCTCTTGTTTGCCATGGATTCAGTAAAAGCTATATCATTTTACATTATCTGATATTTTGAGTACCTTACCAATATTCCTTAGATGGTATAGACATTTGAGTGTGAGCCTTCACTATTTGCATTTTATTAAGAATATATTTCTACCATGTGTTTTAGCAAAGTTGCAGAGATCACAAGCATATAATTATTTTATATTACATGGTAATCATTCAATCTATTATTTATTGGAAACCTCTTTAATTTAGTAATTTTTGTCATGAATAACATGTGTGTATGGATGTATCTTTGAAATGTTTCTCAATTTCTCAGTACTGCAAAAACACTTAACCTGGAACTTTCACAGATAAATGATGGATAAATGATATTCAGGCAGTGGCTATATCCACTAAACTTCTGAAAGTGACTTTAGTTCATGCACACTTTCATCTATATTCATGGGTGTAGGCTAATAATTCCGTCAAGGACAGCTTAAAATAGAAAAAGACAAGAGGAGGCAAAACATATATATTTGGGAAGATGCAATTGAACTGAATCTGGAATTAGTGATTCTAATCAGTCAAATAAGAACCATAGCTTTATTAGCAAAAGTAATATTAGGGGGTTATTATTGAGTCTTTAGAAGTTATATTTAAAAGCTTATTTCGATGGCAATTTTGTTAATTGCTAAATGATGATGGAGAAAAATAATTGTTTAATGAATTTTAATAAGAAAAAGACAACCAAGATTCCTCTTTTAAATGTCTGTATGGAGATTCAGCCACTATCATATTGACTGATATTTAATAAAAAATTTTAACTATAATAAGGACAGGGACCAATTCTAATTTGTGTGTGCATGCCCATATGTGTTTTAAGTAATTTATAAATATGAGTCATAAAACAATTATGTTTTAACATGACAATTAACTTTTGCTTAAAAGATATGTGTAAGGGAGTTTGAGGTTGATGTGTACACACTGCCAAATTTAAAATGGATAACCATCAAGGACCTACTGTATAGCACAGGGAAGTCTGGTCTCAATGTGATGAGGCAGCCTTGGTGGAAGGGGAATTTTGGGGGAGAATAGATACATGTATATATATGGCTGAGTCACTCTGCTGTGCACCTAAAGCTATCACAACATTCTTAATCAATCAGCTATAGTCCAATATAAAATGAAAAGTTTCAAAAAGGCCAAAAAAAAAAAATGTATAAGGCAATGGAGCATGAATGGATTAACTTCTCTTTGAAGTCAAGTATTTCCTTGAAATACTTGGGGGGAGTTTAAAAGTCTTGGACCTACTGATGAGAATGCTGGCATAGCAACTCAGAGTCCTCTGCTGGGAAATCTGACTGATTATACTTGGCTCTGTAATTTAGTGGACCCTGTACACAGGGTTTAGTGCTAAGTGCGTGTGTTTGGGGTTTAAAAAGATGAATTTGGACTTTTGTACTGCTTACTCCTTATAAGGTGTCACCTGATCTACTTAACCTCTCTAATTCTTATCTTTCTTGTCCATAAAAATGGAGCTATTGGAATCTACTAAGTGATCTGAAAAATAATGGAGATAATAATATATAGTATGTTTTAAGCAACCATTGGCATACAGTCAGTGATTAGTGCATCTCCCTTTTTTCTAGCAGTTCTCTCCCTGTTGGGGCGATTATGAAATTTAAGTGTGCATAAGTTGAAATTTCTTAAAAGCATGTTGTATACTTGTTTTTTTCTTCTTCATGTTCCATTCATTGCTTAAAAATTCAGATTTCCTCTGACCCTCCTATTTTCTTCAAAGAATTTACTCTCACAAAAGCCCCTAAATTAGTAAATTCTCGTTTCATTTATTATTCATAATAAACATTGAAGAGGAAAGAAGTGGTCCTAAGATTCAAGGAAGTTGATGACTTGCGTATGATGTGACTGGGGGCAGAGGAAAGTTCATTTTAGATATACAAGCTTACTCCACCCAGTGTTTTCCAAGTTAATATTTTCCCAGTAAAATATCTGTTGATTTTTGGTACTCAAATTCATGGAATGCCTATATTTCACTCTGGTTTTTTAATTTTTATTTTTTAGGGGGGGATAACATTTATATTGGAAACTATATTTGCACTACTCAACACTGAGAATACTGTTTAAGCAACATATTGTTAGAAAAAGTCTCAAGTTCTGTTCCAAATACAGTCAACAGACAAAGAGATTTTGAAAATTTCATGCAGTGACCATACAGAGAAAGTTCATCATGGACACTGCTCTGGTTAGGGGAAGCATGAGAGTAGTATATACCCTGTAAAATATTATTTTATTTGTGCATTTGTTCTGACTATGTTTCTTCAGTGCATATTTTTGTCTAATTTAAACAAGAAATTCCTCCAGAAATTGAGAAAATGTTGAAAAAAATTGAAAGTGAAAACAAAAGAGATTTCAGTGTAAGAGAAGATAAGGGAAATTATAATGTTAACCAATATGAGCTGGTTCTGAAGAGGTAGATTTAAACAATAATTGAGAGGGACTTCCCTGTTGATCCAGTGGTTGAGCCTTTGCCTTCCAAAGCAAAGCAGGTTGTGTGGGTTTGATCCCTGTTCAGGGAGCTAAGATTCCCATATGCCTCTCAGCCAAAAAACCAAAACAAAAAAACAGAAACAATACTGTAACAAATTCAATAAAGACTTTAAACCAGTCCACATCAAAAAAACCAAAAATCTTTAAAAAAATTATTGAAGTGCTCTTATATCTTACTGAAGGATTTGCTATTAAGTTTGTTCCTGTAAACATATAATATTAGTCTAAGGAAAACTCAGACACTGACTAATTAAAATGATAGACATCATTGGCTTGAAAGAATTTATGGCTCTTATAATTGCAGGGATACACATAATACCTTAATTGGTGTTCCTCTGTGTTTCATTTGCATTTTTAGAACTTAGTTGGGGTTAGATGAGTAGATTGTGTAATGCATAATAATTTCTCACACTTAAATAAGGTGAAATTGGCTATGGATACAGCATTTTAAAACAGAACATCTGGGACTTCGCTGGCAGTCCAGTGTTGAAAGACTTCACCTTCCAATGAGGAGGTGCGGGTTTAATCCTTAGTCAGGGAGCTAGGATCCCACATGCCACAAGGTCAAAAACCAGAAGTATAAAACAGAAGCATTGTTGTCACAAGCTCAATAAAGATTTTAAAATGGTCCACATCAAAGAAAATCTTTAAAAATCTTTAAAAATAAATAAAATGGAACATCTGAATTTAGAAACATATTTTTAACTATGTTGGAAGGAACGAACTATACTGCAAGTTTTCAAGGAGGCATGATGGTAGACACAGTTGGGCAACACTTGGACTTGCAAGGGTTCAGATTTGAATGGCCAGGGGTGGACTGGGACTTTTAAAGTCTGAAAGCTGTATTTCTTTTGTGCTACCTGGGTCTATTGAAAAAACAAATACCTGTCTCGTGTTCATGGATATAATCATTAATTAAGTCTCCTTTTTTCCTTTAATATAAAAAAAAATTATGGATTCTTCTTTTTATATATATATTTGTTCCAAGTTGAGCAAAACTTTCCTCACTATAGTAGGAAGGCACTCATCAAGCCCCATTCTTTTTCACGTCCAAGTCTCTCTATTGCTAGTGATGACTATATTTTACAAATTTTCTTTCCTCTAATTTCAAATATAATAGAACAAATATTGTGTAAAGTTCTATACATTTTGGATAAAGAAATTTGTTTCTTAGTTTTCATTTTATTTATTGTTTTATTTTTTAGATTCCACATATAAATGGTACCATACAGTATTTGTCTTTCATTGTCTAACTCATTTCTTTTAGCATCAGTTCAGTCGCTCAGTCATTTCTGACTCTTTGTGACCCCATGGACTGTAGCATGCCAGGCTTCCCTGTCCACTACCAACTCCCGGAGCTTGCTCAAACTCATATCCATAGAGTCGGTGATGCCATCCAACCATCTCATCTTCTGTTGTCCCCTTCTCCTCCTGCTTAGTTTTCATTTTATTTATTGTTTTATTTTTTAGATTCCACATATAAATGGTACCATACAGTATTTGTCTTTCATTGTCTAACTCATTTCTTTTAGCATCAGTTCAGTCGCTCAGTCATTTCTGACTCTTTGTGACCCCATGGACTGTAGCATGCCAGGCTTCCCTGTCCACTACCAACTCCCGGAGCTTGCTCAAACTCATATCCATAGAGTCGGTGATGCCATCCAACCATCTCATCTTCTGTTGTCCCCTTCTCCTCCTGCTTTCATTCTTTCCCAGCATCAGGGTCTTTTCCAATGAGTCAGTTCTTTGCATCAGGTGGCCAAAGTATTGGAGTTTCAGCTTCAGCATCATTTAGCATAATACTTTCTAAGATCATGCATGGTGTTGCAAATGGCAAGATTTTATTCTCTTTTATGGCTTAGTAGTATTCCATTGTGTGTGTGCATAAATAAAATTTAAATATATGACATCTTTATCTTATTTAAATACATCAGAATATTTTAAATGATAGTAATATAATGAAATAGTACTAATGCTGCATATTATTAATTATATTACATATTAGTTAACAATGGCATAATATCAGTTCTGTCTCTTATACACATCTCATGAATCACAGAATGCCAGGCCTCCATGTCCATCACCAACTCTGGAGTTCACTGAAACTCATGTCCATTGAGTCAGTGATGCCATCCAGCCATCTCATCCTCTGTTGTCCCCTTCTCCTCTTGCCCCTAATCCCTCCCAGCATCAGAGTCTTTTCC
>SJYT01027098.1:11296-73562 GCA_006410635.1 Cephalophus harveyi | reverse complement strand
ACTCCTTTTCCTATTTGGAACCAGTCTGTTGTTCCATGTCCAGTTCTAACTGTTGCTTCCTGACCTGCATACAGATTTCTCAAGAGGCAGGTTAGGTGGTCTGGTATTCCCATCTCTTTCAGAATTTTCCACAGTTGATTGTGATCCACACAGTCAAAGGCTTTGGCATAGTCAATAAAGCAGAAGTAGATGTTTTTCTGGAACTCTCTTGCTTTTTCCATGATCCAGCGGATGTTGGCAATTTGATCTCTGGTTCCCCTGCCTTTTCTAAAACCAGCTTGAACATCTGGAAGTTCACGGTTCGTGTATTGCAGATTGGGTTAGGAGGCCTAATTTGCAATAACAATGTCTCCAAGAAAATGTACAAGTGAACTGTTACTCATAGATTTGACTATTTAGAGGAATTTTATATCTCATTTATATACTCAAGTGGAAGAAAAATAGATAGGTAAGAATAGGAAAATAATTATTGTTTAAGAACTTAACTATTATAAATGTATATGTAATTAAGTGAAGAACAGCATTTGTATAGTTAGAATAATATGAACACTAAGTATGGATTTAACAAAAAATTATAACAGTTCATGAATATATGGTGGGGGGAGAGAAGTGTATGTGTTGGAGAAGGAAGTTGCATGACATATTCATACTCTCTGTAGGATGAAGACAATAGTTTATACTGAAATTGAAAAATCAAGAATCAACATTATAAATACCTTATTTAGACATATTGGAAGTTATCAGACATAATAGATGAAAGTGAATGTATACAAAGTAAGACAGTATAATGAGTGTAGGATGAGACATGGGCTACTGAAGTCTTCAACTTTTAAAACTCCATTTATATATATACATATATATAATTGATATTATATGTAATGACTATATAAAATTGTTTTCATCTTTAATACAATCATTAGGTTGCTCAAGACGTGAATTACCAGTCAAATCATGTATTTTTCACTGTGATTATAGTCTTCATGAATAAAATAAAGTAAGATCATTGATGGTGATAAAAGGAATATTCTTGTGAATTAAAGTCCCCCAGCCAAATGATTATTCTCAAGTGGACTTTTAAAGATTAAAATTCTTAGAAAAGATGAGTTTACACTTAGGGGGAGAAAAAAGCCAAGCCATTGCTGAAATTTATGTTCTTTCAGGAGGCAACAGAAAGATAAAAGTTAACCTCAGTTTTTTCCAGAAGACTTATTTCTTGCATTGTATAATATTCTAAACACATACCAAAAAAGAATGACAAGATAAACTGTAAGGGAAAACATCTCTATAAAAATGGTTAAAGAAATGACTGCTAAGTTTCTCACACTTTAGTTTATGTTATTCCTCATGTCGCTCAGTCATGTCTCACTCTTTGAGACTCCATGGACTATAGCCCCTCCAGGCTCCTCTGTCCATGGGATTCTCCAGGCAAGAATACTGGATTGGATTGTCATTGCCACCTCTAGGAGATCTTCTTGACCCAGCGATCAAATCCATACCTCCTGCATCTCTGCATTTGTAGGTCGATTTCTTACCATGGTGCCACCTGGTTATTATTCCTCACTTTAAATTAATTGCCCTTGGATCTATAGGCAGGACATTATTCACAATGTTTTCTTAAAATTATGAATATCAATTAGCTAAGACGCTTTGGCAATTATCACATAGTTTTGTGACTCTGATCCAGATATCAGAGCGAATATATAGGTCAATATGGAAACTGAAAAATTGGAATATTCTTGATTAGATTTGCACGGAATATACAAGAACACAGGACTTCACTGGTGGCTCAGATGGTAACGAATCTGCCTACAATGCAAGAGACCAAGGTTTGATCCCCTGGAGAAGGGGAAGGCTACCCACTTCAGTGTTCTTGCCTGGAGAATTCCATAGACAGAGAAGTCCATGAGGTTGCAAAGAGTCAATACACACCTGAGTGACTAGCACTTTCACTTCACTTTTCATAGCAGAACACACATTTATCAATTCAAAGCAGTTTTTGTCTAGCTTATTTCTCCCTCATGTTGGATGGTGCAAAAGCAATTGAACTGAATGAAATGCAGTTCTTTACTGATCACTTAGCATAAATTATTGTTTGTACTGGAAATTGTTTGAGAAGCTATTTGTGAAGGGGCTTTCATTTTGGCATCTTTATTGTCTTTCCAAAGAAAGTACATTTAAATACATGCATGCGTTAGTGACTTTTAAAAATGTTGTCAGTGACTAAGACTGCATATATAAACGCATACTATTGTTTCTTTTAGTGCTTTAGTTATTTAGATGGCATACATAATACAATAAAGTAGTGATACAGAAATCCATTCTCTTATTAAACAGAGAACATTTTAATATACTGGAAATTATGCTATATGATCTAGCTAAAATATATAGCTCAGATTTCAATGTATATTAATACTATTGCCAATTTCAGATAAATTAAAAATTTCAGTGTAATATTATTCATGATAGGTGTTCACATTGAAGATTTGAAGATTGGGACTTCCTGGCAGTCCAGTAGTTAAGACTTTCCCTTCTAATACAGGAGGTGTGAGTTTAGTCTCTGGTTGGGGAGCTAAGACCCCACATGCCTCATGGCCAAAAATCCAAAAACATAAAAGAGAAGCCATATTGTAACAAATTAATAAAGATTTTGAAAATTATCCACATTAAAAAAAAAATGTGAAGATTGAGGCAAAGCTCAGTAGCAGAAATGAAGTGAAGGTGAAATCGCTCAGTCGTGTCCGATTCTTTGCGACCCCATGGACTGTAACCTACTAGGCTTCTCCATCCATGGGACTCTCCAGGCAAGAATACTGGAGTGGATTGCCATTTTCTTCTCCAGGGGATCTTCCCGACCCAGGGATCGAACCCTGGTCTCCCGCATTGGAGGCAGGCGTTTTAACCTCTGAGCCACCAGGGAAGCAGAAATGGTAAAGGCTAATTTCTGTTTTCTGTTTGTTATCACAAACCTAGTTAGTATAGTTTCTGAAACTCTAAGTATGTTTTTAGTGAAAGTTACAAACTTTTCTTTAAAGTTGTAATGTATTTTTTAAATGATTTGAGGAAGCATGTAAATAATATTTATATTGAAGTGTATACACACACATGATGAGATTTGTGGTTAGATATATCGCTCCAACAGTTGTATGGAAGACAGGTTAAGATGAGCAATGAAGATGGTTATAGTCATCACAGTCTTCTCCTTTGAGATAGAGATGGTATACTCAAAAGAGACCCCAATCTGGCTCTGCAGTAGTATCTTCCTGATACCAAAAGGTACAGGCACATCTGTAGAACCTTTACTTCCCCCTTGATCAATACCAGAGGAAGTCTTGGCTACCTTGGCACCATGTTAAACCTTCCAGGAATTTTTCAAGAATACATGGACTTGGTTTATCAAAGGCATGGCCAAACTAATGTCCACTGGGTGGCAGCAGCCATCCAGCCCCAAGAATTGCTCTAAAAGACTCTTGCCTTGGACCAGTAATCAGCAACCAGTCTTTATTGTTTATTTTTTGTCTTGTGTATGAATGTCTTATTCTTTAAGGAAGACTTTAAGCTTATATAGAACAGCTATATATTGTACATTTCCTGCCAGACACCATGTGAATTGACCCCCAATTAAGATACATATTTTAAAGATGGTATCGATGAACCTATCTGCAGGCAGCAATGGAGATGCAGACGTAGAGAACAGACTTTTGGACAGGGGGATGAGGGAAGGAGAGGGTGGGATAAATGGAGAGAGTAGTATGGAAACATATAAATTACCATATGTAAAATTTGACTCAGGGAACTTAAACGCATGCTCTGTGACAACCTAGAGGGGTGGAATGGGGTGGTTCAAGAGAGAGGCAACATATGTATGCCTATGACTGATTCATGTTGGTGTATGGCAGAAACCAGCCCAATATTGTAAAGTAATTATCCTTCAATTGGAAATAAAATTTTTAAAAGATACATATTTTAAAAGAATATCATTTATTATAGATGACTTCAAAATGAATATTAACAATTTTAAAGAGTATCTTTATATTTTACCTCAGTGTATTTGAAACATATAATCTAGTTCATTTGCATCCTTGTTAGGTTGTTCTGAAAACCATCGTAATATCCCACAACAGGTCGCTTTATTGTAATTAGAATATTTGGATAATTTATTGACTAAGGTTTGAATATAGACAATAAGTGGTGAATTCTTATTATGTCCTGATGCAGGTGTATGTGGTCTCTTTGTCCCAAACACATTCACTGAAAGAATGGAACCTGGTATGGGCTCCTTGATTCAAAGAATCCTATTAGGCTAAATGATCTCTATTGATATTTCTGCCTCCAGTAATTATTGTTATAGTTGGTTCTTCATTACTCTTGATATTATTAGTCTTATGAGACCGAATGTAACCAGAAACGACTGTAGGCACAGACACACAGTAATAGCTTTACATGTTTTATGTCCATTGTCAGTCCTCTGAATTGACGCTTCCTTGGAAATTCAGCTGGACCAAAGGAGGCTGTCCCTGGTTAATTACACATTATACTTTGAAAACTGGGTACTGTCTGGCAGGTGATAATGCTTTCTGGATTCTGCATTAAAGTTCACCATCACACTCTGAACCACAAATAGCAATGCTATATAGTGGGAAGAATATTGAACTTGAATTTTTTTTAATGAGTTTTAGCCCTTTGCTAGCTCTGAGTTAAAAATAGAGCCTTCAGTAAGTCCCTTCACCTCTCTGTGTCAGTTTCCTAACATGTTAAGTATCAAATGAAAGAGACTAACTAATTGAAACCTAACTAGTCTCACTGCCTCTAGTCACTGCCAATTTCAGGTCATTGTTCAATTTAAAAAGATTAAACCTTCTAGAACCATACTCTGATCACACTGCTTCTCTGCCGAGAATTGCTCAATAGCTTTCCTAAGCTAAAAGATCAGACTTCTTAGACGGGTATTCCACTTTGGTTCTATTCAGCATGTTTCTTGAGTGGATATTATATATATGAAAATGTTTTAGGCTCTAGTGATGCCAAGACAAATGATGGCTACCTTTAATCACATTCACCACACACAAATTACCATTTCACAGGTTCTCCCCAGAGATTTGGGCAAGAACATTGTGATGAGTCATTGTTTATTCTACCACACCCATCTTTATCTTTCTTTATCATTTTTCCTAAAGAATGAGGGATCTAGTAAAGTGGGATAAGTTTGATCTAATGGAGCTGTAGATTTTCTTTGGATAGAGATATACTTAAAATGGCTTCCCTGGTGGCTCAGAGGTTAAAACGCCTGCCTCCAATGCGGGAGACCAGGGTTCGATCCCTGGGTCGGGAAGATCCCCTGGAGAAGGAAATGGCAATCCACTCCAGTATTCTTGCCTGGAGAGTCCCATGGATGGAGAAGCCTAGTAGGTTACAGTCCATGGGGTCGCAAAGAGTCGGACACGACTGAGCGATTTCACCTTCATACTTAAAATGAGGAAGAGCATGATTAAGGACTCAGGGACATAAAGGTCCATGTGTGTGTTTATTATTTATTTATTTACTGACCACACCTTGCAGCATGCGAGATCTTAGTTCCCAGACCAGGGATCAAACCTGCACCCCTGCAGTGGTAGCAGAGTCTTACTTGCTGAACTGCCAGGAAAGTCTCGGTACATGTGTGTTTAGATGGATGGACAGGTACCTGGTTTGAATGAAAGGGAGATGATGTAATAATGAAGATTTGAGATAATGATTTATAAAGTTGGGCTGGGAGTGGCATGTGAATGTCTTTGAATGATGTGCTCAGGAGTTTAGACTACATTCCATTAAATTCAGAGGAAATGTTCTGAACATGAAGCAGGCAGATGAGAATCCCGTATGATCATATCTGTACTAAAGTCCATATATGAATTTCAGAGTAGGAGGACATACATTTTGAGTTCTGACCCTATTTTGACTAATTTACTCTCTACGTGATTGTTCTTAAGTTTTGATGCAAAACAAGTATAATCATATATACATGTGTATATTTTTTTAAAACTAAGACCTGTCAAAAAGATCAATTATACACATGGAATGTGCTAGATATTTGAGAGTTGCAGGACTGAACAGGATCATGTCTCTGTGTCTTGGCAGTTCATGAGCAAGTAAGAGAAGCTGAAATGTATAAGGTGATTATGGTACAAAAATATATTTATTATAAACCTAACATAAAACACATGGAAGAGTCTGTATCCATTATCTTATTTGATCAATGTATCATGCCTTCTGGTCCCATCATTTCATGGAAAATAGATGGAGAAACAGTGTAAACAGTGGCAGACTTTATTTTGGGGGGCTCCAAAGTCACTGCAGATGGTGACTGCAGCCATGAAATTAAAAGACACTTACTTCTTGGAAAAAGAGTTATGACCAACCTAGACAGCATATTAAAAAGCAGAGACATTATTTTGCCAACAAAGGTTGATCTAGTCAAGGCTATGGTTTTTCCAGTAGTCATGTATGGATGTGAGAGTTGGACTATTAAGAAAGCTGAACGCCGAAGAATTGATGTTTTTCAACCGTGGTGTTGGAGAAGACTCTTGCGAGTCCCTTGGACTGCAAGGAGATCCAACCAGTCCATCCTAAAGGAAATCAGTTCTGATTGTTCATTGGAAAGACTGATGCTGAAGCTGAAACTCCAATATTTTGGCCACCTGATGCAAAGAGCTGACTTATTTGAAAAGACCCTGATGCTGGGAAAGATTGAAGGTGAGAGGAAAAGGGGATGACAGAGGATGAGGTGCTTGGATGGTATCACTGACTCAATGGACATGAGTTTGAGTAAACTCCAGGAGCTGGTGATGGACAGGGAGGCCCAGCATGCTACAGTCCATGGGGTCACAAAGAGTCGGACACAACTGAGTGACTGAACTGATATGTACATGTGTGTGTATATATATATATATATATATATATAATTATATAGGTACACACATATATGAAAATGCTTTTAAATTATCAATGTTATAATAGTATTAGTTTGGATCTCAAAGTTGATTTATTTCTTATCCATAAGCATGCTGTGAATTGTACTTATTATTATTCATACCACTTGTTGATTGCTGGAAAGATATTTTCCGTTCTCTGTGATTCTTCCATGAATTCTACTCTTCTTCTTATGGTATTTAATTACTCAACTCCTCTCTGGAGTCATGACTGGTGACCCCAGTGTTACATCTCCTGTTATCACTCATCTTCCTTAGACTTCACTTATGCCATTCAGTTCTTCCATCAAATACGGAATTATATTCTCAGCTAACCTCTAGTATAACTGTATGCATTGTTGTTATTTATAAACTCTGTTAGGACAGAGATGTAGTCTTGGCTTCTTCTTATTTCTTAGTTTTTCCATTTGGCCTAGGATTTTATGTAATGAGTTATAATGAAAAATAACACAAACCTCAGTATTAGATCCCTTTGGGTCTAAATCCCAGCTCTGCCGTACACCAATAATGTGAATTTGCACTAGTTAATTAATATTGGTGTAAAAATCAAGATAATTATTTTTCAATGTAGTGAGAATTAGAGATAATATGTATAAAATGCCCAGCATTAGTTGACATTCAGTTAATTTTAGTTATGATAATGATGTGAAAATGAGAGTCCCTCAGCTGTGTATGACCCTTTGCAACCCCATGGACTGTAGCCCACCAGGATCTTCTGTCCTTGGGATTTCCCAGGCAAGAATACTAGAGTGGGTTGCCATTTCCTTCTCCAGGGATCTTCCCAACCCAGAAATCAAATCCAGGTCTCCTGCCTTAGAGGCAGATTCTTTACCATCTGAGCTATCAGGGAAGCTACCAAGCATGTATTCACCTAAATTTGGTTTTATATAGTTATTTACATAGTGATCCATGTTTTCCAAAGGATCTTATGATCATTTATTTATATTTGAGAACAACCGTGAAAGTGAAGTCAGTTTTAACAACAGTTTTAGTAATGGAAAATTTTTGTACAGGAAGGTTAAAAGAAGTGATTAAGACCAGACTTTGAAGGTCTGTGAATGGATCTTCGTGTGGTGAATTTGCCTGCTATGCTTAGTTAACTATTAGCAGTTAGCCTTCTTTCACCAAACTGTAATTCATATTCCTAAAACTATCAGATATTTGCATATTTTCATCAAAATTTTTCGGTGCCTTGATTTTGTAGCAGACAATCTGAAAAAAAGAAAACTAGACTTTTTCTCCTTTGTGTGTACATTATTTTCCCTTGTATTTTTCAAATACTTTTGGAGGAAATGATTTGTTTACCTTTGATTACCTTCATTACTTAAATTCTTTCAGCTTTCATTCCACTTCTCATCTTGTCTCACTCAATATATGACTCTTCCCCCTTCTCTTTTTAAATACATCATGGGTGTGGTTCCCTATGTCAGTAAATTTCAAGGAAAATTCAGCATTATCCTTCTCCAGAGAGAGCACTTAAATATAGCAGATAGTTGATATTTGCCAATGTGTGCTTTGCTCTGAAAATGTCTTGGTGGTTGTATAGGTGTTGAAGCCATTTATACTTCTTCCAGCTCAATTTTCTCATCTATACAAAGGAATCCTGGTCTATAATCCCCCTAGGAATTGAGATGAGGGCAGTATAATACATGTTCAGTTCAGTTCAGTCACTCAGTCATGTCTGACTCTTTACGACCCCATGAATCGCAGCACGCCAGGCCTCCCTGTCCATCACCAACTCCCGGAGTTCACTCACACAAGTCCATTGAGTCGGTGCTGCCATCCAGCCATCTCATCCTCTGTCGCCCCCTTCTCTACCTGCCCCCAATCCCTCCCAGCATCAGAGTCTTTTCCAATGAGTCAACTCTTTGCATGAGGTGACTCAAGTACTGGAGTTTCAGCTTTAGCATCATTCCTTCCAAAGAACACCCAGGACTGATCTCCTTTAGAATGGACCAGTTGGATCTTCTTATAGTCCAAGGGACTCTCAAGAGTCTTCTCCAACACCACAGTTCAAAAGCATCAATTCTTGAGCGCTCAGCTTTCTTCACAGTCCAACTCTCATATCCATACATGACCACAGGAAAAACCATAGCCTTGACTAGATGGACCTTTTTGGCAAAGTAATGTCTCTGCTTTTGAATATACTTTCTAGGTTGGTCATAACTTTTCTTCCAAGGAGTAAGCGTCTTTTAATTTCATGGCTGCAATCACCATCTGCAGTGATTTTGGAGCCCTCCAAATTAAGTCAGCCACTGTTTCCACTGTTTCCCCATCTATTTGCCATGAAGTGATGGGACCAGATGCCATGATCTTGGTTTTCTGAATGTTAATGTTATATAAAAATAAGCTATTTCTATTATTATCTATTATGACACTAATCTATCTTTTTCTTGCAAATAATAATAGAAGTTTATTTTGTCTCAAATTTTCCTCCTTCCCTGACTTGAATAAATGGTTAAATCATTCAGCCAGTTTTTCATACCACAAACCTAAAAGTGTTCTTGACTTTTCCCATACTGATTATTTACCTTTGAATCTACCAGAAATTTCTGTGGCCCTGTTTTCTTTAACATATTTCCCAATATCAGCCACTTTTCACCATCAACTCAGCTACTCTTCTAATGACAATGTTAACAGCTCATAGGGGTTGAGTATTCACTATGTTCCAGGCATTGCTTACTTAATACTCATACCTGTGAGTCTGAACCTACTTAATCCCTAAACATAATAGCCTCATAGCGGGTCTACTTTTCTGTATTCATGCTACTCTTTCCATGGGCCAATCAAGAAATTTTTTTTTTTAATTTGTTTCTGGGTGGTATTCAGCTCAGTTCGGTTCAGTCACTCAGTTGTGTCTGACTCTCTGCGACCCCATGGACTGCAGCACACCAGGCCTCCTTATCCAACACCAACTTCCAGAGTTTACCCACATTCATGTCCATTGAGTCAGTGATGCCATCCAACCATCTTATCCTCTGTCATTTCCTTCTCCTCCCCCCTTCAATGTTTCCCAGCATCAGGGTCTTTTCAAATGAGTCAGCTCTTCGCATGAGGTGGCCAAAGTACTGAGTTTCTGCTTCAACATCAGTCCTTCCAATGAACATTCAGAACTGATTTCCTTTAGGATGGACTGGTTGGATCTCCCTGCAGTCCAAGGGACTCTCAAGAGTCTTCTCCAACACCACAGTTCAAAAGCATAAATTCTTTGGCACTCGGCTTTCTTAATAGTCCAACTCTCACATGCATACATGACTACTGGAAAAACCATAGCCTTGACTAGACGGACCTTTGTTGGCAAAGTAATGTCTCTGCTTTTCAATATGCTATCTAGGTTGGTCATAACTTTTCTTCCAAGGAGTAAGCATCTTTTAATTTCATGTCTGCAGTCACCATCTGCAGTGACTTTGGAGCCCAAGAAAATAAAGCTGCCACTGTTTCCACTGTTTCCCCATCTATTTTCCATGAAGTGATGGGACCAGATGCCATGATCTTAGTTTTCTAAATGTTGAGCTTTTAGCCAACTTTTTCACTCTCCTCTTTCACTTTCATCAAGAGGCTCTTTAGTTCCTCTTCACTTTCTGCCATAAGGGTGGTGTCATCTGCATATCTGAGGTTATTGATATTTCTCCTGGCAATCTTGATTTCAGCTTGTGCTTCTAAGTTTGTAACTAGATTCATTGTATTAGGCTCTCTTTATCCTTTGATTCCATCTGTTTACCCATTTGGTCATTTCAGTCTTACTGAAGAGAAAGTGTTAAAATACCAATAACATGTAACTTATATACAATGAAATATTAGTCATAAAAAGAAATGAACTTGAGTCAATGGTAGTGAGGTGGATGAACCTAGAGCCTGTTACACAGAGTGAAGTAAGGAGAAAAACAAATATTGTATATTAATGCATATATGTGGACTCTAGAAAATGGCACCAATGAATCTATTGCAAGGGAGGAATGGAGACACAGATGTAGAGAACAGAGTTGCGGACACAGCAGAGGAAGGAGAGGATGGGACGAGTTGAGAAAGTAACACCAATCATGTGTAAAATTGTACTTTAGCCTTCTTCTCCTTAGTTACCACATTTGAAAATGGAGGTAATGTTTCTTATAATGTTGTTATGAGGATTAGAGATGATATTCATAAAATGTCTAGCACAAAGCAAAACATATAGGAGGTGATTGATAAATAATTTTGTCAGTTTACTTTAAAATTGCTCTTCACTCATTTTAACCATATTTTAATATATATGGATGCTCGTATATTTAACACTGTCATATGTATATATATAAAATTATGCATATATAATATGTGTGAATTATGCAACACATATGTAACATACATACACACAGACATACACACAAAGGTACTGAAAACTAGTTTCACCCTAGGTAGACAATACGTATTTTAAGGAAAGTGAAAGTGAAGTGAAGTTGCTCAGTTGTGCCCCATGGATAGTAGCCTGCACTAAGCTCCTCCATCCATGGGATTTTCAAGGCAAGAAGTACTGGAGTGGATTGCCATTTCCTTCTCCAGGGAATCTTCCCAAACCAGGGATTGAACCCAGGTCTCTCACATTGTAGACAGATGCTTTACTGTCTGAGTCACCAGGGAAGTCCTATATTTTAATCTTGTTTTAAAAGGATTTTGCATTCAACTCACTGTGAATGATATATACTAAGTCAAAAATACATAAACTAAAGCAAATTCAAACATGGTTTGGTTTACCCCAGTTAATTTTAGACATAATACACTGCACAAATGGGAGTAACATTTAGGCACACAAATCCTGTGGATTTGCTTTGCTTCCTATTAATAGAATTTAGCTTAAATGGTCTGTTGTGTATTTTCCTTTGAATTAGATAATTGCCTCAGTTTCATTACATAGAATTTTTGTTAACCAGGTCAATAGGGTTTACAAATGGAAACTGCTTTGTTATAGGATCAGATTATATAAAGGTAGTATTAAATTGGGATTGTGACTATAATAAATTCTGCCTATAGAAGTAATAGGTAAATTTTGGCTTAAAGTATTGAAAATGTATATTTTGAACAAACTGAATAGCTACTGTGATTATCCAAAACAAAAGGAGA
This sequence comes from Cephalophus harveyi, assembly GCA_006410635.1. Classification (NCBI taxonomy): domain Eukaryota; kingdom Metazoa; phylum Chordata; class Mammalia; order Artiodactyla; family Bovidae; genus Cephalophus; species Cephalophus harveyi. Next base: position 61,503 of record SJYT01027098.1, on the reverse strand, counting down.
AAAACGCAGAAGTATTTGACATTTTCATCACAGCAAAATAGATCTGAGGTGACTGACTCTGTATAATTTTCTCAGTCTTGGTATCTCAGATTTCATCAGTTCAAACATAGTCCTGTGCCTGTTATCCTTGTCCAACAACCAGAATAGCAAGTCATTTTCACTGAGCCATCTTTTAGGAGGGCTTCCCTGGTGGCTCCGTGGTAAAGAATCCACCTGCCAAGCAGGGGATGTGGGTTTGATCCCTGAGTCAGGAAGATCCCCTGGAGAAAATGGGAATCCACTCCAATATTCTTGCCTGGGAAATCCCATGGACAGAGGAGCTTGGTGGGCTACTTTTCATGAAGTTGCAAGGAGTCGGACATGACTTAGCAGCTGAGCATGCACTATCTTCTAGGGAGCTCTCAGTCATCACTGTGCTCTCCTCTGTTTTACTCAGTTCATTCATTCATTCACTCATTCATTTTTTTGTTCAGCCAGCGAATGTATAGTGAGCACTTTTAAGGTGTGTTGATTTCAGTCCCTATGGACTCTTCTGACTGGCGGTGGAAAGAGTCAAATGCCAATAACCATGCAGACATATATAACACAGAATTCTGAAAAGTCTTCTGAAGAAAAGCTGCCTGGTGTGATAAGAGGTTATAATAGGATTTGACCAGTCATGGCTTCTTGCAGGAAGTAGAGATTGAGCTTAAATCTGCAAGATTTTCAAAGGGAGAGTTATTGAGGCAGGTAGGTGGTCCAGCTTGTATAAAGTCTCTGGTTGGAGGGGCTGGATGAAGGCCAGTAGGTTCAGGGTGGGAAGTTGACGGGAAGAGCATGATCAGAGAGGAGGCTGGAAACGTGAGTGGCAAACAGACCTTAAGTTGATTCTCTGTTACCTTAGCAAACTTGGCCTTTCCCCTAACTATGGTAGAGTGTTTCATTCCTTATAACTCCTTTTTTAAACTGAAATTGGATTCAATTCTCCCTTAATTTCAACATTTCTTCCATAGCCAAATGGAATAAAGTGTGTTTAGTCTCCTACTTCCCCATAAACCATGGTGTCCAGAAAATTGTCAACATTCTTGCTACTCATTCCAGGCTAATACTCTTCAAAGGAACTTCAGTCTGTTTGGGATTTCCCAATTATAATATAACTTTACAACTATAGCCCTTCCTTTAACCTGGGATGAGGCCCTGGTGTGTTCAGGCCTTTGTTTTCACCAATTTCTTTTTAAAATAAAGCAAACTTTCATTTCATTACACACACACAGTATTACCCAAAAGGAGCAGAACTTAAAAATTTTCTTTTGACTTTAGTCTTTGTTTCTATTTCCAGAGGAATTATTCACTGCTTATGTATCTTTCCAGAGACAGTCAATAAATACACCAGCACACATGTATGTTGTGCCTGTGTATATATTCCTCTTTTTCACTCTAAAAATCTTATTGTTCATTTGCAGCCAAAGTAAATTTCAGGTGCATCAAAGTTTGAAATCTTTTTAAAAATGAAATCATATAGTAATCATACAGTCCTGGAAAACATAAGGAAGGCTTTTATTTAGTATGGGATTGTCAAAAGCCATAAAAGGAAGAATGGAAAAATTTAACTGCATAGAAGTACAAAATACAATTTTCCTAAAGTGATTTTGAGCTTGAGATTTAACCGTAGGTCAGACTTGTAGCTCTAGCTTCATCTTATGGCCATAGCTCCATTTGCAATGTCTTAGATAAAAATAATCCTCCTTAAATACTTGGAGCCTCTACTAGGTACGCTGAAAGACAATAAGGAATTGTTTTACATTTCTTGACAGCAAAAATAAGACTTCAGAAAACAGAGATGCTTAGTGATCTAACTCATTACTTTATGTTACTAAGTATGATACCCTCAAAACCAAGATACATAAATCGTTCACCACCAAGATATTAGAAATGTTCTCCAAGTCAGAATTATTAAGAAACATGTATCTTTACAGGTTCCTTTGTAATTATTTTAGTGTTCTAAGAGAGTTAGAGTTAATTCAAGGTGAGCATGTAATGTTAAAGTAATATTTCTTAAATGTTCAGTATTAAAATTGAGTAAAAGTTGAGGAATGAACTGTTCTTTCTGACAGTGTGTTTTGAATGAACGTGAATGGTAACTGTGTTAGTGTAAATTTCATCATCCTCATCAAGACTCAGAACGTGCTCTTTGAATATTTGGATTGCTACCATTTGGAATGAAGAAGCGGGAGCCTGCAGGCACAATATTTTTATATTTTGTCCAGCTGGCAGTTTGTTCCCAGTTGAGGGCTGAGTGAGCCTTTGGCTAGTAAGCCTTGCCCAGGAAGCACAGAATGCTGCTCTTCTCAGCTAGGGCCTCAGCAGCTGCAGTCACAGCCAGTTGCAATCATGTTAGGTCTTTCTCCTTAAAGCCTGGAGGCCTTTTTTTGGCCTAGACTTCCCTCCATGTTTCTCCTTTATTTCTTATTGCAAATCACAGTTCCTTTACTTTTGTTGTTGTTGTCTTTGGTTTGTCAATGCTTTAAGGCCACCACTATCTATTTTATGGAATTTTTTTCCACATATTATCTCCTTCGTGCTAATAACATTAAAGTAGATCCCACAAACCTTGATATTTGCAAGTTTTTGCTGAAAACTACTAAAGGGAAATATCAAGGGGCTTAAACATAACAAATAGGAAGGCCTTTGAAATCTTTTAGCATCTCCCAAAGCTAATGGTCTGCCATGTTTTACCTACTGCGAAGACAATAACCAGAAGGGTTTTATTTTCTAGCCTCATATCATCCAGAAGGTTTGGTTGCTCCACTGAACTCTCTTGCCATATAAACAGAATTGCAAAGTGAGATAAAAAACGCATCTCCTGACATTCAGGACCTGGTCTGTAACTGTCATCTAGGCCTTGAGGTTGTTATGAGCTGGTGCTTCTCCTGTTTATAGTGTAAACAGTTTCACAGAGCATAAGCATCAGACATAGATTTTCCCCAAGCTTCTAGTTGCTTATGGCTGGAGAATAATTTTGTACCTTCTTACTCTTTCTTATATGTGTGGTAAGAGCCAAAGTCCTCTCATTACTTATTTTGATGTTGAAATTATTTCTGATTTGACCAGTAATTCAGACTTTCATCATAATGATGTAATTTTTTTGAGCACTTTTCTAATTTTTGGCACACAAAAAAAATTCCCAGGCTCATTTTGGACCTTCTTTTCCTTAGCCCCAAATAGACCATTTTTCCAAGAAGACCTAGTTCCTTGTAATGAGGAATAGTATTTAAATATTGTAGCATTTGGGACAGAGAAGTGACATTCAATTTATATAAAATATCTCCATTTTGACTCATTGGAAAAGACTCTGATGCTGGGAGGGATTGGGGGCAGGAGAAGAAGGGGACGACCGAGGATGAGATGGCTGGATGGCATCACTGACTCGATGGATGTGAGTCTGAGTGAACTCCGAGAGATGGTGATGAACAGGGAGGCCTGGCGTGCTGCGATTCATGGGGTCGCAAAGAGTCGGACACGACTGAGCGACTGAACTGAACTGAACTGATAGTTGATTTATAATGTGTTAATTTTCTGCTGTAGAAAAAAGTGATTTATAGATATGTGTGTGTGTGTATACATTACATTCTTTTTAATCTTTTCCATTATGGTTTATCATAGGATATTGAATACAGTTCCCTGTGTTATACAGTAGGACTTTGTTGTTTATCCATTCTATATATAACAGCTTACATCACCATCATTCTTTATTGCTTAATGGGAAGTGGTAGGGTACAGAGATCAGGAAAGAAAGTGTTGTAATAAAATCACACACAGAAAATGATAGTGGCTTGAACCAAAAGTAGTAGTAACATCACCTCTTGTAACAGAGTAGGATTGAAAATTGACAGAATTCACTGAAAGATTATATATGAGTTATGAGATAAAATATTATACATTATTAAAACTATATTATATGTGGATATATAATTATTATTATTGTTTAGGGAATGAGGAAAGGAAACTGGGGAGAGTGTTATGCTGGTTAGGGGATAGGACCTGGATGAAGATTTCTGTGCACAGGTAGGGGCTGATATATTTGGGATCTTCTACCAACAGGGAGAGCACCTGGGCTTTCTTAGAAAACCTCACTTTGTGAGTAATGCAATCCTGGTGTGTTGTGTGGTATTATCAGTCTTAATATCTGAACCAAATTTTGGACAGCAGTCTACCTTGAAACTGAGGATAGTCCCAAGCTCTAGGAGTTGTAATAATAATATATGTAATATTTTATCTCATATCATATGTAAACGTTCAGTGCATTCTGTCAATTGTCAGTCTTATAATTAGAATATATCTTATCACTTCTAAGACTGATGACACCACATACATACCAAGATGGTTTGAAAATTCCCTGGATGTAGAACACATGGGGAAAGGCTGTCAGTCATTAAGTCATACGTTAAAAAGTGGAGTCAGCCTTCCAATACAGAGCTCCTTATAAGACTTTTTTCTCTCCAAGCAACTGGAGTTATAGAGTTGCCATTAACACAGATGGAGAAGACTGTTCACTGAGTAAGTTTGAAGGGGAAGAATCAGATTTTGAACTTAAGCATGTTAAGTTTCAGAGTCTCTGACGTTTATATGGGAGGTTTTAAAATTTTATGATTTGTTCTTCCTTACAAAATTAAGGGCTTCCCTACTGCTCAGATAGTAAAGAATCTGCCTGCAATGTGGAAGACCTGGGTTTGATCCCTGGGTTGATACCTGGGTTGGGAAGTTCCTTGAAGGAGGGCATGGCACCCCACTCCAGTGTTCTTGCCTGGAAAATCCCCATGGACGAAAGATCCTGGCAGACTATAGTCCATTGGGTTGCAAAGAATCAGACACAACTGAGCGACTAATCACAGCACAGCACACAAAATTAAACTGCCTATCAGGAGGGTCACTGCCTAATTTAAACAGTATTTTTTTCTGTAAAAATGAATATCAATGAAACAATTAAAACAAATGAAACAATATCATTAGATCTTTAAAATCAAATCATTTAAAGATATACATCCTACTTTTAGGTAGCTGATTTCTTTGAACAAAACAATAGGCATGGAAAATAATTTAAAAATAGGTAAATAATATTAATTGATAACTTCCCTTGAATTTACCAAAAAATGTTGTTTATTGTTTTATGGATAAGTGTACATTATAGCAGTGAAATTTTATTTAATAACCTAGAGAGCATTCTGTTCAAAATTAATTTTGTGTTATATTTGAATTGTTGTATTTTAAATTATGCAGGTGTTTATGTTTTATAAATGTAAAACAGTGATTCACATTGTGACTATCTTAAAATATTAGCTGTACTGATTGTGTAATATTTTGCCTCATGTTTCCACTTAGAGATGTGTCCAAATTATTTTCTCTTGTGTTTTAAAAGAATTAGATTTTAGCTTGACCCAGTTGCTTTGGAGAAAAACATCTTCAAAACCAGTAAATTTGCTTTTATTCCCCAGACAAATTGAAATTGATGGAACCAATACAAAGGTCAATTATATAAAATCAAATGATCTAGTAATTTCTCATGTTCTCAACAGATCCTTGAGAAATAATGCATCTGGTAGTCAACACCGGTGTTTCATCCCTCGGTGATCTTGTGTCTTACAATAGTAGACTTACCACTGTTCTTCAAGTCAATGGACTTAAAAAATAATTCTGAAGACAATAGACCTGGGTCCAAATTGCATTGCTCCTCTTGAAAATTCAGCAAGTCACTTAATATCTATAATCCTCAGTTTTCTCATCTATAAATGAGAGGGTTAATGTAAATGATCTCCATTTCTGTGTAGCTCAAAAATGCTTTAATGTTACAATTCTCAGTCAAGCTCTATAATTGAAACAGCAAAGGTCTTTTACCCTCCAATCTGCCAGCTGAACTGGGCACCTAAATAAAAATAGTTTAATCTTACACTGCAAGAAAGGAAAATGTTAGCAATTAACCTAGAAGACAAGAAAAGTTTTGTTAGGGACAGAATGCATAGTTGAAATTTGTTTCAAAGGCATTGTAAATGTAAAGGCCATTTAATTAGGCAATCTTGAACATGCAGTCCAAAAAGAGCTTAGCACACAAAGTGGCTGGGAATTCTCAGAACACCAGTTCTTCCCCACTGATCTCTACATGGCCTTCCATTCCTCTCCTGCCACTTCTTTCCTCTTAGCCATCTGTTTTCTAAAATGTGAGACTGATCCAGAACATAAAAGCTTTTCTATGAGATTCTATTAAAAGCAGTTTCCAATTCTCAGAATACCTTCCATTAAACATCTGAATCACCTCCTTTCTCTCATCTACACCAGTCCTCAACCTCCAGCCACTCTCTCAGGCCATGGAAACTCCCATCTAAAGGAAAACTACAGGCCAATATCACTGATGAACATAGATGCAAAAATCCTTAACAAAATTCTAGCAATCAGAGTCCAACAACACATTAAAAAGATCATACACCATGACCAAGTGGGTTTTATCCCAGGGATACAAGGATTCTTCAATATCCGCAAATCAATCAATGTAATACACCACATTAACAAATTGAAAAATAAAAACCATATGATTATCTCATAGATGCAGAGAAAGCCTTTGACAAAATTCAACATCCATTTATGATAAAAACTCTCCAGAAAGCAGGAATAGAAGGAACATTCCTCAACATAATAAAAGCTATATATGACAAACCCACAGCACACATTATCCTCAATGGTGAAAAATTGAAAGCATTTCCCCTAAAGTCAGGAATAAGACAAGGGTGCCCATTCTCACCTCTACTATTCAACATAGTTTTGGAAGTTTTGGCCACAGCAGCCAGAGCAGAAAAAGAAATAAAAAGAATCCAAGTTGGAAAAGAAGTAAAACTCTCACTGTTTGCAGATGACATGATCCTCTACATAGAAAACCCTAAAGACTCCACCAGAAAATTACTAGAGCTAATCAATGAATATAGTAAAGTTGCAGGATATAAAATCAACACACAGAAATCCCTTGCATTCCTATACACTGAGTGAGTGAAGTCGCTCAGTTGTGTCCGACTCTTTGTGACCCCATGGACTGTAATTTATCAGGCTCATCTGTCCATGGGATTTTCCAGGCAATAGTACTGGAGTGGATTGCCGTTTCCTTCTCCAGTGGATCTTCCCAACCCAGGGATCAAACCCAGGTCTCCCGCATTGTAGACAGACGCTTTACCATCTGAGCCACCAGGGAAGCCCTTCCTATACACTAATAATGAGAAAATAGAGAAATTAAGGAGATAATTCCATTCACCATTGCAACGAAAAGAATAAAATAATTAGGAATATATCTACCTAAAGAAACTAAAGATCTATATATAGAAAACTATAAAAATCAAAGAGGACACTAACAGATGGAGAAATATACCATGTTCATGGATCAGAAGAATCAATATAGTGAAAATGAGTATAGTACCCAAAGCAATCTATAGATTCAATGCAATCCCTATCAAGCTACCAGCGGTATTTTTCACAGAACTAGAACAAATAATTTCAAGATTTGTATGGAAATACAAAAAACCTCGAATAGCCAAAGCAATCTTGAGAAAGAAGAATGGAACTGGAGGAATCAACTTGCCTGACTTCAGGCTCTACTACAAAGCCACAGTCATCAAGACAGTATGGTACTGGCACAAAGACAGAAATATAGATCAATGGAACAAAATAGAAAGCCCAGAGATAAATCCACACACCTATGGACACCTTATCTTCGACAAAGGAGGCAAGAATATACAATGGAGTAAAGACAATCTCTTTAACAAGTGGTGCTGGGAAAACTGGTCAACCACTTGTAGAAGAATGAAACTAGATCACTTTCTAACACCACACACAAAAATAAACTCAAAATGGATTAAAGATCTAAACGTAAGACCAGAAACTATAAAACTCCTAGAGGAGAACATAGGCAAAACACTCTCCGACATACATCACAGCAGGATCCTCTATGACCCACCTCCCAGAATATTGGAGATAAAAGCAAAAATAAACAAATGGGACCTAATTAAACTTAAAAGCTTCTGCACAACAAAGGAAACTATAAGTAAGGTGAAAAGACAGCCTTCAGAATGGGAGAAAATAATAGCAAATGAAGCAACTGATAAACAACTAATCTCAAAAATATACATGCAACTCCTGCAGCTCATTTCAGAAAAATAAATGACCCAATCAAAAAATGGGCCAAAGAACTAAATAGACATTTCTCCAAAGAAGACATACAAATGGCTAACAAACACATGAAAAGATGCTCAACATCACTCATTATCAGAGAAATGCAAATCAAGACCACAATGAGGTACCATTTCATGCCAGTCAGAATGGCTGCAATCCAAAAGTCTACAAGCAATAAATGCTGGAAAGGATGTGGAGAAAAGGGAACCCTCTTACACTGTTGGGGGGATTGCAAGTTAGTACAGCCACTGTGGAGAACAGTGTGGAGATTCCTTTAAAAACTGGAACCAGAACTGCCTTATGACCCAGCAATCCCACTGCTGGGCACACACACTGAGGAAACCAGAATTTAAAGAGACACGTGCACCCCAATGTTCATTGCAGCATTGTTTATAATAGCCAGGACATGGAAGCAACCTAGATGTCCATCAGCAGATGAATGGATAAGAAAGCAGTGGTACATATACACAATGGAGTATGACTCAGCCATTAAAAAGAATACATTTGAATCAGTTCTAATGAGGTGGATGAAACTGGAGCCTATTACACAGAGTGAAGTAAGCCAGAAAGAAAAACACCAATATAGTATACTAATGCATATATATGGAATTTAGAAAGATGGTAATGATAACCCTGTATGGGAGACAGCAAAAGAGACACAGATGTATAGAATGGTCTTTTGCACTCTGTGGGAGAGGGAGAGGGTGGGATGACTTGGGAGAATGGCATTGAAACATGTATATCATATATGAAATGAATCACCAGTCCAGGTTCGGTGCATAATACTGGATGCTTGGGGCTGTTGCACTGGGATGACCCAGAGGGATGGTACGGGGAGGAAGGAGGGAGGGGAGTTCAGGATGGGGAACATGTGTATACTTGTGGCGGATTCATGTTGATATATGGCAAAACCAATAGAATATTGTAAAGTACTTAACCTCCAATTAAAATAAATAAATTTATATTAAAGAAAACAAAACAAAAAAAAAGAAGTAGGAAGTGGTATTACCAGCTCCCCTAACAGGCCAACTAAGGAGGAAGGAAAACAAAAATTCAAGTACTATAGAGTCACAAAGCAAATGGGAAGCTGATGTCACCACATCAGAACTTTTCCTACTGAAATATTGTCAACCACAGTGGTTATGTTCTATTGAAATATTGGAGCAGGATATTTATAACTTGACTGTGCCTATTGAACTGGTTTATTATTTCCAAAACACTTTAACTCATTCATTTGACTAATATTTACTGATTGCCTGTGAAGGTTCAAGCACTCTTCTAGTGATAGAAACCAGAGGTCCCCAACCTTTTTGACACAAGGGAATGGTTTTCTGAAAGATAATTTTTTCTGTGGTGTGAGGGTGGGGGCATAGTTTCCTGATAATTCAAGCCCATTACATTTATTGTACACATTATTTCTATTCTTATTGCATCAGCTTCACCTCAGATCACTGGGCATTAGATCCCAGAGATTGAGGACCCCCAACATAAACAAGTCTCTGTAATTAGTTTAACTTTTTCCTATTTTTTTTTTCTCTTTTCTGATCAGTAGACTAACACTCATCAAATAGAGGAATGATCCAAGTCCCATAACTGATGAGTTATCAGCATCAGTTCAAACTCAGACATTCAAAAGCATCATGCTTTGTCTTAAAGTTTGTAGAAAAGTCTTTTGGGCAACATTGCTTTGTAGGAAAATTGCTCCTTAAATTCCAAACAACTATGACATAAATAAGCATTTTGGAGGAAAAAAATCTGTTGGAAGGTTAAATATTAGTTGTATATTCATACCCCTGCTTCTGAGGAAATGTGACATATGTTTGGCTTCTGATAAATAATGGAGTGCATGGATGCTGATGTACCTACGAATACCCCATGTTACATAAGTTCTTACTACCCTGAAGATCTTGTTTCAGGATTAAAAATAGAAAGTCTTTCTTTGGTTTTCAGATCTAATTTATCTCTTTGAGGATAGCTCACAGGACATGCTGCATTTGAGGACGATTGGAGTACATTCCTAGATCAATAAAATGATTGATTGTTTTCATTTGAATGATGCTTGTGAATTAGCTATAGACCAGAACCCTGGAGAGATTAGGGGAGAGAGAGGCAGGGATCAGACACCCCAAACTCCTAAGAACTCTATGTTTCTTTACATATTAAAGAGAATCTACTCTTCCTACTTTTTAACCTCATGAACGTGGTGGGAGTGTTTATTCATCCTTTTTGTTTGTTTGTTTTTTAGGTTACTGTCCACTTGGCTATTGGGAATGTCAGAATGGCAAATGTTTTAAACCGGAGCAGAGCTGTAATTTTGTAGATGACTGCGGAGATTATACTGATGAAAATGAATGTGGTGGCTCCTGTACTTTTGAAAAAGGCTGGTGTGGTTGGCAAAACTCCTTGGCTGAAAACTTTGATTGGGTTTTGGGGGTCGGCTCTCCACAAAGCCTAAGACCTCCCAGAGACCACACACTTGGAAATGAAAATGGTAGGTTATCAGGTTGTTCCAGTTACTCTAATTTTATTCACAGTGAGCATCACATTGTCTTTGCTGAGAGCATCCGAGAGACCACCGTGGTGCCAGGGCAACCAAGTCAAACATTTAATGAGTACCTTTGTCTCCCAGGACTGCATAGCAGACAGCCTCAGCGGGGTGGTGTTAAAAGCAGACATTTATTGTCTCACAGTTTGAGGGCTAGAAATTTGAAATCACAGTGTCAGTAAGGCTGGTGGTTCCTGTTGAGGACTTTGAAGGAGAATAATCTATTCCTTGCCTCTCCCTAGCTTCTGGTAGCTTCAGATGCTACTCAGCTTGTAAGTGGGACTCTCTTTCTGTCTTTGCATTGTCTTCCCTCTATGTATGTCTCTGTGTCTAAATATTCCCTTTTCATTACAATAATCTTATTCAACTAGAGGCCACCCTCATGACTATTTTAACTTGATCATCAGCAAAAACCCTATTTCCAAAGAAGCTCACATTAACTGGGGCAGAAATTAGGACTTTTATATCTTTTGGGGGGACACTATATAACATATAACACTGAGTAATTAAAATTGAATATTGCTCTCCAAAATCACTGCTGATGGTGACTGCAGCCATGAAATTAGAAGACGCTTACTCCTTGCAAGAAAAGTTATGTCCAACCTAGATAGCATTTTCAAAAGCAGAGACATTACTTGCCGACTAAGGTCCCTCTAGTCAAGGCTATGATTTTTCCTGTGGTCATGTATGGATGTGAGAGTTGGACTGTGAAGAAGGCTGAGTGCCGAAGAATTTATGCTTTTGAACTGTGGTGTTGGAGAAGACTCTTGAGAGTCCCTTGGACTGCAAGGAGATCCAACCAGTCCATTCTGAAGGAGATCAGCCCTGGGATTTCTTTGGAAGCAATGATACTAAAGCTGAAACTCCAGTACTTTGTCCACCTCATGCGAAGAGTTGACTCACTGGAAAAGACTCTGATGCTGGGAGGGATTGGGGGCAGGAGGAGAAGGGGACGACCGAGGATGAGATGGCTGGATGGCATCACGGACTCGATGGACATGAGTCTGAGTGAACTCCGAGAGATGGTGATGAACAGGGAGGCCTGGCGTGCTGCAATTCATGGGGTCGCAAAGAGTCGGACACGACTGAGCGACTGAACTGAACTGAACTGAACTGATTGCTTTGATAATTGTAGATAGATGATAACATAGGCAGCCCTCAGGTACCTTTTCGAAATGACACATTTGTAATTAATAACCTTGAATTCTATCATTTATTTGATCAGTAGCAAGTCATGTAACTTTTCAGATTCTCAAATCTCTCCTTGATGCTAAAGCTGAAACTCCAATACTTTGGCCACCTCATGCGAAGAGTTGACTCACTGGAAAAGACTCTGATGCTGGGAGGGATTGGGGGCAGGAGGAGAAGGGGACGACCGAGGATGAGATGGCTGGATGGCATCACGGACTCGATGGACATGAGTCTGAGTGAACTCCGAGAGATGGTGATGAACAGGGAGGCCTGGCGTGCTGCAATTCATGGGGTCGCAAAGAGTCGGACACGACTGAGCGACTGAACTGAACTGAACTGAACTGATTGCTTTGATAATTGTAGATAGATGATAACATAGGCGGCCCTGAGGTACCTTTTCGAAATGACACATTTGTAATTAATAACCTTGAATTCTATCATTTATTTGATCAGTAGCAAGTCATGTAACTTTTCAGATTCTCAAATCTCTCCTCTGTCCAATGGAAATAATAAAATTTGCCCTGGAGGTGTTAAGATCAAGGGAGATGATCTGTATTTGGGGACAGGCAGTAGAAAGCCCTAAATGTGTTTTGCAGGTGTAGCTGCAAGATCATCTATCTGAGGGGTGTTTGGAATGGCTCATTTTTACAGTGAGCTGAACCTTTTTCTCAGATTTTTTGGTCAACAGGCAAAAGAGATTAGCAGAATAAAGAAGGGATCTTGAATTTCTGGCTGTTACAGAGTAGAATAAGGTGTTTAAATATTGAAGTTTCACAGGCCTATGATAAAACAGGGGCTTCCCTAGTGGCTTCCCTAAAGAGCCCTCCTGCAGTGCAGGAGACCTGGGTTTGATCCCTGGGTCAGGAAGATTCCCTTGGAGGAGGGCATAGCAACCCACTCCAGAATCCTTTTCAGGAGAATCCCCATGGACAGAGGAGACTGGTAGGCTTTAGTCCATGGGATCGCGAAGAGTCAGACATGACTGAGAGACTAAGCACACAGCACGTGATAAAACAGAGCTCCCCAAGCCGGACCAACCATACCAGAGAAAGGAAAATCTGAGTCCCATTCTAACACTCAGCTCTACATACGTAAAATGTTTTGGACATTTGGATAAACAAGCCAAAAGCTCAGTATCTTTCCTTGTATGTTGTATATTAAAATTCTCAGCATTTTATTTGTGCACTCAAAAGATGACTGACTTTTTGAAAGCATGTCATATTTCTTTATTTATATGTCATAGACAATCTTTGCATTGTTTCACAGTCACTGGATAGTTTGGGGAGTCCATGAAATGATCTCTGTAACTGTCTCATTGAGTCCATGGCATAAATATTCTGTCAAATCAGTTCATCTGCACACTGTGAAGTACTTTGCTAAAAGCACAGACAGTTGGAAATTGTTCTGTCAGTGAGCTGGAGGCAAGGCTATTAGATTTCCTTTCTCTTTCAAGTAGAAATACCTTTAGAAGTTGAGATCCTATGAAATGTAATTAAAAACCCTATGATAGAAAAACTGAAATGATCCTCTCCACATTATTTTGGCATGATCTGAATCTCGTCGTGTTCCCAGGGCACTTCTTGTATCTGGAAGCTACTCCAGTGGGCCTGCGGGGCGAAGAAGCACACCTCAAGAGTGGCCTGTGGCAAGAATCCAGCGCTGCCTGCACCATGAGCTTCTGGTATTTCATATCCACAAAAGCCACAGGGTCCATTCAGATCCTCATTAAGGTAAGATTTCAGTTTGTGATGCCTCTGAGCTTCGTGAAGTTTCCTACAGGCCGCACATGGCCAAAGGGAGTTTATCACAACTCTGCTGACCTGGCCCTGGAAGGCCTCCTCCCATCAGAGGGCGATGCTGCTTGTGGTTCAGATGTTTTGTGGAATTTGGTAAACTGGGCACAGGAACCAGCTTGGAGCTCAACATCATACAACCATCATGCAACAAGTTGTAACACAGGTTATAACTGACTCTCAGAAACTCTTTGTGGTAACAGTCTAAGACCCACAAGTTTATTCACTCTATTTGGGTATTTCCTTGCCTATTCTCCTCACTGAAAGAATCTAGATGATTTGTACATCTGAAAGGAGAGTAGCTATCCATTGTAATTAATATATGAACGATCATTAAAGAAATTAATGTGAAACATTCTGGTTCTAAGTACAGCATACAAAGGACAGGACTGCCGAGGAAAATGATCAAGGTGTGATTACATTGAACTGCTTATTAACTATGACACAGTAATACATTTTCTTACTGTAGATTAATTAGATGTTTCTGACAGGGCTTTAATTTAGTTTAACAGAGTGACAGTGTTTGGGGAGCAAAATAATGAAGTATATATTAATATTAATGAGACTTGGTTCACATAATTTGACTCTTTGGCAAGTTACAGCAGCAGCAAAAAGGTAGGGTATATGTGTATATGTGTGCATGTGTATGTGTGTGCATACATCCATGCCTGCATGTATGTACACACATGTGTGTTCATTTCAAGAATCTCTTTAGAATTCCAAGAAAGCTTACTCTGAAAACATGCTTTTGGGGCTGTTGCTGTTTTCTCACACATGGGCTTTGGTGAAGTGCCCCTACACTGATGGACAATGCCTGATCAGAATATCCAAGGCCTCATTTGTCTGAATAGCTCATGGCTGCATAATTCATGTTTTATCTGAAACCTGAGCTAACTTTATAATTTAGGACCCTTCTCTAATAATGCAGAAAAGCCTGCCTAATAAAATGCATGCAGAAAATACCACAATGATTTATTCTTATATTTAAATATGGAAACTTACTGAAATACAGTGTTTAAAGTTCTTAGAAGAGTATTTTCCAGTACTCTATTGAATGTGACACTGGGTTATATGGTCTGTACTGTTAAATAATAAAACTTCAACTGAGGAAATTTAAAGATCAAATTGCTTTGTTGAACGATTCATGAATTGGGCAGCATTGCATGTAGCAGATAGAAAGGAATTCTGCCAAGTTATAGAAACAAAAAAGGTTTTCAAAGTCAGAAAGGGGGCAGGAAAAGGAAATTATTAGCCAAAAAAAAAAAAGGCATTGTTTCAGGGAAGGTCTCCTCCTAAGGAGGATGGAAGAGTTTTGTTGGACAGATAATTTCTCTAGTGCTGACTGGTTAAGATTACATTCCTGAGGGAAGTTGAAACTGCAATTAAATTAGGTATTAAGGTCTTAGTTTTCTGTCATGGTGCTTAGTACAAGTGACTCCATTTTGAGCAAGTTGTCTTTTTCAGCAGTGCCATGTGAAGGGTTTGATGCATTGGATCTTGCCTTTATTATTTGTTTCACTCATATTTATGTTTATCTTCTGTTATAGTAACAAGCTTTACATTACTATAGAAAACTTTACTATAAAATTGTACTGATTTGACATGTATGTCTTCCTATCAAGTCATGTTGAGCTCCTATATTCCTCCCAATTCCCCTGGACATTTAATAGCAACTTTAAAGACTTATATTCCTATTGTATTTTTAAAAATGCCTATTATTATTTAGTTACATTTATTATGAAGAGAAATCTTTCATACCATATATTGATTTTATATTCGTGAATTAAGGCAATCATTTCATTTTGGTAACTAACACAATACATATTTCTGATCATCATTACAAAGTACTGCTTAGGCTTCTGTCTGTGCGGAAGCATGTTGGATTTCACCCCACTCATTAGTTGGAAATCGTCCTAGCCAGGTGGTAAACACAACAGGGGTATGAATGCTACCTTTTCTTTCTTTCTGTACTCCGTATCCTTTAAAATGGTCCCGAAATATGCATATGGTGTCCCCGGCCCAGTCTCCTCTATTTTTTCTCGGGAATACCTCCTCCTGTGTTCCCATGTTTTTCCTCCACATCAGGTCCAACACAATTGAGTAGATTCAGCCTTTCACAAATCTTTCCTTGACACTTTTGGCAACCATGACTACTCCTTTTGTAAGTGTCCCCCACAGCTCCAGAAATTCTTCCTGATGACTGACTGTTCATTTATATTTATACTATTTCAATAGATACATCATAACAT
Organism: Cephalophus harveyi; assembly: GCA_006410635.1. Taxonomy (NCBI): domain Eukaryota; kingdom Metazoa; phylum Chordata; class Mammalia; order Artiodactyla; family Bovidae; genus Cephalophus; species Cephalophus harveyi. The sequence continues at coordinate 45,541 of SJYT01027098.1, read as the reverse complement.
AGTGAAGGCAAAGCCTTGAGACTTAGTTCTTATGTCTGTCTCAGCTCTTCGGAGAAGGGACTGCAGGATGAAGGGATTAGAGGAAAGGAATGGTGCTTCCCCAGAGGACCCCATCACTGGGCTCAGGACAACCATTGTTTGGGATAATCCTTGTGAAGGAATGGCCATTACACATTACGTGCATGACATTAAAGTCTAACCTGAAGAATCTGTAATCTAGGTCTGAAATATATATATACATTCAGATGCAAAAGGCATGAAAGCACTGACCAATATTGACACTGGGTTATATGGTCTGTACTGTTAAATAATAAAACTTCAACTGAGGAAATTTAAAGATCAAATTGCTTTGTTGAACGATTCATGAATTGGGCAGCATTGCATGTAGCAGATAGAAAGGAATTCTGCCAAGTTATAGAAACAAAAAAGGTTTTCAAAGTCAGAAAGGGGGCAGGAAAAGGAAATTATTAGCCAAAAAAAAAAAAGGCATTGTTTCAGGGAAGGTCTCCTCCTAAGGAGGATGGAAGAGTTTTGTTGGACAGATAATTTCTCTAGTGCTGACTGGTTAAGATTACATTCCTGAGGGAAGTTGAAACTGCAATTAAATTAGGTATTAAGGTCTTAGTTTTCTGTCATGGTGCTTAGTACAAGTGACTCCATTTTGAGCAAGTTGTCTTTTTCAGCAGTGCCATGTGAAGGGTTTGATGCATTGGATCTTGCCTTTATTATTTGTTTCACTCATATTTATGTTTATCTTCTGTTATAGTAACAAGCTTTACATTACTATAGAAAACTTTACTATAAAATTGTACTGATTTGACATGTATGTCTTCCTATCAAGTCATGTTGAGCTCCTATATTCCTCCCAATTCCCCTGGACATTTAATAGCAACTTTAAAGACTTATATTCCTATTGTATTTTTAAAAATGCCTATTATTATTTAGTTACATTTATTATGAAGAGAAATCTTTCATACCATATATTGATTTTATATTCGTGAATTAAGGCAATCATTTCATTTTGGTAACTAACACAATACATATTTCTGATCATCATTACAAAGTACTGCTTAGGCTTCTGTCTGTGCGGAAGCATGTTGGATTTCACCCCACTCATTAGTTGGAAATCGTCCTAGCCAGGTGGTAAACACAACAGGGGTATGAATGCTACCTTTTCTTTCTTTCTGTACTCCGTATCCTTTAAAATGGTCCCGAAATATGCATATGGTGTCCCCGGCCCAGTCTCCTCTATTTTTTCTCGGGAATACCTCCTCCTGTGTTCCCATGTTTTTCCTCCACATCAGGTCCAACACAATTGAGTAGATTCAGCCTTTCACAAATCTTTCCTTGACACTTTTGGCAACCATGACTACTCCTTTTGTAAGTGTCCCCCACAGCTCCAGAAATTCTTCCTGATGACTGACTGTTCATTTATATTTATACTATTTCAATAGATACATCATAACATAGTGAAGGCAAAGCCTTGAGACTTAGTTCTTATGTCTGTCTCAGCTCTTCGGAGAAGGGACTGCAGGATGAAGGGATTAGAGGAAAGGAATGGTGCTTCCCCAGAGGACCCCATCACTGGGCTCAGGACAACCATTGTTTGGGATAATCCTTGTGAAGGAATGGCCATTACACATTACGTGCATGACATTAAAGTCTAACCTGAAGAATCTGTAATCTAGGTCTGAAATATATATATACATTCAGATGCAAAAGGCATGAAAGCACTGACCAATAATTTACTACAAATCATAACCACAGTAACATGGCTTTGGCTGCATATAATAATAATTCATTTTTCTTTTTAAAATTTATTATTTTTATTTTTAAAATTATTTTTAATTAAAGGATAGCTGCTTTACAATGTTGTGTTGATTTCTGCCATATGACACCATGATTCATTTCTAAAATAGTATGTTTGCTCTTGATATCATCTATCATTTTTACCTACCTTTTAACTCATACATTCAATATGAAATTTCTCATTAAATTTTAATGTATTGCTTTTGAAACCATCTAAGATTTAAAAAATACGAAACAAATGCTCAGGGGTAGAGTCAGAGTTCCACAACATGAAAGTTAACTTGTTTTTACAAATATATTTAATTTTACACATTTTTCAGGTCAGTTTTTTCTGATGGAATTAATTAATGATGAGTAATATGTCGATTTTAGTATGTAAAAAAGAATTGAGGGAATTTTAAAATTTATATGCATTTGATAAATTGTTTTCATAGGTAAAAATTCTAGTCTCATCATGAAACAAAAGGCCATTGCATCTTTTCAACTAGTCTTGTGAATAAAATGCAGAAACACCTGCTACCTGAAAGGCATTATTGTATTTTGGACCAACTCCATCTGTGATAAACTGTTGATATTTTAATCAAGATGACTTCATGCTATAGGGAATTTGAATCTATTTGACTGAAGGTCTTCAGGGCTATCCGTTATGCCATTGTGATAGAAAACGTAATGTATTCAAGCCTGAAGTGGAGGAAAATAATGTTATTTCAGGAGAGCCCTCCTGATTATAGCAACCTAGTTATGCTGAAAGATCATAATTAAATTAGCCTATTGCTTTATCTTGCTTAGTGATTCAGAGAATTTTTGGTCTGGTAAGGTCCTTTGAAGTATGTTTAAACTATTCATTTTACAGATGAAGGAATTAAGATTATGAGATTGTCTTTCTTGTCCCAGCTCATATGGTATTTTAAGAAAAAAGTTAAGATGCAAATCCAATTTTCCTAACTTGTAATTCAGAGATCTTACATACTTGACTTCCTGGAAAATCTATCTAAAAATCATATTCAGTATGGAAATACAGATTTTGTTCAGTAGGCAATGGAAAATGTCCAATCGACAAAGGAAAGGCCAGATTCCTTTGCCTACTTGGAAGAACTGCCTATTTGGCAGTTCTGGTTCTGATTTTACCCTCAGCCTAGCAAACAAGGAGCTTCAGTTGGGTGTAAGGGTCCACTGACAAAAGTGAGCACCTCCATCCTTTCTCACTCCCCACTACCCCATCCCTGGTGCATGCACACACACAACCCCCACAGTCCTAATGTGAGATTTACAGCTAATTACTAATACTGATGTGCCTAGGAGAATGTCAGTCAGGCTTTCGTACTTAGACATCTTTCGATCTTTTCTGCCTATTGAATATGTGATGCTATTTTAATCACGTTGTTGAGATTTGATTCATTATTTCAGAGAAAAGGATGTACAGAATATGGATAGAGGGGCTACATAACAGTTGTATATAGCATATTGATTTTTTCAAAGCCAGTCATGTGCATTGGGAGCTGTAAATTCATTAAACTAAACTTTAGTACCAGAACTTTATTTGCTTTTCTGGAGTTGTTTCAGTGTGTTAACAATTCAATCTGTGTAGTTTTGTAGTTATTGACCTTAGCCAAATCAAGGGAGAAAAGTTGATTTTTGCATTTCAAAAGATAGACTTACAAGAGATCGACACACCCAGAGTTTGATTAATTAGTAGCCACAAGATCACAACACCATGGTTTATGTAAAATAAATGTTCCTTGGAGAACATGCCAGTGTTTTTGTTTGTTTGTTTGTTTGTTTTTTGTTTTATTTTTTTATTTGTTATTATTTTTTTTAATTTGGAGGAAAATTGCTTAAAATTTTTGTGTTGATTTCTGCTGCACAACAATGGGCAATGTTTATCCCCCATATATTTTTGGCTAAGATTTTTTTCTGAACTTCTCACTACTTATTTCACATCTATCTGTTTTAGGTTCCTCTACTGCTTCCCACTAGGCAGCCGGTGGAGTCTCTTCTATTAAGATTTCTATTAGACTAGTTAATTAGTTTAATTGATCCTAGAGTTTTACTTTTCAAGAGACTTATATGGTCAGCACTGAAGATTGTCCTTTTTAACTACTATATTGCTGTTTCACTTCCATTCTATTCCCACTACTACAACCACTTTTTGGACAAACCTCTACTTATTGACTGATTTCTTTCTTCTTTTTATTAAAGTATAGTTGATTTGCTATGTTGTATGTTTCAGGTGTACAACAGAGGGATTCAGTATTTTTATAGGTTATACTTCATTTAAATCTTTATAAAATAATGGTTTTTTCCACTATGCTGTACATTACATCCTTGTATCTCATTTATTTTACACCTGGTACTTTCTACCTCTTAATTCCCTTCTCGTATCTTGCCACTCCCCTCACCCCTCTCCTCACTGGTAGCCACTAACTTGCTCTCTGTATCTATAAGTCTATTCTGTCTTGTTATATTCCTCTGTTTTATTTTTCATTCCACATATAAATGAAAACATACAGTATTTGTCTGTCTCTAACATATTTCACTAAGCATAATGTCTATGTTCATAGTGTTGCAAATAGCAAGATTTCATTCATTTTGTATGGTTAAGATTAGGGTTAGTAATATTCACTTTTATGTGTGAGTTTGTTACCTGTATTCCAGGAGGGCAAAGTCAAGTGGGCCTTAGGAAGCATCACTATGAACAAAGTTAGTGGAGGTCATGGAATTTCAGCTGAGCTATTTCAAATCCTAAAAGATGATGCTATGAAAGTGCTGCACTTAATATGCAACAAATTTGGAAAACTCAGCAGTGGCCACAGGACTGGAAAAGGTCAATTTTCATTCCAGTCCCAATGAAAGGCAATGCCAAAGAATGTTCAAACTACTGCACAATTGTACTTATCTCACACACTAGCAAAGTAATGCTCAAAATTCTCCAAGCTAGGCTTCAACAGTACGTGAACCCAGAACTTCCAGATGTTCAAGCTAGATTTAGAAAAGGCAGAGGAACCAGAGATCAAATTGCCAACATCCTTTGGATCATATAAAAAGCGAGAGAGTTCCAGAAAAACATCTATTTCTGCTTCATTGACTACACTAAAGCCTTTGACTGTGTGGATCACAGCAAACTGTGGAATATTCTAAAGAGATTGGAATACTAGACCACCTTACTTGCCTCCTGAGAAATCTGTATGCAGGTCAAGAAGCAACAATTAGAACCAGAAAAGGAACAATGGACTGGTTCCAAATTGGGAAAGGGGTACATCAAGGCTGTATGTTGTCACTTTGCTTATTTAACTTATACAGAGTATATCATGCAAAATGCTAGACTGGATGAAACATAAGCTAGAATCAAGGTTTCTGGTAGAAATATCAATAACCACAGACAGGTAGATGACACCACCCTTATGGCAGAAAGCGAAGAAGAACTAAAGAGCCTCTTGATGACAGTGAAAGACGAGAGTAAAAAAACTGACTTAAAACTCAACCTTCGAAAAATGAAGATCATGGCATCCAGTCCCATCACTTCATGGCAAATAGATGGGGGAACAATGGAAACAGTGAGAGATTTTATTTTCTTGGGCTCCAAAATCATTGCATATGGTGACTGCAACTTGAAATTAAAAGATGTTTGCTCCTTGAAGGAAAAGCTATGACCAAACTAGACAGCATATTAAAAAGCAGAGACATTACTTTGCCAACAAAGGTCCATCTAGTCAAGGCTATGGTTTTTCCAGTAGTCATGTATGGATGTGAGAGTTGGACTTTAAAGAAAGCTGAGCACCGAAAAATTGATGCTTTTGAACTGTGGTGTTGGAGAAGACTCTTGAGAGTCCCTTGGACAGCAAGGAGATCAAACTAGTCAATCCTAAAGAAAATCATTCCTGAATATTCACTGGAAGGACTGATGCTGAAGCTGAATTTTCAATACTTTGGCCACCTGATGTGAAGAACTGACTTACTTGAAAAGACCCTGCTGCTGGGAAAGAGTAAAGGCAGGAGGAAGGGGACAGATTAAAGATTAAAGGCAGGAGGAAGGCAGGATTAAAGGGGACAACAAAGTATGAGATGGTTGGATGGCATCACTGACTCAGTGAACATGAGTTTGAGCAAGCTCTAGGAATTGGTGATGGACAAGGAAGCCTGGTGTGCTGTAGTCCATGGGGTCACAACTGATAGACTGAACTGAACTGATACATACAATGTCATCTTTATTCATTTATTTATTGACAGACAGTTTGCTTCCATATCTTGGCTGATTTATTGTTTATATATCATAGATGTCTTTTACACAGAGTAATTCACTTAATCTTCAGAATAAATCTGCATGGTAGATATTTTGTTCTAATTTAACAGACCATGACATTGAGACCCAAATCACATAAATAATAAGCAGTATCATCAGGTTAAAGCCAATTCTGGCTCTAAAATCCATCTCTAAACTACTGCATTCCACTTCTGCTTTTAGAATTTAAAACATTCTCATGCCAAGGAGGCAAACCTATTTCATCAAAGTTTTCCTGTGGCTCTGAGATCATATGTATTAGAGATTTCTGTCTCTCCATAATAATAAATCCACAGACCTGTCCCACACATGTTAAAGAGGGAAAAGATTAGTTTGTGTTTAGCAACTTTTACAGGGTTTTTTTTTTTTTGGAACAGCTTGTCAACATCTAGTAATAATAACCACATTTATCTAAATCACTCTGCTTGATATCTAAATATTTCAAACATTTCAGAATCATGATTAATAGCTATGTTTTAATGTTGGTGAAGAAAGAATGAGTTAGAAGCAACATAATTTGTTTTTTATAAGACAAAAATCTAGCTAGATGAAAGCTCTTAATTTTTATTCAAACATGAAATCTTTAAAACTGTTGCAAACATCTGTTGTTTTTTTAGAATCTTCCTCTTCCACCCGTCTCTGCTTACTATTATGATCAGACATAGTAATAATTTTTCCCTTTTTGAAAACTGAGACCCTGTAAATTAAAGCAGAAATCTTCAAGGTCAGGGATTCTTAATCAATTGTCCATGTATGTGTTTGTGTGTTTTACAGATTCCTTGGAAATCTGCTGAACTTCTGAATTACTTCTCAGAATACTGGTTATAAATGTATAAAATGCTAGACTTACAAAGAAAACTATTTAATTATTTGGAATTCCCTGGCAATCCAGTGGTTAGGGCCCTGCACTTCTACTCTAGAGGGCACAGGTTTGATCCCTGGTTGGGGAACTGAGATACTGCGAGCTGTGTGGCCAGAAAAAAATAATGCTAATTATTAAAATATTCTTAAAACTCCAAAATCGTGATATAGTAAATTTGTGACAAATTGTAAAGGACAAAATTTAATGGAAGATAAAATAACTATTATTCCAAAGAATGATAAACATAAATGATATTTTTGAGACAGTTATATCACTTTAAAGTGATGTTAAAATATTTGTTACTATTATTGGTGGGAAAGTCACAAGCGCTATCAATATTTGTGAGTTTGTTGCATGTATTCACAGTTGAAAAAAAATACCAAATTTTAGTTCAAGTTTTCCCCATTCATGTTCTGACCCTCTTAAAAACCAAGATCCCTCTCTTATAAAGGGTCTTGTGAATTTTTAATTTCATAAGCGTATCTACCTTATTTGTTGTTTAAAATCTATATATCTTATCTGAGTAGGAAATTTTTGCATGGAAAAGCAACTCCAGTTCCCAATAAGTGGAACTTAAAGGCACTGAAGATAACATTCAATCTGAACCAAAGTCAGAGCAGTATGCTTGTAAACAGGTTTAGGTGCTGCCACAGCAAAGAGCTGTTTCAGCTGCTGGTTATCAGACTTGCAGCCAGGTAGAGTCAGCAGCTTCTGAACTGACTGTTCATGGATCAAAATATTGAGAGATTTATCACCCAGCTTCAGGAGTGTCTTTTCAAATGTCATAAGAAGTCACAGCTATTGACTTTTTATGTAATATAGAGTCTGGTAGAAGAAAGTGAAGAGAAACAATATTGTAACTTACCTCACTTTTAAATTTAAATTTAAAGTTTAAGTTAAGTTTAATTCAAGGTGTAATTGGCTGGTAACTTCACTTGCTTACTCTCCATTTGATGTCAGAAAATTCAGAAGTGCAATTATGTATGGACTGCCCTATATGGGAATCCTGTGTGTGCATGCTCAGTTGCTTCAGTTATGTCTTTGCAACCCATGAACTGTAGCCTGCCAGGCTCCTCTGTCCATGGGATTTTCCAGGTGTGAATACTGGAGTAGGTTGCTGTGCCCTCCTCCAGTGATGGGAATCCTGAGGGTTAGTTAATTTCCTCTTTACTTTTGCTTACTTCTTGATATTTGCATCTTCACTATATAAAACCAATTTGCCCTGGCAAAATATCGCTTTTTTCTTTCACTTTCTTTTATTTTGGGGGAGGGCATTGCTGGAAAAATTGAGTCTTCAGCACATGATAGCAACTTTTTGGAACTTGTAAGTTCTCATCAATTAATTTTTTTGATGCTTGGTATAGTTTTTATTTATCTTATCAGTTAATTTATAATGCCTCCTCTGTTAATTTTCTTTGGAGTTTGCAGCATATGTTTCTGCTGGAATAGGTTAAAATTGCTAATCTGTGGGCTGACTGTTCTAAATGAATCACACGCCTGAATCAGGCTGCTACAAGGTCAGTGATATGTTTTTACTAATTATAGATCATAGAGGTGGAGTAGAAAAAACCCTATGATTCACTCTCATATGTATTGTCAAAATAAACAATGAAAATCTTAATTATGTTGGTAGTCTTATCTCTATGAGATGAATATATAGAACAATTAATGATGAAAAGTATTTAGAATTAGTTTCCATTGTCCAGATTGGTACATCTCTTTACATCTTCTAAAGAAGTCAAGAATATTTTCTCATAATCTATGACTTGTGTCAGCAAAGCTCTGTGTAACCTTCTGCTGTGATCCTACTTCTGTGGATACTATTACTCTTCCATTCATGCATTCAAAGCAGTCTTCAGTGAACTTCTATTGAATATACTCCTTGCTGTCATGAAGGCTGTAAGTTCAGAGTAGACTAAACTGTTTGCAAAAATGCAGCAGTGTGGTACTCAGTCTATCAGAATCCATCAGAGCTCTCCCACTAAAATGGAATGTTCTTTAATATTTAATTATCCTCTTTTGAAGTTGTCCTCCATCTGAGAAGGTGACTTATGATTTGCTGTGCTATATTCCCAGAACAGGAACTTCTCTTGGGGTCATGGTGTGGGTCCTAATTGAATGGCGTGTGTTCCCATTCCACTGATCTATGTCTCATGACCCCATCATATTGCATCCTGATTGTCTACATGTGAAGCTCTATAGTCCAGTGACTAGGGAGCTTTCATGTTGCAGAAACTGTATCTACCTTGTTTTCTTATCTCTAGCATGTAGCATAGGGTCTAATGTATAGCATATAATAGGTGTTTGAAATGAATTAGTGAATATACAGGCTTCCCATATACAATTAAATGCCAACTATGGAGAACAAACCATTCAGTATCTTAGGAATTCAAAGCTATTAGAGTATTTGTGGAATGAAAGTGTTTAGGGGAAGAGAACTTGGAACTAGACCTTTCAAGTAATTGTTTATTTTGAATGTGAAAATCTCTCAGTCATGTCCAACTCTTTGTGACCCCACGGACTGTAGCCTGCCAGGCTCTTCTGTCCATGGAATTCTCCAGACCAGAATACTCGAGTGGGTGGACATTCCCTTCTTCAGGGGATCTTCCCAAACCAAGGATGGAACCCAGGTCTCCCGCATTGCAGGCAGATTCTTTACCATCTGAGCCATCAGGGAAGCCCTAAAATACTTTATTTTAGGCACATAAAGTACTTGTTAGGAAAAAAAAATAAGATTTCAAATATCTCAATGAACTTAGATATAGACAAGGAGAACAGTATGTAAATATATAATAAAAGGAATTTGTGAAATGGAAGATAATGGAAGAAATTTTTGAGCAGGACCTGTAGACAGAATTATCTATGCCATCGAGACAGATTCTTTATAAAACTACTACCTCTGTGGTCCTAATTGAAAACCCTGTCATGTTGCGGTTGATGTTATTCTCCCAAGAATGGAAAAATAGAGTTAAGCATGGACTTGGCTGAAATACTGTTCTTTTTTATGAATTAGACCATTTTTTTAGGGATTTACTTTATGGATCAAGACTTTAACATTTTATTTCCTGTATTCACATATCAAGACTTGAACGTGCACATTCCCTGATTGATTCATTGAGGACTTAGTTATGGATTACAAATATAGATCAATTTTATTTTCAATTCAAGATGCACCATGTACTATATCCTAAAGGTAATCATTGTACATTGCTTTGTCTTCTATTTTTATGCTAACCTCTTGGTGGCAAAAGAACATACTTAGTTCTTCAGTTTTATGAGCTGAGAGATCATTATTCTGAGTGCTAGCAATTGAAGTGACATAGAGACTTGAGGTTAAAAAGAAGGGTAAAATAATATTTTCTGTGAATTTATAGGTTTCTTTTCATCAGCATTCATGAGCCCTTAAGGATTTTAGGGGTCATATTTTTAATGAGTTAACTTGACTCTTTCTTTACCTCACTGGGGGTCATTCTTCAAATAAAATCTCACCAAAGTTAGATATGCATATGGCTTCTGAGTGATGAGAAAATTATTTAGTTTAGAGCAGGATTTAATTTTGCACAGAGTGGGGTATTTAAATTATTTTTGGAAAAAGTTCTAAATTATAAGTTAGACTCAAAGTAATAAGTTTCTCAGCTTCATCAGATTGGAGCTAATTTTTCTTAATAGTCAAAAGAACACACACAAACACATGTACAGAAGAACAGAAAATAAAGCGTTAAATAGCACTAAACAAGCAAAGCTTTTGCAAAGCAATTTATTCATTTTGAGTTTTTTTTTTTTTTACTTCCAAAAGATGTCTAAACAAAAGATAAGTTAAGAAAAAGAAATAGAAGAAATTTTTTTCGTTTTCATTTTCTTTCTACATTTGAGCACAAAATATGGGGACATATAATTGATTTTTTTTTCTTTTTGCAATTTAGTTTGTTTACTTAGATGCTGAGAGATTGTGAGCAGTTTTATTTTTCCAGATATACAGTTAGTGGTGATTTTACAGTGCATTTATGCTTCTTTTTATTACTATTCTATCCACACAGTAATAAACATCATTTGCAAAATCTCATACAATATTTCAAATAGATACCTCAGTACTTGAAAAATGCTTCTGTATTTTATAAAATGATTAAAGGCACACTGTTGATCTGTAGCACCAGGTCATTTTTTTTTTTTTTTACAGATTATTTATCTGTAGCTAAGATATAATATTTTCTATTTTCTGTTAGAAGTTTCTGATATATCCTACTTCCTTGAAAATCTCCAAACTCTCTAGCTTCAAACATGTAGGATTTTCTGAGTAGCTCAGATACTGTTAAACTTCTAAGAAAATTTTATGAATGCAGACATAGCTGTACAGTGACCAAGAGCCACCTAAAGGACAGTGCTTGGTTTGGAGTAACTGATGGATGACTATAGATTCACTTTGTCTTCATAGATCTCTGGGGGGAAGTGATAGCTCCATGTCATGTTTTGCACACACATAAGGTGTATTAACTTTTTTTAGTCAGCACTTTTGAAAAGTTCTGTTACATTTAATAATGTCAATGTGAACCACAAGGATCAGAATCATTACCCCAGGCACAGTACTCATTTCGTTCATTTGTACTTGGCAACCCACTCCAGTACTCTTGGCTGGAAACTCCCATGGACGGAGGAGCCTTGTGGGCTGCAGTCCATGGGGTCACTGAGGGTTGGACACAGCTGAGTGACTTCACTTTCACTTTTCACTTTCATGCATTGGAGAAGGAAATGGCAACCCACTCCAGTGTTCCTGCTTGGAGAATCCCAGGGACAGGGGAACCTGGTGGGCTGCCGTCTCTGGGGTCGCACAGAGTCGGACATGACTGAAGAGACTTAGCAGCAGCAGCAGCATACATGATAATTGCTTGGAAAACACATGAAATTCTATACACAGAGAAGAGAAAGAAAGCTTACTAATTTTTTCCTTGCAATTGTCTGTGAATATATCCATGTGAATAATTCTATGTATGTATTCATGAAGATAACTTGCAATTTATTCAGTAGGTATTTCATAATGACAAAAAAAAAAATCCTGCAAGAAGTTAAATTTGTGACAATAGTTGAAATTGCAAATGAGGCCTTGATAGTCTTTTGGATATATTAACATTAATTTTCTTAATATTTCTGAATTTGGTAAGAATACTGGTAACATCTTACTTGCTCTATCTGAAGAAGGAAGTGAGAACTGCAAGTAGAATGTAGAAGGAGTGACATGAGCAAAATGTTCATGAGAAGGGTCATCCTCTCTCCCCTTTGAAAGATCACCATTATCTAATATTTTTGCAATTATTTTTATATCCCCCGTTGAATTGTTTACCTAGAAGCTCTTCTCATCATTATGTACTTCTGCCTGAAACTCTCAACAATATCTTCAGTCATCAATTATTCTGTTCTAGCTGCTGTCTTAATTTGTACTCTGCTACAACCCCTTAATTTGTACTCTGCTACAACCACTTCGCTCTTGTCACCAAATGAAGAAAGCCACATACTTCTTTGATCTTATTTATTCATTCAAAGCAAAATCACCAGCACAGCCTTTGGTGTATGCCATAGATTTTACAGAATTTTATTATTTTGGACAGTAGGAAGGTAAACAAAATTAGTTCTCAGACTTACTCCTTTCCTTTGGGTTTGACCTTCCTTTGAGGCTTTCAAGGAATCAGATGATCTGTCCTTCCAGTGCATAGATGGACCCCAGTTCATATAACACCACCCTAAACATAGCAGTTGGTCTTCACTGTGGATGTATCTTGCCATAGTGATCAAAAGACACTGAGACCTATATCAGCTCATTTCTTAAGGTGTGAAGTATTTAACTGACAGAGTTTCACCCTGGGCTTCAGGGTATGTCCAAAGACCATTAGAGATATAGCGAGAGAGACCTTCAGATTTGAATCCCAGCTGTACCAATTATTGCTCATGACCTTAGGGTCTATATATGATATATATATATATATAAAGATACACACATATGTACGCTATATATATATATATATATATAATGAAAGTTAGTTGCTCAGTTGTTTCTGACTCTTTGCAACCCCGTGGACTGCAGCCTACCAGGCTCCTCTGTCTATGGAATTTCCCAGGCAAGAATACTGGAGTGGGTTGCCATTTCATTCTCCAGGGGAATCTTCCTGACCCAGGGATTGTCTTTTGCAGTGTCAGATTCTTTACCACTGAACCACCATATACAATGATGGTCATAGCATGAGCTGAAATAGTTCTACAGTCATCAAATACCATAATGGGTGAGGGTGTTGTTTGAAAACTATAGAGCATTTAATAAGTTTTAAGTCATTTTGTTCTATTGATTCTTAATGAAAAGTGAGTTTAGGAAAGGGAGAAAGAGTAAAATTTAGAATATTTATTTTTGTTCTTTTGTTAAAAATAAACTATATTAATATATGTATCATCCCTAAATGTGAATTCTATCACTTTTCTAAACGGGAATTTTCATATTGTTTCCACTTGAGTGCCCTTCTCTTTGATGCCAGAACTCATTATCTGTGTTGATTCTCGCACATTGTCTGTTTGGATGCATAGGACTTTGTGTTCACTGTAGCTGAGCCATGATGAGATCCCCTCAGGCGTTAAGCTTGGAGCATAGGCTGTTATTCTTTGCCTCCTATAACCTGGCTAAAGATGTCTGTATTGAGGAGATAATGTTTAGAAAAGCAGAATGTTGTTATGAGTCAGGTTATTCATGACAAATACGTATCTAGATAAACCTAAGATGTTTTTTTTTGAACTAAGGAAGGACATTGAGATATGTCAACATGGTCCATTAAAAAAAACATTGTTCCCCATCTCCCACATGGCGAATGTTCCAATAATCACGATATCTCACAGGTGGAAGACCATTAAAGGATACAGTGCCGTAGACACCTCATTCAGTAGCTCTCTACTGAGAAGAAAATCCAGTGCCCACTTTGTTATCAGAGTACCAGCTCTCAAATATAGAGCACTGAACATGAGAAGGATAATCCAATGATTAATATGATTTCAGATTTTTTGTTTTGTTTTCCATGTATAGCCCTGTGTCCACCTTCTACCTCCAGATACACGTACAACTTTTCTTCCTATTTCAAATGAGGAGGGGTCTCTCTTCCTGATGAAGGTTTAATTCCTTCACCTCTGGTATTCCTTGTACCCCTTTCCATCCTAAAACCTGGCTTGACTTAAGCATAGGTTAAATCTTAAGATTTAAGATCCAGAATCTGCACTTTAAACCAACTTATCCTATTTTCTCTCTTTATAAAGAATTCCTGCAGATTGCTGAAACAGAGACAAATAAGCATAAGACATAAATATGTATTTCACCAAAGAGAAGGTACAAATGGTCACTAAATGTATGAAGAGATGCTCCACTTTAGTGATCAGGATAATGCAAATCAAAACACAGGCAGCTATTATTTGTTATGAAATTGCTGGGCAAAAATTAAAAAGACAATATCAAGTGTTACCAAGAAAGTAAAACAAGCCATGAAAGTTTTTTTTTTTTTTTTTTTTTGCTCTTAGTGAGAGTGTAAATTGGTATAACAGTTTTGGAAAATAGCTATGCAATAGTAAGTAAAACTGAGATGGCATAGGCCCCGTTATACCCTATGTTCCTCATTTTCATATTTTCTAAGAAAATAATTGCTTGTGTGTCTAAGAGTCATGAAAAAATTCAAAGCAGAGAGTTTATAAAACCTCTAAGCTAGAATTGACCCAAATGTCAGTCAGTAGAAGAATGACTAAATGTGACTATTCCCATAACACAAAAGAAAAAAAACAAATATCAAACTTCCACATGGATTCCCTCTTTCAGCACATTCTAGTTCCCATCCTTTCTCCTCCCCTTCAGTTTTGACTCTTCCTTGAGTCTTTTCAAGGAATCACATAGTCTATCCTCCTAATAGATTCCATCAAATAATGGGTGGTATATTCAAACAGTGAAAATCATACATTAGTAAAATACATTAACAAACAAAATAAACAATTTAGTTAGATAATGGGCAAAAGACAAGAGACTATAATGGATGGCAAAAAAATTATGAATGTGTTTTCACTATTACTAGCTGTTAGGGAAATACAAATTAAGTCCACAAGGAAATATCACTATACACCTATCAGATACAGGTGATTATAAAATATTGAGTATTGTTCCCTGTGCTACACAGTGGGTCTTTGTTGCTTATTTTATATATAGAAGTGTGTATATGTTTTTCCCAAATTCCTAATTTATCCCTCATGCCTTTCCTCTTTGGTAAATGTAAGTTTGTTTTCTATGTTTGTGAGTCTGTTTCTGTTTTGTTAAGTAGGTTCATTTGCATTTTTTTTCAGATTCCACATATAAATGATGTCATAGGACATTTGTCTTCATCTGACTTAGTATGATAATCTCTAGATCCATCCATATTGTTGCTAATGGCATTATTTAATTTCTTGGCTGATTAATATTCCATTGTACATATATACCGTGTCTTCTTCATCTATTCACTGCCAACAGACATTGATATTGCTTCCATGTCTTGACTGTTGTAAAAATAATGCTGGAATGAACATTGGGGTGCATGTGTCTTTTCAAATTATGGTTTTCTTCACATATATGCACAGAAGTGTGATTGTAGGATCATCATATGGTAGCTGTCTTTAGTTTTTAGGAAACCTCTGTACTGCATTCCACAATGGCTGCACCAATTTACACTCCACTCACCCCCAGCAGTGTAAGAGGGTTCCTTTTTCTCCACACCCTTTCCAGCATTTATTATCTGTATACTTTTTGATAATGGCCATTCTGACTGTGTGAGGTGGTGTACCTCATTATAGTTTTGATTTGGACTTCTCTAATAATTAGCGATGTTGGGTAAATGGTTTTTGATATTTTGTGCCCAAGTTTAGTTCAGATTTTTTTAACCTCATTACAAGTCAAAGTAAATGACCCTTGAAGCAGTCCTCATGAAAGTCAAGTCTAGGAGACAGACACTTTTCTCACTACTTTAAGATTTGAGATGGAATAATTTGCACTTTGGGATTAAGCTGTAATCAGGCATTTCAAATCAAAAGAATGGCATAGTACAAACCTGCCTCTTGACCTCTGGAAATCTAAATTAAATCTTTCAGTTAAGTGTGAACATTGTACACTTCAGGAAATAACCTTGGTGATAAAAGCAAGGAGAGAAATAAGTAGAAGCTAGTGAACTGTCCTCCTTTTTTCCTTCATTCCTTCCAATATTTAGTGAGGACCTGTTTTTAACCAGTCACACTTGGGAATAACTGTTACATGATAGCAGCAAATTGATAATTAATTTATTATTCTCTAAGAATTCCATTTAGCTTGTGAGATAGAGGTTATAGGCTTGAACTCTATTAAGAGCTGAATTTGGGTAAAAGAACATTAAAAGAAAGAACCTTCTTGGTGTTGATGTTTCCTAGCAAGATAGTCTCTCAGTATTATTTAACCATAAGGTTTTTTCCCAGGTTAATTTTATAAACTGTCTCTTTAATTGGACTTTTTTGGTAAATATGCTACAATTTACTTTTGGAAAAGTATTGTCAATGAGTACATGATTTGGTGTGATATCACAGTGGACAGTTTTGGGTTTAAAAAGAAGGTGAATATTGGATCACCCTCTTAGGCACGGTGAGTGGGAGAAGAATGTTTTTAAATGCCGTAGCAATTGTCTGTCATGATGTATGGACTAGCACTTGAATGTATCAAATTCAGGGTTAGAAGGAAGTATTGTTTAGATTCCATCATCTTACCCTTCTCAGCTAAAATATGAAGAACATAACAAAATGTTTAGGTTTGTGAATAGATAAAACTAATTCTAGAAGCCAGTAGTTGCTACAGCTGTTAGCGTTTACCAAAGCCTCTAACAGAAATATTATCCAGACACCATCTAACAGGGAATAGGAAATTGAAAAATGTGTGCTTAATGGAGCAATGAATGGTAGCTATTCTTATTCTCTTCCTACTAACTAAGCACCCTCTTAACTAAATGTGTTATCTTGTTTATTCTTTTGTTGTTGGGGTTGTTGTTTAGTCGCTAAGTCATGTCTGACTCTTTTGTGACCCTGTGGACTATAGTCCATGAGGCTCCTCTGTACATGGGGTTTTCCAGGCAGGAATAATGGAGTAGGTTGCCATTTCCTTCTTCAGGGAATCTTCCTGACCCAGGGATCAAACCCATGTCTCCAGCATTGCAAGCAGACTCTTTAATGCAGAACCATCAAGGAAGCTAACTCTATGAAAAGGATATTACTGTAATACTCTTCTTTCGATGGCATAACTGCATTTGAGAGTACTCATTAACTTGCTATATTAAGTTCTTGAGCTGGATTATAGATCCAGACAGTTCAGCTTGAGAACTCAAATCTTAACCATCACCTAAGGTTGCCTCTCACTTTGTAGAATGTAGAGATTTATGAATTCCACACACAGTCTTTATTCAACATCTAGCAGGCAAGAAACCAAGGGACTTTAAGTGCTTTCCTAGATTTCTTTAAACATAATAGTGATTTGGAATTTCATATGAGAAAATTTTGCTGTTTAATTATAAACTATATTAAATATTTTAAAGACAGCATGACTTTTGTGGGGAATTGGTACAGACACGTTTTCAGATCTCTACTTCATATTGGTCATTGCATTAGTAAATTACATAATATGTGACTGTCTTAAGTTTAGAATGGAATCCACTCTTTTAAAGAAGGGCAACTGAGTTTGGACTCAAAAAAATTCTGCTGCATAAATTGAGTCAGTAATTAATAAATACAGTATTAGAAAAACTCCATCTACCCTCAAAGAAAAGCAGCAGAAAAGTTTGCATTTTTCAAGAGTCTTGTGTAGGGCTAAAATGTCTCTGAAATAATGTGAAAACTTAAATTTGCAAAATG
The DNA here is from genome assembly GCA_006410635.1 of Cephalophus harveyi. Lineage (NCBI taxonomy): Eukaryota > Metazoa > Chordata > Mammalia > Artiodactyla > Bovidae > Cephalophus > Cephalophus harveyi. The sequence continues at coordinate 27,689 of SJYT01027098.1, read as the reverse complement.
TTCAATGAGAAATCCCAGTGTATACTATCTGCATGATGGAGACATGCTGAGCTAAGAAATTAGTGTTAAAGCAAATGTAGGACAACTGGAACCTTTAGGGTTGAACTTAAAGCCCCATAGGGACACATACAGAACTTAAACACACAGCCTCCTGCAAATGATGAATTCACAAATCAGTAGTGTGAGCAGGCTGAGTCAGCCACTAGAAAGCTAAAGAATTATCTTGTTACTTCTACTCCCAAGCTAGTCTCTTGCTATTTTTCCCATGAAAATCCTCCTCATTGTCTAGGGAAATCCATGATTTGTGTATTACTATCCTCTCTGCTAGTAATGATAAGGATAGACACTCATTAAAAGTTATTCCTTTGTAAATCAAAGATTCCATTTTACAAGGAAGAAAAGAGTCTTTCTTGTATGATGTATTTTAGAAGATAATTTTATTCTTATAAATTGAACTCACTGCTATACATGGATTGAAACCTTTGGAAAAAAAGTAATGGTAAATATTAATTTTGGAGTATGTTCTATATGCTGGTATGCCATATGTATGATTTATTCTACTTCTCTTAAAAATATTATGAAACAGTTATCCATTTTACAAATGAGGAACTTCAGCTCAGTTTTTGGTAACTGTTCCATGATAACAATGAACTGCCACTAGGTAGTTTTGAAATTTGGGGACTATTAATAATTTTACACTGACATTTTATTTATGGCTTTAACTTTTTGTTGCTTTACAACACTACAAATTTAGGTCTGAGACACCTATAGACTTATATTCTCAGAGAAAACAGAAAAATACTTAAATAATAATATTAGTTACTATGTTTACCCTGTGCTTCTTTTGCTGATTTCTTGCTTTCTATTGGATTGATTTTGAGAGATTCTCTTTTTATTTTAAACAGTTTTTCATCTCTGCTTTGAAAATTATAAACTACATTTCTCTGTATTTAGTGGACACTAATTAGACATTCATTTTTAATCATGAGAGATGTAAGAATTTTAGGAAAGATTAGTGTATATCTTCATATTTCACCTATCAACCAGATTATTATTCTCTACTTTCTTCTTGTTTTCCTAAATAGTCAGTAGGTTTTTTTTTTTTTAATAGTGAGTTTTCCAATTTCTTTCCTCACCTTTGCTCCTTCCCTCTGAGTTTGATTTCCTTTTAAATGTAGTACATCATTTAGTTGTGTTTTTCAGTAGAAGGTCTCCTAGTTCTAGACCATACAGAGTTTTATATAATAGCCTACAGTGTTTAGTAATTGAACTCCTGAATAAATTCTCTCTATTCCTTTTCCAGAAGGTTTTTCCAATGTTAATACATGGGATGAACTAGGTGGGAGGAAATAATAAAATCCATTCAGATGTAATTTTAAAAACTCATAAACTAATAATTGATAAACTGCTTTGTCACAAATATGTTGGAAACCATAGAGTACATTTTTGAAAATGCGTTGTTAAATAAATGGTTTGTGACCTGGAACTGGGTAGCCAGGTAAAGAAAGAGATCACAGTCCTCAATTTTAGTTTGAGTGATTGGGGTAAAAATTTACATACAGGAAGAATAGAGAAATCAGGAAGAAAAAGAAAACCTATTTGTGGGATGAAGAGGTATTAATTTTAGGTTGCATTTTACTGCTTATATGACACACAGCTTATAATTGGAATTACATAGCTATGGCCTGGAAGATGTTGGAGTTTGAAAATAAAATTTGGTAATACTCTCAGAAATGTATTAAAGTTACAGGAAAAGAGGTAATGAGTACAATTTCAGTATCCTTACACTTCAGTAGGAGAAGTGTAAGGATTTAATGACAGCTATTGATAATCAGTATTTCATCCAGCATCTTCTGAGTCACCTCATCCCTGAAGAACTGTATAGGCTAGAAATTTTGTGAACCACTGGGTTCTTATGAAACATCTTGGAAATTTTATATATGGCAATGCTTGCTTGCTAAGCCTTTTCGGTCATGTCCAACTCTTTGTGACCCTATGGACTGTAGCCTTCCAGCTCCTCTGTCCATGGGGATTCTCCAGTCAAAATACTGGAGTGGGTTGCCATACCCTCCTCCAGGGGATCTTCCCAGCCCAGGGATTGAACCCACATTTCTTTTACCACTAGTACCACCTGGAAATCCCATATATGGCATAATTTTCTACATAAATATGAAAAGAGCAGAGAATATATTGAATGCACTATAATTCTTCACTACAGGCCAAATACATCAGAATTCATATCATTTTTCAGTTCAGTTCAGTCGCTCAGCTGTGTCTGACTCTTTGCAACCCCATGGACTGCAGCATGCCAGGCTTCCCAATCCATCACCAGCTCCCAGAGCTTACTCAAACTCAGTTTCATTGAGGCGGTGATGCCATCCAACCATCTCATCCTCTATCGTCCCCTTCTCTTTCTGCCTTCAATCTTTCCTAGCAGCAGGGTCTTTTCCAGTGAGTCATTTCTTCACGTGAGGTAGCCAAAGTATTGGAGTTTCAGCTTCAGCATAAATCCTTCCAATGAATATTCAGGACTGGTTGCCTTTAAGATTGACTGGTTGGATCTCCTTGATGTTCAAGGGACTCTAAAGAGTCCCTCATTAGAACTGATTCAAATGTATTCTTTTTAATGGCTGAGTAATACTCCATTATGTGTATGTACCACAGCTTTCTTATCCATTCATCTGCTGTTGGACATCTAGGTTGCTTCCATGTCCTGGCTATTATAAACAGTGCTGCAATGAACATTGTCTGAGTAATACTCCATTTTGTGTATATATACCACTGCTTTCTTATCCATTCATCTGCTGATGGACATCTAGGTTGCTTCCATGTCCTGGCTATTATAAACAGTGCTGCAATGAACATTGGGGTACACGTGTCTCTTTCAATTCTGGTTTCCTCAGTGTGTATGCCCAGCAGTGGGATTGCTGGGTCATAAGGCAGTTCTATTTCCAGTTTTTTAAGGAATCTCCACACTGTTCTCCATAGTGGCTGTACTAGTTTGCATTCCCACCAACAATGTAAGAGGGCTCTCCAGCATTTATTGCTTGTAGACTTTTGGATCACAGCCATTCTGACTGGTGTGAAATGGTACCTCATTGTGGTTTTGATTTGCATTTCTCTGATAATGAGTGATGTTGAGCATCTTTTCATGTGTTTGTTAGCCATCTGTATGTCTTCTTTGGAGAAATGTCTATTTAGTTCTTTGGTCCATTTTTTTGTTTGGGTCGTTTATTTTTCTGGAATTGAGCTGTAGGAGTTGCTTGTATATTTTTGAGATTAGTTGTTTGTCAGTTGCTTCATTTGCTATTATTTTCTCCCATTCTGAAGGCTGTCTTTTCACCTTGCTTATAGTTTCCTTTGTTGTTCAGAAGCTTTTAAGTTTAATTAGGTCCCATTTGTTTATGAATAGCCTTGAATAAAATATTTCTTACTTCTATAACTCCGTTCAGTGCAGTTTGGTGTTGATAATTCCTATCCACTTGGAAAATGGATTCTACAAAAGGGAACAAAAAGAGCATATATATATACTTTTAAATGTTTCTGAATGCCACTTTCTGAGCCAAACAATTAACATTCACTGTACCTCACTCTTCCCACTTGTAAAATGGGAGTGTAATGCAATATGGGATCTGTTTCAAACTATAAATAGTATGTACATTTTAAAGCTAATTATCCAGTGTAACTTAGCTTTCAATATATACCATTGGGAATGCTCTGGAAATTTTTCTCAGTATTTTACACATTAAATTAAGGTCAATGAAACCAAACTCTATTACCACATTTGTAGACAAATTATAATGTTAAACTTTAAGGATACTGAACAACACTTTCCCTTAAAAAGCAGCCTGACAGATTAAATAAGCATCATGACTTTTATAATCCTGGCTTTCTGAATATTTGGATATTTATATATTGACAGTTTTTCTAAATGAAAATATCAAAGGCTATTTATGGTAATCCTGCCTGACAAAATCTACATTTCAAGAAATTATTCCCCAATTGTTCAAATTTTCTCCAGTGCTTTTAACACAAAATCTTGAAATCAAATGTAGACTGTGTTGATGAGAATCCATGTTGCTAAAGCCATAAACTAAATACAGCTGTGCAAAAAGTCAAACCATGGTGAAATTATGCAAGAGTTTTGTATGCCTTAATATTTAAGGCACATAACACAGAACCTCAAGTGTTCAAAAATTCCCCAAATGAATTTTTTTTTCTTTATGAATACTTTAAATTCACCTACTGTTTCTGCTTTCAGGACTTGTTCTCCTTGCTGTAATTAGAGGTTTCTTTTTAATACCATTGTCTTGAATAGGTTTTTGTTTTTTTTTATTGCACTCACAATGTATCAACATCTAGCAATATGAAATAAGACAATAAAGGATGTCACATGTATACATGCTTTCTGATTATTCTTAACTATATATCTTAATCTTGTTCTACAAGTCATTATTGAAATGTATAGGAATCCACTAGAGACAATTTACCATGTCATTATTATTGCTGTTTATTAGTGGTTTCCTTGAGCATAATGTAGGCTCCAGTAAAGTAGTAGCTTCTAAAAGAACAACAAGTAAAACTTCCAAGCGAGTTTGAACATTTTCAGAAAATCATTTCAAAATCTTCTACTTCCCTCAATCAATTGGCTTTTTTTCTTAATTTATAAAAAAATAATTAAAGTAAAAGAGGATGGAGAGGGTGTCTCCCCTAGAGAAACTTGGAAGACAAAAAAAAAAAAATCCATACTTAAATGCATGACATTAACATCAGGCTTATCAGAAGTAAATGATACAGTACATTTATTTTCTTCTAATATGTAACTTGATGTTCCTCATGGTAATAAAGTTGAATAAATTATTAGTTGCTGACAACTAAAAGGATTGAAATTATGTTAGTATGAATACCTAAAATATATGCTTTCATTATTGCCCTTAGTACCCTGCCAATGCATTGTTCATACTGTTAGTTGAGTGGTGTTTCAGAAACGCCAGTCTACTCTTTTATTTGTATTATAAATGCTGAATTCCCATCACAAAATGATAAAATCATTTGATGGGACTGATTTGATTTTATTTCATTTTCATTGGATTGGGAATTGGTTAGATTAGATAAAAGGAATTGTTGGAAATAGGCTTTTAGTGCTCTAGTCTTCAGCAGTGAAGAAAGGCAAGCATTCTGTGCTCCTATGATTAAGTCTCAATTTTAGTGATTTTATTCCTCTGGACTGTGAACCTCACAAGTATTTCCGAGTATTTTTTTCCCTCCTCAGATGAGACAGGGTGGCTATATTAGATTGGAGTTCGAAACAGAAATACTTCTGAGATATTGTGGGTTTGGTTCCAATCACTGGACTAGAGTATTTTAATAAAAAATCACATGAATTTTGTTTGGCTTCTCAGTGCATATGAAAGTAATATTGAAAAAATACTGTATTATATTAATCGTGTCATGACACTATGTCTAAAAGAACAAAGTACTTAATTTAAAGTGGAAGGTCTTACTTGGATGTTGGTGGCTGCTGACTATTCTGGGTGGTGGTTGCTGAAGGTTCAGGTGGCTATGGAAATTTTTTCAAATAAGACAACAATCATATGTGCTGCACTGATTGACACTTCCTTTACCAAAGTTTTCTCTGTGGCATGTAATGCAGTTTAATAGCATCTGACCCAGAGAAGAACTTCTTTCACAACTACAATCAATCCTCTCAAGCTCTGCTGCTTTATTGACTAAGTTTCTGTCATATTCTAAATTGGAAAAAAAGCTATGACAAACCTAGACAGTGTATTAAAAAGCAGAGACATCACTTTGCCAACAAATGGCCATCTAGTCAAAGTTATGGTATTTCCAGTAGTCACGTACTGATGTGAGTTGGGCCATAAAGAAAGCTGAGCACCAAAGAATTGCTGCTTTTGAATTGTGGTGTTGGAGAAGACTCTTGAGAGTCCCTTGAACTGCAAGGAGATCAGACCAGTTAATCCTAAAGGAAATCAATCCTGTATAGCCATTGGAAGGACTTAAGCTAAAGTTGAAGCTCCAATACTTTGGCCACCTGATGTGAAGAGCCAACTCACTGGAAAAGACCTTGATGCTGGGAAAGATTGAAGGTGGAGAGAAGGAGATGACAGAGGATGAGATTTTTGGATGGCATCATTGACTTAATGAACATGTTTGAGTGAGCTCCGGGAGATGGTGAAGGACAGGGAAGCCTGGCATGCTGCAGTCCATGGGGTCAAAAGTCAGACACAACTGAGTGATTGAACAACAAAACCTTCTAAATGTCATTTGAACAATCTTCACAGCATCTTCACTAGGAGTAGATTCCATCTCAGTAAACTACTTTCCTTGTTTATCCATAAGAAGCAGCTCCTCATCCATGAAAGTTTTGCCTTGAGATTGCAGCAATTCAGTCACCTCTTCAAGCTCCACTGCTAATTCCAATTATCTTTCTTATTTCTACCACATGTGCAGTTACTTCTTCCACTGCAGTCTTGAACCCCTCAAAGTCATTAAGTTCTTTACATGTCTCTGTTATTTCATTTTATTTTACTTTATATGATTTGATTTAGTTGCTTTGATTAGATTGATTTTATATTTCCTTTAGCTTCCCTCTGTGTTCACCTTGCTTTTGAAGGCTCCTTCACATATTTCTAGTACTCCAGGATCATTTTGCCTCTGTATGTTGAAAATTATTCAATATTTTTTTCATATTACCCCACTATTGAATTATATTTTGGATCTATCATTTCTACTTCTCAGTGAACAGCATATGTGCAGAATTAAGTTTTATTCATAATTTTTACTTTTACACAATATATTTAGAAAACTTAAGTATATATCAAGTTATTTGCTGAAGCTGACTTTAAATAGTTGTGTGTATCAGTGTGTGTGTGTGTTTACACAAGTGTGTATAGTTTTAGTTAGAACTGTACTAATAGCCACATGCAAAATATTAAAATGGGAAATTTGAATATAAAAGCTGAGGCGCTAGAAGGAGTGATGGTGAGGAGCTTTTGTGATCTTACAAAATTTTCAATTTAAACCATATAAAACAGTAACAATAGATTAAGGAAAATACTGAGATAGTAGACTCTTTTGGATTAAAATTTTAGCTGATTCAGACTATAACTTCAGTTGATAAAGGTAATGTGCTTATTTTCCTTAATATAATAGCAAATTTTACCTGCTGAGATATCTTAGTACTTCAATTAACCTGACTAGATAAATGGTTAAATAATTTGGAAGACCTAACTGACTCATGTCCCTGAATCTTTTTAGGTGAATTCTGCCAAATGGAAACCAAGAAAAGTTTAAAACTATCTTCTGACACTTCAAATCTTCCAGTATTCTTGATATTCAGACTTTAAAGCTACTATGATATTTAACACCTTCTTTCTTTGCCCCACATCAACCTGCTTCAGGCAGTCAATTATTGTGCCTTACTGAATCCTCTCTCCAAATATGAAATACATCAGTTCACTCTTTTCTCATCATGCTATGACCTATTTTATTCCTTTTCAACTTATATATTTCAACAGTATTTTTCAATTTCTTTACTCAATTACTTCCTAAAAGAATTTAAAAGCAACAGATATACTCATATTTTTAAGATGAAATAAAAAATTGTTCATCTTGTTTCAACAATTATAAAGGAATTCTATATATTGACTTTTAAAACAAACTGCTTGATTCCACTTAAAGTTTTAAGTGATAAACTCCTAATACCATAAGGACTTAACACCCACCACCATGTATTTAAATATTCATGTAAATAACTTTTTAGACCAGCAGAAATTTTCCATTACTGCTTGAAATCATAGTTGCATGCATTGAATTTGAGTTTGACTTTTCTAAAAAACTTTACCCTGACATATTTTAATGACCTCAACTTTATCATATATTTATATGTATCTTTTACCATTTATATATGTATGTATATATTTAGAGGAGAAGGCAATGGCACCCCACTCCCCACTTGCCTGGAGAATCCCATGGATGGAGGAGCCTGGTAGGCTGCAGCCCATGGGGTCGCTAAGAGTCAGACACGACTGAGTGACTTCACTTTCACTTTTCACTTTCATGCATTGGAGAAGGAAATGGCAACCGACTCCAGTGTTCTTCCCTGGAGAATCCCAGGGACCGGGGAGCCTGGTGGGCTGCCGTCTATGGGGTCGCACAGAGTTGTACACGACTGAAGTGACTTAGCAGTAGCAGTATATATTTACATACAGACTATTTCTTGAGAGAGTAAATTCTTCATATGTTTGTGTGTATGCATGTATGTCTATATATCCTTTGCGCATAGCTGTAGTCATACAGTTATCATATGAATGACCTCATTACCTTTACTCAGTAACTTTCCACATTTGGCGACTTAATTCCAGAAAGCGGAAGAAGCACTCTGTAAGTGACTTCCCCCATTCCCTACCCCATGATGGATAGCTACATGCTTTCCCTTAGCAAAAATCCCCAGCTTCATATTGTGCAGCATATTCAAGTACTCACAGAGACACACAGACACAGAAGCTCACCACACACACTGAAATCAATTTCTTAAAAGAAAAAAAAAAATCACTCCTTTCTTCAGTCTCCAGAGAATCCTACAAAGCCATATGTTCAGTTATTCACCGAGATAAGAGGTGTGGAAAGATTGAGAGAGCCTGCTGAAATGTTGAATAATAATGAATTTAGTGATACACTTATGCCTTTATTTTGAATACATCTAAATTTATAGCACTTTATTAGTGAAACAGACACATTGATATAATTCAAACAATATTCTTTAATACAGTACTTACCATGCAGATGCATTATCATTTACCTAATCTTATTAGAAATATTTTTTTCACTTTAAAAATTAAATTTTACTTAAAATTAAACTAATAATTAATGCCAAATTAAAGAAGGAAACATACCAAGGAAAATCATATAATAAAACTATAACTGAATCATTAATAAAAATGGATAAATAATTTCTAAATAACTGTGGAATCAGATCCAGTGTCCCTGGATGTGAGGTTTGTCTGCTCGTATATTTTGCCAGTAGATAATTATTATCAATTTTATTTTTAAAAAAGCATCAGTTCAGTTCAGTTCAGTCTCTCAGTCATGTCCAACTTTTTGTGACCCCATGATTCACAGCATGCCAGGCCTCCCTGTCCATCACCAACTCCTTGAGTTCAATCAAACTTACATACATCTAGTCGGTGATGCCATCCAGCCATCTCATCCTCTGTCATCACCCTTTCCAAAAAAAGCATAGGGCTTTCAAAAATACGCATTTTAAAAGTATATTGAAAATATACTTTATATATATATATATTTTGTTTGTTTGTTTGATTTTAATCGCTAAGTCATGTCTGACTCTTGTGACCCCATGGACTGTATCCCACCAGGCTCCCCTGTCCATGGGATTCTCCAGGCAAGAATACTGGAGTGGTTGCCATTTCCTTCTCCAGGGGAATCTTTCCAAGCCATGAATCGAACCCAGATATCCTGCATTGCAGGTAGATGATTTACTGGCTGAGCCTGAGGGAAATATATTTAAAATATACTTTAGATATACTGCTATATATATTTGATGGCAATATTATATTTAATTATTTATTTATTTTCATAAGTAGGAAAATAAATGTCTCTAAGAACTTGCAAATGCGAAAATAAAGTTGCTCTGTGACTAATATTATAGCCATTTCATAATTGATTATACCAGATATATGCAAAGTCACCTTCAACAAATAGAATGATGCATAGGACACTGATACATATTAGAAAGACCAAATGAAATAGTAGAATTAATTTAAAAATTTTCAATCTACTGCAGGTTTATTTCTGCTGGAATATATGAGAAGAACATTCACTGAGAAAGGGATTTCCAGATCTAGTCCGGGGAACAGGGCAAAGAATTCTAAGGCTAAAGAACATAATGGGCTTGTCCTAATGTTTTACAAAGCCGTCTTACCAAAAATAAATTACAAGTACTTTATACTAGTAATAGGGTTGAGCCTGCTGCATGCTAAGTCACTTTAGACATTTCCGACTCTTTGCCACCCTATGGTTTATTATTGGGTCACAATTCACAAGGGTTCTTCACAAATGGAAAATCAATAGCATGAAGAAACCAATGAAAAGTATGCCCCACTTCCTTTTAGTACATATCTTGGAGAATAAGCTAATTTATTAATGCTTATCTTAATAAAAATTAAGACATTTAATTTTTAGTAAAAACAAGAAGATATCTTAATTCTATCTGTGTGTGCTGAGTCACTTGTTCTTGTTTGAGTCTTTGCAGACCCATGGACTGTAGCCTGTCAGGCTCCTCTGTTCATGGGATTTTCCAGGCAAGAATACCAGGTTGGATTGCCATTTCCTACTCCAGGGGATCTTCCCAACCCAGGGATGGAACCCGAATCTCTTATGTCTCTTGTATTGGCTGATGGGTTCTTTACCAATAGTGCCACTGGGAAGCCCTAACAGTAACAGTAACAGGGTTGTAAAAATAAATAAATAAAACATGTTTAGTTCTCCATTTCACCATGCAATGCAGCTAGTAATACTTTTTTTTTGTTTACTCTTGGGGGGTCTTATCACCAACAAATGTATGATTTATGATAATAATTTGGCTTTCCCATGTTGTTTTGTAACAAGAAAGAAGCAGTTAGTAGATGAAACAAGTGCATTTCCTTCAGCAGATATATTTTCACTTTAAATGAATACACTGCAGAGCTGATTTATATCAAAGTATTTTTTTTTTAGCCTGGCAATCACATATATACACTTTTAATAGAAGGAGCTACTATTTGCCAGAAAAGTTATGATTTTAATTCTAAAACTTAGATCCTACTCACATTATTTAAAGACCATTTGTCAAATCTCTTCATGAATAACCAGACAGCTCTCCCTTGAAAAGAACCTTCTGCTTATACTGTGTATCATATCGTTCTTTTAATTAATATGCTTAATAAACAGTTGGTGAATATTTACTAAATAAATAGTATTTGAATATGCTACTAGAATGGAAATGGCTGAATAAAGAGCTCTTCAATATATACCAAAATTCAAGGGAAAATTTGGTACTTTCATTCATTCATTTATTCATCCTTTATAATCATTGTGTTTAGTTTCAAATACAACACATTTTCTTATCAAATGACAACCAAAAATGGTTGCACACATAATGATAAAGCAATGTAAAATAATGAAAAGTATTAAATTGAACAAGTGACACATTACTTCCAAAACTGAAAATGCAGAAAGTTGGTCAAAAAAACTAGAGATCAGACTTTTTATGTTTGTTTCAATTTTAAAGACTTTCTTTTAGCATTATAAAATATCTGAAAGACCTGAATCTCTTCCTTTTTTACATGGCTAAATTTTTATAAATAGGATTCATTTGATAGCTTCTCTTCTCGTCTCCATTTTAACCTTAATAAGTTGGCTTCTATTCACATTGCTTTAGCAAGGTGGCATTGGGATGATTTACAATGACCTTGTAATTGATAAATCAATCTACATCTTCTCTGTCTTCATCACTCTTGATTTCTCTATAGCATATGTCATTACAGCCCTTGTCCTATGTAACATTTTTCTCCTAGGCATCTCTAATGTTACACTTTTACACTCTTTACACTCAAAAGTAAGAGAAAAACCAAACTCATTATTTTAATTCCTAAGCCTCTTCTTCCTTTCTCTTTTTTTCATAATGGAACCACAATTCAGGTCAGACAGAGCCTAAGCACTGGAGACATCATCTACTATTCATCTGACTTTGTAATACCCATTTTTTTTTTTTTTAATAAGACAGCTTGAGTAAGACTAACTAAAATCTGTCATTTTTCTACTTACTGTCTTCCAGTTCAAACTGACTAAACAAACAAAAAAGATCAAAATACTCTATGGTGGCTTATAAAGCTCTATGTACTTTTTCTTCCTCTGACCATTCCATCCTCTGTCACTGAAGCTCCAAGCATAGAGACCTTCTTCCTGTCCTTTGAAAACACCAAGTCTCTATGTTTCCTTCTCAGTAGCCCTTGGCACCAATTGTGTGCTGTGTTTAGTTCTTCAGTCCTGTCTGACTCTTTGAGACCCCATGGACTGCAGCCCACCAGAGTCCTCTGTCTATGGGGATTCTCCAAGCAAGAATACTGGAGTGTGTTGCCATGCCCTCCTCCAGGGGTTTTTCCCAACCCAGGGATTGAACTCAGGTATCCCACATTACAGGTGGATTCTTTAACGTCTGAGCCACCAGGGCAGTCCTGCACCAACTGCATACTTCATCGGAAGTACTCCTTCTGTCTGTTGTCCTGTGACCAACTGCTTCTTTACTATCAGTCTATCTTTTACATCACCTTCCTGGAGAAGCCTTTCCTGACCAGTCTGATTTAGAACATAAGCTCCCCAAGAGTGGGGAGTAGGAAACTTCTTTGTTTTGAAAATCTTTCTATTATATCACTAGGTCTTAGAAAAGTGTGTGACATGTGACATTAAACGTTTTTCAACAATGAATAAACATTATTTCTAACCCAGAAATATCTTTTCATCCCTCCTTTCCAACACATAATAGTTCAGAGTATTGTTGCCTTTTTCCTTAGAATATTAACCACCTTCACAGAATTCTTTCAAATTTGCCCTCTGTGATCATGTTATTTCCATTCCCAACAATCTACATTAGTTTTCCAAATTTCAAAAAGAATGAGGTTCCATTCATGGCTTTCTATTATCCAAACCAGGATTGCTTATTCTGTGCAGTATCACTTATGATTCCCCCATCCTCCCCTTTCCTGAAACTCCTCTTTCCTGAAACCAAGCTATTGCATTCACTCATCTTGATAAACTGGATTTATCTGTCTCTTGAACATACCTTGTACATTTGCCAACTATGATTTTTATATTTCATTTCCCAAACTCAGACTGATTACAAACTCTTATCACCTAGAGTCATACATTTGCCTGTAAGTTTCAGTTCAAATCTCTTCTTTTGAGGAGAATTAATGTCTCTCCTTTGTGAATAATATAATAAGCACTTTATTGAAAGTACAGAGTGAATACATTCATGAATTCTCAGTCACTTCAATTCAGTTCAGTCGCTCAGTCCTGTCCGACTCTTTGCGACCCCATGAATTGCAGCACACCAGGCTTTCCTGTCCATCACCAACTCCCGGAGTTCACTCGGGCTTACATCTATCGAGTCCGTGATGCCATCCAGCCATCTCATCCTCGGTCGTCCCCTTCTCCTCCTGCCCCCAATCCCTCCCAGCATCAGAGTCTTTGCCAATGAGTCAACTCTTGCATGAGGTGGCCAAAGTACTGGAGTTTCAGCTTTAGCATCATTCCTTCCAAGAAATCACAGGGCTGATCTCCTTCAGAATGGATAGGTTGGATCTCCTTGCAGTCCAAGGGACTCTCAAGAGTCTTCTCCAACACCACAGGTCAAAAGCATCAATTCTTTGGAGCTCAGCCTTCTTCACAGTCCAACTCTCACATCCATACATGACTACTGGAAAAACCATAGCCTTGACTAGATGGACCTTAGTCAGCAAAGCAATGTCTCTGCTTTTGAACATACTATCTAGGTTGGTCATAACTTTTCTTCCAAGGAGTAAGCATCTTTTAATTTCATGGCTGCAATCATCATCTGCAGTGATTTTGGAGCCCAGAAAAATAAAGTCTGACACTGTTTCCACTGTTTCTCCATCTATTTGCCAGGAAGTGATGGGACCAGATGCCATGATCTTCGTTTTCTGAATGTTGAGCTTCAGGCCAACTTTTTCACTCTCCTCTTACACTTTGATCAAGAGGCTTTTTAGCTCCTCTTCACTTTCTGCCATAAGGGTGGTGTCATCTGCATAGCTGAGGTTATTGATATTTCTGCTGGCAATCTTGATTCCAGCTTGTGTTTCTTCCAGTCCAGCGTTTCTCATGATGTACTCTGCATAGAAGTTAAATAAGCAGAGTGACAATATACAGCCTTGATGTACTCCTTTTCCTATTTGGAATCAGTCTGTTGTTCCATGTCCAGTTCTAACTGCTGCTTCCTGACCTGCATACAGATTTCTCCAGAGGCAGGTCAGGTGGTCTGATATTCTCAGGTGGTCTGATATTCCCATCTCTTTCAGAATTTTCCACAGTTTATTGTGATCCACACAGTCAAAGGCTTTGGCATAGTCAATAAAGCAGAAATAGATATTTTTCTGGAACTCTCTTGCTTTTTCCAATGTCCAGCTTCAGTTGTGTTCAATTCTTTTGACCCTATGGACTGTAGCCCACCAGGCTCCTCTATCAGATTCTCCAGGCAAGAATATTTGAGTGTGCTGCCATTCTCTCCTACAGGGGATCTTCCTGTCCCAGAGATCAAAACAGTGTCTCCTGTATCTCCAGTACTGCAGTTGGAATCTTTACCCACTGAGCCACCTTGGAAGCCCACAGAGTGAATATCTTACATCAGTTGCCCACTCACCTGTTTCTGCACAAGGCAGCTAACTTGGCTCAGGCTGGAATAAACTATTAGTACACATTTTTAAGTTCTCATTTTATCTAACATGTGTCTTGCACAGAAAGGCCCAGTAAATAAATATTGAATGGTTATTTGGATGTTTACAATTCCATAATACTAGTATAGTCTGACGTTTCAGTTTATTAGTATCAAGAATTATTTCATAAAGTATACATTTAAAATTTCCAAATAGAAAGCAACTATTTAAAATTATATATGCCATAAACTTCTGAAAATCAAAAAGAGTTACTATGTCACTATTATATATATGGATTTTATTTCCTGTCCATTCTTATATTTTTACTTTATGCTTACTTTAGTTTTAAACTGAAGTTTTTGTCTTCTTTAAGATTTTTATTTTGATTCTTTGATTTTTGTTTGTTTTTCTCCATAGGACACAAAACTGCTTTGTTGAACTTCCCCATATAAATACTTTATAATTCAATATAATTGCAGCTCTCTTTTGAAAGTATTTCGGTCATTACTAGCTCTGAATACCCTGCTGCTTATGAGATGGAAGCTGCCAAAAACCCTACCAATCCATCAAAAATCCAACATTTGTTGTTCTAGGGATTGTACCCTTATTTTTTATCTTGGGTTCTATAAGACTGAGTTCTTATTAGTAAAATAAAAGTGTACTTTTATTTCAAAAAACTAAAATAAAACATTCACACATACCCATTCATTGTGTTTGATACTGAACATTTTGAAAGAATCTATTACAAATACTCAATACAATTTCTTATTTTAACTAAACTTTTAAAGGTAGTTAATGCATCATGCAACCTTGAGTAGGTACACAGATTATGTTTGGCAGTGACTCTAACAAAGGTTTTATGTAGGGATTCAGATACTAGTGAACAAAATACTTTTTTTAATCTTTAAAAAATGTTAATTGTATGGCAAAACCAATACAATATTGTAAAGTAATTTACCTATAATTAAGATAAATAAATTTATATTAAAAACAAAAAAATAAAAGTGTTAATTGAAGAATTGTTAATTCAGGAATTTAGAAGAAGCTTTCGTTGCTTGCTTTTCTAGGATATGTTATTTCTTAAATGATATTTGAAAGTTTTATAAATTGAGAGCTACAGACCATTCAGTATCTAATTTCCTTATCTCATCACTCTGAAATGTATTATTTGATGTCACATCTCTAACCTGTCTCCATGAAATGTGACAAAGCACTCATTGTTTAACGTTCCATTTACAATGCAGAAGATTTTTATAGCTGTTCCATTTTCTTGTAAGTTTGTATGGCAAATGTCTTCTTCAGAATAAATATAAGTATTGAGCAAGAGATCAGACATTTTGCAATGTATCCTCTAGTTTAAACTAGTTTAAGGGCAGCGCTTCTTTAAAAAGTAGAAAATTAAAATGTTAGATAAAAGAAACAGTTCCTTAACATTGCTCATAAAGGATTTTGCTGTTGTGTTTCTGTTTGTTTTGGAAATATATATTTTTGATACATCCACATTTAATTCCCTGTTAATTTATTTCCTCACTGGAAAAGTGTATGTTATTAAAATAAGTTTTCTCCATTTGCTATCCCTGAATAACAAAGTGTGTGGTGGAAAATATGTCTTTATTTTCAAGGGACTAAGAACTATTAGTAAGTCAAATTAGAAATTTAAAACATAATAAAAGTAAAATTGATCTTTTTTTAAAAATGATCACACCAATGCAACTACTACTACTAATATAAGTACTGAGCCAAGTACTGGACTAATTACATTCCTTGTTTCACTGAATGATCAAAATGATCCTAGAATGAAAATTATAGAGAAAAATTCAGTATTTTACCCAAATTCTTAATACAAGTGGCAAAAGATATATTTTATTTAACATCTAAGGCAGAGACAGTATGAGCTATTAACTCCTTGTCTCTTATACACATCT